>KK502537.1:201484-421362 GCA_000688735.1 Glossina austeni | reverse complement strand
ACCTCTACGGATAGGGGATGGCAGGTTTAGCCGCCATCCTTGAAGGACTTATGGACACACTCTCTTACGACGTGAGACGATTAGGGACGAACAGGCGGCCATGTACGCCGTAGCTGACTGCTGTAACACCGGCGACGCGTTCCGTTTACTTTCAGGAGATCTCGCGATTCGGCAAACGTGGAAAAATATAACAAGAACAGTCGTGCGAAACGAAGTGATAAAAAAATTGAAAGGAAAACTATATAAACTAAAAAGTCGGGTCACCAAGTTGGTTTTTTTTATACGCTAATCCCTGTCAATAAAATCGCTAATAAATAATAAAAAGAAAAAAAAACAAATCTCCCACTATTAATCACCTATCCGAAAGGTCCAAGTCAATATAAATTTTCTTGGAACGAGCCTTGGTGGAGCCCTGAGCTTACCCCGACCAAGAAAACTCGTTACAAATATAAATGCACAATGCAGTGTGCATTTAAACACATTAGTAACAGGTATTCTTAAAAATTCCGATATCCGGTATTGAACTAGGAAATTCACTTGATAAAAGATCGTGGTTGCTACCTAGAAAGATTTCGGAATATATCAACGTAACTTCAAAATGATTACTTAGTCATATATCAAATATGTTATATGTTGTACAATTTTAGAATAAAATTCCCACTGTTTTTTCGCGACCTCACGAAAGTAGAATATGAAAAACCACTCACGTATCTATACGCACCCAACGAAAAATAATAATCAACTTTAGGCACCTATAGTATCCACTAAAGATGCGATTAGGTCTTTGTACATATTGTTGATCAGTGTAAGATGACAAGCCAATATATCCGATTATTGTAAAGGTTCGGGCGATCGGAAAAACTGAAACAGAAAGCTCCAATTGTTCTTAGTTTGGGTCCGCTTGGGAAACGGTAATGATTCGTACTAAGTGCCATCTACACTTCATGAAAACTTAGAGTAAGCAAGTATCTAATTTATTATCGTCCATGTAAAAACAAATATCGACTTCAAATGTGTGCCGGCTATTTATCGGAATTATTTAAAAACGCAACGTAACATTTTTTTTACTCAACATTAGCTTTTACACAATTTTCGACTACAACGTTCAATTACCCAAGATACTTATCTAAGATTTGGCGTTTCACAGGTTTACTGTTTTCTGGGAAAGTCGTTGATTCAATTTAGCTAACTTTCAAACTTGATATGCGGATTTTATCAGGGCAGAGCTTAAGCCTAGACTAAAGATGTTAAAACATTATTGCAGTCATTTGGGAAGAAAATGTTTGCTTGTTACCGACAAACCCATATAAGAACAATTTGGAGACCAAATCTATTCTTCTGCACCTATTTAATGTCGTAATCATGGTTTAAGTAGATGATTAAACAACTTCTTCGTTAACACTGATAAGAAATGCACACGTTTCTTAAAGACCCCAAATAAATTTCAAGGTTTTGTCAAGTTAAGGTTATTAATAGAGATCAATCTGTGTGTCTACCATATATTGCTTGGACGAACTTCACTATAAAAAATGAAATATAGAGCCATATGTGATATATAATATATAGTTACATAATATATATAATTTACAGTAATTCCGTAATCCGTGATAATAATTTAACTTTTAAAGCCATATCGCATCGTGCTCAAATGCGTCATCGCAGCTTAAGTATAGATCGTGCCTGTGGATCGCAGCTTTTGACGTCCATTGTTTTAGGATTGTCGGCTAAGTTTATTTTTTCACATCGTTCATTTGCCTTTGCAAGGAAGCCAAATGATACTAAGTGATACTAAACTTAAATTTGGAAAGGCAAAATTAAAAAGCAGCATTATTCCAGGCGATTAATACATTTAATTTATTTGTCCCGTATGGTGACATTTTTCTGCCAAGTTGGTAGTTGCGAGTTCGAATCTCTTTAAGCCTAAAAATATTCTACGTCGTTCACTTTACTTTATACGGCATGCCAGTTGCAGAATGTATAAAAATAAAGCGTGCCAGTTTCGATATTCGAGATACGACTGGTATGGAGTATGTACATACAGAAAGCAATTTTTTCTTTCCGTGCATGTTTGAGCGTTCAAACACACATCAATTTAACGAGTGCTTACTCCACTATATTTTTATAGGCATAGGCTTATCCCGCAGTTCCTTTGCTCTGTTCTCTGCATGCTTATGCTTATATATCATGAATTTGCCTGTTTGCTTAGTAGTTGTGTAAAACACAGTAACAAAAACAACACAAATAAATGTACCCATAATACCATTTCCATGCCATGCAAAGGTATGGCAAAAACGATCCAACGAAACGAGCCAGCACGAGATAAATCGTTCAGATTCTGGGCCTGTTTGCGTATGACATGGTGTATATAAACAATCCATGTCCAGTCAAAAACGACAGAAGTGGGTTATGAAGAGAAAAAAAAAAACAAAATGCAAAAAGATCCGCAACACAAAAATTGTCAACAAATTTAACCAAACTTCTTCGTTGCGTTGACAGTATAACAAGAGAGCAAAGCAAAACAAAACTGCAAAACCAAAAAAAAGAGAGAAAAAAAACAAAACAAAAAAAAGAGAGAATTATACCAGAGCTCAATTTTTGATTGCAAAAACTAAATGAATTAACGCGTAAAGACAATATTTCCTTTACTTTAAATTCACAATATATTTCCTTTACTTTAAATTCACTCACTTTTATCATTTTATGTTTTTTATGAATTTAGACAGAATAAAGCTAAATAGCCAAGAAATTCAAAAAGAAATTAAAATATTAATTGCAGAAAAAACTTGCCGCACTGATCATATGAGACATCTTCTGTATTTAGAATACTGCTTTGTATTAGATGAGGTGTAAATAAATTTAGTTCACTTTTCATACATTTTATTTGAGTGCCCATAGTTCATAAGCAAATATATTCTACACTTTCTTACGTAGATTGAATTTTTTCGTGTGTTCCGCTTTAGATCTCTTTTGCGACTGACGTCTTATACTGCGCTTTCCAGAGCCTATATGAAATTTAGATGATATCTTGTTAACTACTTTTTCTGTCAAATTACTTTAAGCCTTTTTACATTGCTCTTCCATAATGGTCCTAAATGTTTTGCAACTGAAAACATTGAGAATAGATTTGCCAATATCCACAGCTTGGTCTTTAATCGCATTCAAACGCGATAGAAACAATGGTTTTAAATTTATAAAAAGAAGTCGCGCCCACGTTGTGCAACTCGTGGTGGCACATATAATGATCCTATATGTCTTATCCCACCTCCAATTTGATTAGAGTAATATGAAGTATATTGCCCCATGTCAGTCTGTTACACTTCTGAACGAAACGTTAAATGTGCTCTCCGTTTTTTCTTTTTTTTAAAGTGAAAAGTAATGAATATTAGTAGGTATAACGGAATCACAAAAATTATATTTGGCACTGTGTGCACTAACTATGAGTATAGATATGGCCTTTATAGTAGCTTCAAGTTTCAAGCGTTGTACTCTACGCTTTAGAACTCAAAACACTTGCTTTTTCCATTAAGCGACAGAACAGGAAGACATCTTCAAATTTTATCCTCAACGCAACGAAGTTTTGTTCTATCAGCATAAATAAATAATGGTGAATATTCCCGCGCTTTTTTTTGCGGAGTATCATTTTCGATGTTGACATTATTTAAAAACAATTCAGTTATTCCAACTTTCCTGTGTAATAGCGTTTACATTTGTAAATGAGGACAAAGTATTCTTTTCGTAAGCGGCAACTGAATTATTGCTCAATAGAGTACCGTAAAAATCCTCCGCAGTTCATAGCTTCAAAAGTATTGGACAAATGAACACAAAATACGTTTGTAATAGATTTTGTTTAACTCTGGTAGTAATATGCATTTTTATAAAGCAATCCTCTTAAAACTATTTCCCCCTTCTGAGTTGAAGATCTCTGAATCGATTTTTGCTTTCCGTCCTGATTGATAACATATGCAGACAGACACTTTTTAATTAAATCAATCTTGTTTTTAAGTTGGCTTCTAAGTCGAGTCTTATACGGAAACATGTGTTTCTAATTTCTCGTTTTTCTCTCAGATTTTACAGGTTGTTTGCTTATTTGGTGTGGTGTGGCTACTGTATTGCCGGTTACTTTTCAGGCGTCATAAATTCATCTTTCGAAATACTGTCATCCAAATCCCTTGTTATTTTTCTTTGCAAGTTTCGAATGTGGTACCACCGTTTACGTTTTTTAGGGGAATTTCGGGTTTCTCGTCTCAACGTAAGCTTTCACATCTTCTATACCATTTTTAAAAAACTTTTTTTCAGGTATACGATTAAATTTTTGCTTAAGTGGTTTTAATTTTCTTTTAAGCTAAGTATTTAATTCTTACTTAATTTTGACCCACTTATTATATTTTGAAAGAGAGCCGTTGCTGCATTATTATAATAACTTTCTATTTATAAATTCTGTTGAACATTTGTCATCCATCATGGCAGCGTGTGGGTGCAATAAAATTTGTTTAATTAGTTTTAGCTGAAATTTTTTGAACATTGTCTAATAATTTTCCGATAAATCCACTTAATTGCAACGCTAAGATTATAGGCAAGACGTCGCCACCTTTCTACTCAACAACCTTTCTTTTGGACTTTATAGTCGCGTTTGATTTCGAGATAGATCGAAGTTCTTTTTTATACTCTTTTAAAATCTCTAAATCTTTATTTTTTAGTTGAGTGTTTACAATTATTGTGTTAAAGTCAAAATTTTAATTAATTCATCATCAGCACAGATGAGTGTATCTTTTTCTAATTCTCTATTATTGGTTTTGAGGACATAGAACATATGTTTGTTGTGGTTCGCTTTAAACTCTTTTTTAACACCATTTCCTGGAGCGTCACAGAAGCAATAGCAAAAGTTTGAATTAAATTGGTTCTTAATAAATCATTTACGCTTTGAGTAATAAATGTGTAAAAAATTAATAAATAACCATGAGGTTTGCTAGTCATATATTTTGCCTCGCAAAATGTTGAAAGTGTAGGATATCTCTACGATTTTTAAAAACAACTACATATTTCGAATTCAATGAAATATTTCATGCGTGCGACGATTTGTGAAAAATGTTCTGTGTTATTACAATGACAGAAATATCTCTATGATGTGACCCCTTAGTGAAAAGTTCACAAACTGTTTTGTTGAAAGCGCCCATCATTAAATCATCGAGTATAATCAAAATTGGTTCATTGAGCACATTTTCCAAATTCTCTGATATTCTCTGTTATATCCAATATTCGTCACATTATCAGATTTCATTTTTCTTCACCAAATTATTCGATCAATTTTCGAACTAATCACAAAATCCTTATTATAAATAAGATTTTTCAAAAATGTTGTATCGCCTAAGCCTGATGCATACAAGCATAGTAAATGAATGATAAAATTAATAAAATATGTTGCGTTGTTAATTGTAAAATAGAGATTATTCTAGGAATAGAATTCATTATTTTGTAAATATTTATGTAATCTGGGCGGTGGGCAGAAAGTAAAATAGTTAGAAAATTTTCTTAAAGATGTTTGAGTGTCCACGAATACTACTTTGCATTTTAAATATTCTCTAAGAAATTCTTGGTTTTCTTGGTCCTCCACCTACCCTCCTCATTGGTCTCCCTTCGGCCCGCAGAAAGGCAGGGGGCCTCGAGATTGGGCCCGAGGACCTCTCTAATCTACTTTCCTCTCTTAATTCAAATCAGTTTTATTTTAATTAATTTTTTTTCCACGTTACGATGATATTTATATAAAAAGTATATTTGACATTTATCGTTAACGTTAATTTACTATATGTATTTCTTTTAATTTAGTGACAAAAAAAATAGTAATATATAAAAAAAATTCAATCAACTATAATACGGATATTAGTATTTTACAAATTAGTGATCTTTAAAATTATGAATTATACATTATTTTTTCTTTATACAAATGTGGCCACCACTTAGACATCAGAAAGCCTCAAACCAAGATCCACGGAATAGAAAGCACACATCCAAATCAATAAGCACATATTTAGCAGCACAATTCATCCTACATTAACCTTCTTTAATTATATGGTATATTTCCACTAAATAAGATTTTGAATAAACGCTGAAGAGCGCAAAATTAATGGGGAAATGATTCCACGTGAAATAGGTGTTGTTGTGGTGCAGTCGCATTGAATGTGTGCACTGAATGATTCAATGGGACCATATTAATGATGTGTCCTCAATTAGGCTGCACCGCACACAAAGACTTTTGCACAGAGAACAAAAAAAAAACACAGAGTCACCGACTTTTGGATGAAGATTGCAGAAAGGTTTAATGAATTTAAAAAATTGTCTTCAAAATTTTAAGTTTGTTTAAACCATTTAAAAAGAGTCGCCGAAGCCAAAAAAAACAAATGTGTTGTATAATGAAGTTTGCTTTAAAGTTTTGCAACAAAATGTATAAGAGAAAATTTCGGACAATTTCTCATCACTTTTTGTTTGTTTGGTATTCTCCCGGTAAAATCAATTTGCCATTATTTTTATTTTGTTCCTATTTGTAAGGTAATTTTCAAGCTTTTGGCTAATGTACAAGATGTTGAAATACACTCTTTTCTCTTGTTTTAGCTATTATTTTTATATTTCTAAATTAAATAATTTCGCGATTATCTGCATCGAATTTTTGCAACTGTTTCTTTTTTTTCTACTGTCCACCGTATGATGCCAAGAAAACCGATAATATAAAAAAACAATGGCTTCTACGTTTTTGTTGTTGTTTTACAGTATGTTAAACGATTTTTCCGGCTCTTTAGATGAGAATCCCAAAAAATATGAAATCTTTCAATCGATATATGCATAACTTGAAAAGAAAAGTTTCCTTTAAATAGTTTTAAAACTGATTAGTTTTCTTTTTAAAGATCACGAAAAATGAAATAGCAACCGATCTTTCCAAACGCTTTTCAATCTTTTTTCAATTTCTTACTTCTTTTCTTTTGCCTTACTCTCTTATATTGTTTCCAATTTTAGTGAACGCGATGAATCATGATATTTGTTCGTTCTTCGCGATGGCATCATATTTTCATTAATATCATCATTTATGATTATGGAAAGGCTCTCATTTAAATTCCAAAAATAATTATTAACATTTAATATTTCTATATACATCAATCCCACATCGTCGCGTTATTCTTTTTTTGTTTCCCATAAATGCTTCATTTTACAATTGTTCCAATATATGTTCATTAATAATAATCTATGTCTCATTGCTTATAAAAGTGTTTACTAATTTCCCTTTTCTTTCTCTTTTCAACATATTTTTACACGTCATTTTAAAAAATTAAAATCCGGCCACATTCTATTCCTTCTCGTTACTTAACTTTTAGTTGGTTTGCTTAAGTTCGTGAACTATTAATGAAATGGTTTGATCAAAAAAAAAATTAAGAAAATTTATCATTGTTCTCAAAAAGTATTAAATCTTCAATATATATTTAGACTGTTCAATGATGTCCAATTGCCTTTTCTTTTATTTATCGTAAATATGTTTAAATTTCCGAAATTTTTGTTTAGCTTTACATTTAATAAATTCGGATACACGCTTACAAACGCCGGCATCTTTTCTTTTTCTGTCAAACTCAGCGTTTACCAAAAAGACACCAAGACTGTAAATCAATTTTTGGGTTAGAATATTTCATCAATTTAAAAACTAAAATTAAGTGTGGCATTTTAAGAAATTTTAAAACAGTTTTATGGCTGCAGGATAATAAATGTAATTTTATTGTTTTTACCCGCAACCAATGGATTCATTTAATGGCACAAAAGGAATACATACAACGAAGATTAGATCAATCTGATTTTATAGAACCTGAGAGCATCCTAGGACATCCAACTCTAGACAACATTAAGCGTTATTTTAAATATAAAAAGGATGGACAGTGTCTGTTAATTGTTAATCAAAGTTGGGCTTTTTTTCTCAACATTCCACAAAAGCGGCTGAGTTCCATAAAAGCGGCTGTAAGTTCCACATTAATTGAAAAAAAGAGGAAGAAGATATGAAACTACTTATACAACTGAAACATCTTTTTTAAACATATGTTTAAACAAATTTAAAATAAATATGGTGGACGTAACGACGTGGTGGAATACTTTTTTCCTAACAAAATCGTTACGGCCACAAAATAAAAGGGCTTGGAGAGTAGAATACGACCAGCTAAGTATGTTAATTCTAAATCAATTAAAATAGACATGAAATCATGTGCCGTTTAGAAGAAACCGGTTTCTTAGGCATTATAATCTTAAGTGCCCTATGCGCCCATGTATAATAATTATGGAAGTGATCGGAATACATTATAATAGTGGTAGCATGTGAGATTCGGCCCTAGCTGAATATAACCTTCTTACTTATTCTTTTTTCGACATGACCTTCAGCGTTTGCGTTTTCTATGAAATTATAACACCACTTTTGCGGATTGATATCATTTCTCCATAGATTTTAAGGGCTCCTCGTTCAGAAAAAATTATATTGTAGTAATAATTTTCTGTATTTAAAAAAATCGCGTCTGCATGCAGATAACTTCAACCATTTTCTATTCTATATCGTGTTCATACATTTTCCTTGCTATTTTCAAAGCCCGGTTCGTGTACTCACAAGTATCAACTAGGACTTACTTTTTCTGCGTTTCCTTTGCACATTAATAGTATTTGCCCCATTTACTTTAGATTAACTTAGTGAGCACGACGAACCCTCTCGCGAGTAGTCGTAATCGTACAACAGGACAGATTTCTAGATTTCTGGGATTGTGTCTACTTATGAGTCCACACGCGTCTTTTCTTTGGGTTAATTTACTATTGGCAATTTGGAAACTTCATTAGCCTTTTTAATATCTTTGTCTTTATTTCCAAGCAGTTGTTCTTTTCTTATAAATGTTTGGTGTTATATAAACCGTTGGTTTTACATCAAACTGAAATAGAAATGAGTTCGACCACCTGTTGGAATATAAAAGAAAAAACCGTGGGTTTTACACCAAACTTTGATACATAAAAGTAAACTAGCGTAAACATACATTTGCTTACGAGGTTCATTATTACAATAAAATAAGACAACATATATCCTTTATATATGCGAATTGAATTTAAGGGTTGAAAGGAAAAAAGACTCTGCAAAGGTTACTACATAATAAGAGGCATGAGGTTTTATATCCGTTTTATATTCCTTTGTTGGAGTAGTTTGTTACAAAACCACATTTTATGCTTTTATGATAATCATTTTTTACCAAACCGCTTGGAATTAAATAAGAGTGATGTTTAGTATATCTACCGACCCCGATGTTGAGATTGATTTGTTAAGATTATTATTTGACTTTTTTCGAAAGATGCCAAACAAGATTCAGAAGGATATTAAGATTCCTACGCGACATTTGAGAATTCTGAAAAAATAAATGCCTAAGAATGAGCAAAATTCAGTTAATGAGATTCACAAGCCAACCACAACAAATTTTGTCCGAAGACGATTCATTCAAAAAGGAATTAATGATGCCCGGCAAATAGATTTAGTTTAGTTAATTCCATTTTAAAAACTAAATAAACGCCACAAATACGTATTGGTTGGAGTTGATGTATTTTCCAAATATGCTTTCGCACAAACAATAACATCTAAGTGTTGACCTGAGGTAGTTAAGGCCATGAGACCGGTATTGGAAAAACGAGATATCTCTCCAAAGAATATTCGGACTGACCAGAGGAAAGAATTTTTTATTGAAAATTTTAAAGTGTTGATGAAAGATTATCAAATTAACCATTATCACACATACAGCCATCGTACGAAACCCACGTGAAAGATGTGAAAGATTCAATGCAACATTAAGAAACTTAATGTGGAAAATGTTTAGTGCAAAAATTAATTACAAGTGAGTAGATTTAATTGAAACTTCACTGGCCAACTACAATAACACATATCATAGAATAAAAAAAAGAAGCCAAATGAAGTCAACTGAAACAAAGAGAAGCAGAAATTACAAAGTGCATATAATTTTCCTAAAACATTTCCAAAACCATAGTTTAAAGTTGGAGTCTATTATAAAATTAGCCAATTTAAAGCAACTTTTTTTACAGGCTATGAACTGAACTGGACCGCCGAAATATTTCAGATTAATAAAATAAAAATTATAAATCCCATTATTTACATTGTTAAGGATTATAAGGAGAACGAAATACTAGGATCATTTTATGAATACAAGCTGAAAAAAGTTCGTGACAAGAATGTCTATTTAATGGAAATATATTTGAAAAGAAGGGAAGCAAATTTTTTGTGAAATGGCTAGAGTTTGATGAAACTCACAATTATCATACTATGGGTTAACGAAACTCAATTGCTTCGATAAAAATACATAAAACCAAACGAAAATGTTTGCTACTATAATTATTATTCTTGCTGTTAAATATTAAAATGTAAATAAAACAAAACCGACAAATTTTCATTGCGTATTAATTTTTTTTATTTGTTCGTGTATGTATGTTCGAATATTATCTAAAAACTTGTTGATTGATATCTCATTGCTCAAGTTGCTAACAATTTTGTATTGAATCACATTTTCCGATGTCGTTGGAGATGTGATAAATACATTTTCTTCCTCACGTAAGTTTTGTATTTTGTTTTCGTCATAAACGGGGCGCAATACACCTCACAGGCAGGAACATTCGGCTTGGTACGTTTAGCGGCGTTGCTTATAGGCGTGCCGTCGTTCATATTGGAGGTAGTAGGCTCGTTTGCGTTAAATGCTGTTTGACAGACCGTTGCGAACTCTTCACACAGATGCGTATGGAAGAATTCGCGTTGAGTCACAATCACACCACTGAAATTGGACCTTATACGCCGGACATCTTTCTTCATTCCTTTATTCTATGAATTAGTTTGCTGCAAACTCAACTGACCGGCTTTCCCAAATGCCGGTGATCGAATAAACTTCCAATATTATCAGTATTACAAAATAAACAATTGTTTGCTTGCATTTTCTTAAATATTTAACACTTTTTTAAATTAAAAGTTGGTAGTTTTCTCGCCTTGATGGTTTGATTATTTTGTGAATAAGTTAAGAGAAAACTCTGCTTATACAGGATAGAAATGTTGGTGAATATACCTTGAAGCATTATTGGAAAACTAATAATAAGAATACAAAAGAGAAAGGATCACTAAAGGCACCACCCACTTTAGTGCACTTTATTTTTTTTTTCTTCTTGGAAATTTGTCTATGCATTTCCATGCACCAGTTCAGTTGTTATCAGCATCGTAAGTAATGGATATCCTTGAAGGAATCCTTTTTTCGTGTGTTCATTAAGATATAGAAACGTAATATCGTGAAAGAGTCGCATCACCTAGAGCGAGCCTTATTATTTTTTTTCTGGAAAGTTATCTACGCATTTCTATGCGCGTTCGTGTTTAATTGTTATCAGCATCATTAAATAATTTATGTCCTTGAAAGAAATCTTTTTTCGTTTGTTAATTAGAATGCGAATAATAGAGGACTGCCTGGAAGAAATTTTTTACGAGCGTAATATGAGAGTGTCGGATTGTAAAGATGTTTGTGGTGTAGTTTTTTTTGTACGTACTTTCAATCTCTTTTTAACGGAAAATTAATCTCGATTTTGAAGTGTTTGTTGATAGGAAGAATACGTGTTGTTATTTTAAGGAGAAGAGGAAGGACAATCGTTACGCATGCATGAGAACGATGCGCATGTGTTAGTAAGGTTAGTTGGCGGGGAAATTATGCGTGTGTGTTTGGGTACCGAAAGACATGCTTGTAGCAGTTAAATGTGTACCCGACGTTCTCCCATATGTATACTACTTTCCGAACAGGACGAAATTTTGACAAGCAGGTTGAAATTTGCGTCGACGTTTTCCCATGTATATACTAATGATGATTTTGTTAGACCAGCAATGACTAATTGCATGCAACAAGTCAATTAAGCGTCCCCAGTAGAGTGACTTCATCATGTCATAAGTAACAAGGAGAAATGTGTGTTGTTAAACCTTTCTAGGTATCTTTTATAGTCACACTCATTCGTTGTCGATGGCTATTGATACAATTCCAAAGAGAACGCAACCACACATTTTATTAACCGTAATGTGTTTCCTATGGGCTTTCCTAACTGCGTTCCATTCGCTCGGTGCTTTCACTAAAGTTTCAGTACGGCTTGATATCTACTGGACAATGTTGACAGGAAAGTTTTCCATCAGGGTTTCGTTGACAACTGGACATCAGAAAAACTAGTTCTAGCCACCATGATCTCAGATTGCAATCGTCTTTGAAATGAAAATATGAAAATTGCATTTTAAATTAATTTTAGGCAGACGGTGCACTACAAGTTTGCGTGAAATGAAATTTTCTATTCTTGGTATAAAATTGTTCACAATTTCAAACAGGATGAGCGAATATTGAATTTTACTAAACAAAGCTTTAATAGTATTCCAACTAAAGGACAGAAA
The DNA here is from genome assembly GCA_000688735.1 of Glossina austeni. Classification (NCBI taxonomy): domain Eukaryota; kingdom Metazoa; phylum Arthropoda; class Insecta; order Diptera; family Glossinidae; genus Glossina; species Glossina austeni. Next base: position 408,905 of record KK502537.1, on the reverse strand, counting down.
ATTTGATTTGGTGAAAGCCAAATCCAAGACGCTACTCGTAATAAATCCATTCCGACTGTAGTAAAATGTAAGCTTTTACGCTGAAGCTTTAAAACTGTTGGATCAGATGGTATTTATAAGGATTTTATCTTGATTAGTAGGTTGATTATCACCGTACGAGTAATGTCTAGCATTGAAGTCTCCGACTAATATAACATTCTGTTCAGCACCAAAAAGGTAATATAATATCTGAATCCCACCACGAAAAGATTACATTAAGCCTTGGTGTAAAGTATTATGATACAATAAACATATTTAGTTTTAGATGCGTGGCTTTGATGATAATAACATCAGCGGCTGAATTGTAAGGAAAAAGCATTTGATCGTAGCCATAAAAATTCCAATAACTAATGTTTTCTTGAAAAGATCCCGATGGATCATCGGATTGATAAATTTGCTTACTTCAGAGAAGAGTCGTTCTTTTTCTGATGAACGTTGTTTATAAATGACGCTGCCTCCATTGTTGTTAGGCTGTTTCGGACTAGGAAGAGGTCTCGCCGAATTAGACGTTTTTAATTAGAATTTTTTTATCACATCCTCACTGCAATTTTTTGGGAGAAGGAGGGAAATTTCCATCGGACGATTCATTGTCAAAACATTCATTATAAATAGATGTTTATTGTAAGAAATATTTTTTATTGCCATGTGATTGTTCGATACACAAGCAATACATTTGACTTCAAAATAGATCTCAGCACATATAAATTTTGCCACAATTTAGACTGCTGATCTCTTTAGTCTTACAAATTTTAACAAGTGGAATTTGATAGTTTTTGGAGGATTTCTCTTTAAAACCGAATGCAGTGTTAATGATAGGCATCAAACTATCTTTGTTTTCTGGATTTCTCCGCTTCTCTTAGCAGATTTTATCGGCATGTCTAACACGCCTTTCTTAAGTTCATTGGCACAAAAACATTATAAATACAAAATAGGACATTTCGCTGGCAACATTTGCACAGCAAAATTATTAATAATTAATAGGTTTGCAAGAAGACATCCGGTAAAAATGAGACTCGCTGTATATGAAAAAACCGCCCTCGTTCAACAACGTATATGATGTCAACTACTCAAATATCGCGAATCACGATTTTGCCAATCATTAAATTAATTCTGAAATAAATTGTCTTCAAAATCAACAAAACAGCGAATGGAAAACATTAAAAAAGTGTAAGTGCGTTTACATGCATTCATGTCAGTGTTCCCGCATGTATCACCCAACGATTCATTCGCAAATTCCCATAGCACGCATTGATTTGTAAACATTCTATAGCTGTTTTTCTCTCGAATTTCTGCATAACTCCCATTGACTTGTAAACATTCTACAGCTGTTTTTCTTCCAAATTCCTGCATGCACATGCATGTAGCGATAGATGTATGACCACAATTTTCTAAACGCATTAATGTATATAACTATAAACGGCATGATTAAGAAAATGCACGTAAAAGGTTTATTTAAATGTGGCTTAGAATTCGGTTGTACATAAGCATCCATACCGCTACCTATGTCTTTGCGAAAACGGTTGCTAGCAGTAATCTAGGAAATGGTATTTTATGCCGGCAGTACAACTAAATGGAGACATATGAAAGAGCTTAACAAAATCAAAAGGAATAATATAACACCTTAAACATTAACCCGTGATAAAGTGTTTTTAAATTTCCTAAAGCATTTAAGTTTTGCAGCAGCTTTAATTTTGATATATATATGGATATGAAAAAGCCGTTCAATAATTACGATTTTAAATTTGAACTATTATTTAAATTTTAAATGTTGCCTTTCAATTCTACAATACTTCGATTTACACTTCACAGTTCAATCATCAACTTTGCTTATTTTTTCATCTATGGCTTCGAGCTGAAATTTCTATTCAATTAGAACGTTTTTGTTTTTGGTGACGAATCCCCGCTTAAAAGATGATTATCAGCAAGACTGGATTAGCAAGACTGGTATAGTAGATGGACTTAAGTCCGTGCGCACTCAAAATATTTGAATGTAGATGTATGGGTGCTGACACAATGAGACGGAGAGCTTTGCCGACTTTTGACGAAACTTTATGGGAATTGACAAAATATATGATTACGTTTATAACTCTGGTAACATGGCAGAGAAGTCAAGGATTGATGGTGTGTTGTAGATCAGCCGAAATGCGAAAATGTAGATATCAGAATAAAGCAAGATGCCAATACATGAGAATTTCGTAAAACTTTATGTGGCACAAGTCGCCGACATTCCCATATGCATAAATGAATATTGTTTTATCATTGTAAAAATCTTAGATATATATATATCTACTGCTTACCTCGTGTTTGGATTTGCAGGATTTTTCGGTTATCTTGTATTACCTCTTGCCAGCACGCTGTACGAGCTTGAGATGAGATTCACGTAAGAATTTGTTTAGCTTACTTTCATTTTCGGCATGTATGCTGATTAAACGTTCAATATGACGTTGCAATTGTTGTATGGTAATGGTATGTTATAATCAAACAAGTGCAACAAGTACTAATTCATACTCGCTCATTTAATTGTTATTTTTACTCTCAGATGTGACTAAATTCTGTATAGGAATTCAGACTCGCTCATTTAATTGTTATTTTTACTCTCAGATGTGACTAAATTTAGTATAGGGATTGTAATACAACAAGTGTTAATTCAGACGCGCTCATTTAATTGTTATTCTATTCTCAGATGCTTCCAAATTCAGGGTCGCACCAGTAATGCAACAAGTGCTAATTCAGACTCGCTCGGACCAGCTGTTTTCAGTTTTGATAATCGTTATTTGCGCGTGGGTTATTTTCAATCGCCGGGACGCGCAATGCAAGCGTACCGTAAATTAGGAGTAGAAGCTGAAGATGTGGAAGAAAATGAGCAAGAAGAACACAATCGTGATCAAGATGTTTGGATGGACGAACCTTCGTTATGGTATGCTCAGGATATTTATGTATATTACTATTCATTACTTCCACAAGAACCAGTACCGTTCTTGCCAATAGCGAAGAAAAGGAAGAGTAATTGAAACAATTTTTATATATGTATACAAGGAGATTTATTATTTATTACTTAAGTAAGCAAGTGCATTCTTTCTTGCAATAATTTGAATAAAAAATATTATCCTAGTAAGTAAGTAAGTGCATAATAATATTATAGTAGAAAAACTATGATTAATTTCGCATATATATACTGATTTTTTTTAAACAAAGACGTGTCCTCTTTCTCTACATCGTTTTTGTCATCAATGCCGGTCTTGAATTTTTCTTCCAAATTTGATTTCGCCTTTTCTTTACGGCTATAGCAACGTTTCGGTTTCTCCTGTAATATAAATAAAGGGCTCCCTCCCAAATTTTTGCTAGGGCTTTACCTCTACATGTAGTGGTCATGTCTCAAAAAATGCTGTGTCTAGCATTGAAGTCACATGCAAGATGACATTTGTAAAGCTGTCTAGAAGGCCGGGTAAGCGGATTATATCATCGCGTTACTTTTTAAAAGACCACCATATGGGAATGGAATTTAGAATTGTGCTTCAAAGCAACTTTTTTTGTCAAATCGTTATTTTGTGTCAATTTCCGTCATAAAATAGTAAACTGATCCCATACAAGTCACTTTCAATAGCTTTCATCCTTGCACCAAAATACGCTAGTCGACAAATATGTACCCTTCAATTAATCTAGCAACATTCGCTTGCCAATTTGGAACTTCTGCCAAAATATAGCGACATTGATCTTCCGCAAAGGAATTGAGACCAGCAGCCCTGAAAAATTGAGCAAGTGAGTCTACGCATATCTTTTATTAGACTTCTCATTCTGTGAGCAAACGTTGGGCGCCTGTTATGTACCAGGTGCGACCCACGTACATCGTAAAATTTAAAAAAAAGACAACAAAAACCGAGAAAAAAAAACAAAATCATTTAAAATTTAAAAAATTTAAGTAGCGTTGGGCGCCAATTATTGTAACGTGATCAGCGACCAACGTTAAATAAAAATTGAATTAAATTTTTAATAAATCTTGAAGACTTTAATCCCTGAAAACTTTAATCCTTGTAACCTTTCATCTCGGAAACCCTAATCCTTTTTCCATCTTTTCTCTCCTTTTGAAAACTCAATTTCTTGAAATTTCAATTTTCAAAAACTCAAATTTTGAAACTTTAATTCTTGAAACCCCTTCTTGTAGCAATCTTTGGTCAAATTGAAAACTTTACTTTACATTGCAAACTTTAATTTAGGAAATTTTAATAACATTTTCGTTGGGCGTCATTATTTGTAATACTATAAGCGGCCAACGTTTCACAGAAGAAAAGGATATGCCTCAAAATTGTTGTGGGCATGAAGGTAATTGCCAAGCGATTGCCCTATACACAATACATATATTCACATACATATACACGTATGTACACATATGTACGTATATGCATGTACTTTAAATGAAAATTGAAATTGTTAAAATCGCGAGGTTGCTTTACGTTGGGCGCCATTGTTGTGACGCGACCAACGTATCCTGGAATTTAGAGAAAGCAACAAACAAAACCTTCAAACCCAAAGTCCGGTTTATAATTTCGTTGGGCGCCATTTTGCAAAATGGGACCAACGCATACTATGAAATTCAAAAAAAAACAACCTAAAGATTGCTTGCTCGGATTTATATTTCGGGCACCATCACGCAAAATGCGAGCAACTTTATTTGTAAACATTTAGACAACATGCAACTCAAAAAGGGAGAAAAAAAAATGCAAGCTAGTTGGGTTTAATTTCCTTCTCGTTGGGTGCCATTTATTGTAATGCATTCCAAGTTAAATAGAAATTGAAAATTAAAATGCCCGAACTGGAAAAAAGCAACAAGCCAAAAAAACTTTATTTTCTCTTCCTTTTCTTTCCTTTTGGCTCTATTTAGACCAGTTCGCTTCAACAAAAGGAACAACGCAACAACAGATTGTTGGTTCGGGTTAAAATATTTAGCTGGGCGCCATTCTTATGATGGTATCCAACTTTCTGGTGAAATCGAATGAAATTACGGGGTTTAAGTTCCGTTTGGAACATTTTTCATAAAAACACTGCGCCGCATCGTTTAGCTGTAATATTCGCGCAGTTTCGCTAAACTTTATATTTTTTTTTCTTTCCTTTATTTTACTGTTACGTATTGGTTTATAAATTCCTGGAAGTCAAAGGATCCGCATAAAATGTGTTCATCCCTGGGAAAATCGCATTTATTGAAAAATATAAATTTGCGGCCATTTAAGCATATTTGCGGACATTTAAGCATATTTGCGGACATTTAAGCAAACTTGCGTTCATTTAAGCATAAATCCGAAGAGCAAATGCCTAGGTGACCTTTCTATGGTAATTGGATAGTCGAATCCGCATGCGAAAGAGATTTTCCTTCCTTCCTTGCGGCAGCTAGTGTCGTGGTCAACGCCACTGTGTAGGCATCTATACAAAAGGTCTGCTATTGGCATCTCCGGACTGTGGACGGATGCACTTTAGAGGAACTTGGCGCAATGGTGTGCGGGTAGGTCTTTTTACATTTACATTCGGTATAGAAGAAAAATCAACTAGTCTCCATGGCATTTGCGATAATCTTTTCCCACAAGTGCCTTCTGTTTCGGTTGTACAACATTGTGTTTTCCGTGAGTGTCGATTTTCTGCTAACACTCAGAACACACTTGAATCATATTGGGCCATTGCCAAAAAAAAACAAACGATATTAAAGAGCGTAAAAGAGAATAAAAGAACTGAAATGAGAACATTTATTCAAAATTGTACAGCAAATACAATTAAGAATGCACTATTACATGTGTATGCAATGTTATGTTGAATTGTTGGCCAATTGGACTGATGCAAACTCTGTAAAACAGATAAATTTTCAAATAATTCATAAAGCTGATGATTTATTTAGTATTGGGAATCAAACCATCTTTTAAAAATATATATGCTAATAGTTTTGCCTATTTATATATGCGCTAATATCGAGCCCTTGAATGAGCTTATTTGTCCATATTAACCAGATTTGTATAACTTCCAATCTAAGTAAATTTATTTATTTATTTATTTATTCTACTTATACAGGAACTCGACTAAAACAAATGACAGTCGAGTTCAAATGGCTCTTAAAGTAAATCTTAAATTAATTATTCTTAAAACGTAGTATGAGTATAATAAAACAAGTAAGAAGGAACAAAGAAAGAAAGCATGTACACAATTAGCGCAGAGCCACACCCACAACCGGGACAGAACCCCAAATGCAAATGAACCCCTAAGCCATCGCAAACGTGCGTAAGCATGGCAATAGTTAACAACAATTCATTTTCGAGTCATAATGACTTTTTAGAGTTAAGAACTGCTTTAAGTACGACATTGATAAATCACGTGTATTAAGCAATGTGGCTTTAATGGACTTTAAAGAGTACGATAATGAGAATAAGTGATAGACGTCATTTAGGTTCTTGCAAGCAATTCTGGGCGGATTAAACAGCTCATAATTATATTTACAATGACTTAGCTTAACCAAGATAGAGTGGCTAGAGAAGCGGTTAGGGACATTAAAACTTATTTCACCAAGTAATGACGGGGAGTCAATAGCACCATTTATTACGTTGATTACGAAGGAAACGCCTAGAACAAATCTACGTTTCTCAAGAGACGGTAAGGACAACAGAGGCAACCTATTTTCACAGAGGGAAGAGAGGCAATCGGGGGGCAAACAGCAAGAATTGCTTTTGAATAGATTAAAATGAATCTACATAGCATCTATATGACGGAGACCATACAACAGAAGCATACTCAAGTGTAGGTCTAACCAAACACATGTACATCCTTTTGGTAATATAAGGATCATCAAGCTCTTTGGACCACCTCTTTATAAAATCAAGCGCTGACCTAGCTTTGCTTAACGAGAACTCAACATGCAAGTTAAAACGTAACCTATGGTCAAAGAGAACGCCTAAATCTGTAATCGAATCAACGTCCTCCAACTTGTGCGAGTCTATAAAATATTGAGTAATGAATGACTTTGTTCTTGAGAAAGAAAGCTACTTACTGTTATATAATTCGATGAGCACCATGCAACCAAATTATTCAGGTCACTTTGAATCTGATGTGATTGCGATTCCATGGAGAAGGAAGAATACCAGTTTCACATCATCAGCGTACATTAAGATCTGGCTGGATCTAATCACCGAGGGCAAGTCGACGAAAGTGTTCGCAATTAAAAGCGAAAGTGGCAGCTAGAAAAAATAAGTAATTGTCAACCATTTTTAAAAATAAAATATATTGTTCCCAAAAACCAAGCCAAATACAATCTAGCACTATTGTGGACCTCACGAACACAAGGATATCTGAGTCTGCATTTGCTCAATTCAAAAAATTGATTTGTAATGAAATAATAAAAATGGAAAGAAAGGAAAGATATTATACCATCGCATGATAGTATGAAACATTTTGCCTGGCACAGAGAAAATATTTGATTTTGTATGGAATATTTTTCCTGGCTTTAGTATGAGCTTTTATTGCTTTAAATGTTGTAACAAATTATGTTGTAATGATTTCATCCTTCGCGAGCAAGAACTGCAGAAATTTGGATTTTGGGCGTTTCGTCTGAAATAGAAGAAATATTAACATGTAATATTTATTAATGAAATATTCCACATGAGATTACTCCGGTAAAATCTTCAAACACTTCTCTTTCATGTAAAAAAGTTTACATTTGTTCACAACCCTCCCGAGCAATATGTAATTCATAAATACGGGACAGCTTGAGATGTGCATTACAAAAAAATGTATATAAAAATTTTTGGTTATGAAGTGCCTTGGCATCAACTTAAACATTTGTAAATCGTTTCTCTAAGACATCATAAGATGTCACAGATTGGCCAACAATTTGCATTAACGATATGCATTAACAACTTGCACAACTCTTTCAAAATTAAACCATACCGCCAATACTTACTTTGACCTGTGCGGTTACGCGTACGTTTCCTGAAGCAACTATGTGTAAGCAATCAGAAACACTTATGTGCGGTTATCAATTAACTGTTTTTTTAAGCAATAGTAACAGTTGGGGGGGTTTTGTTTTGTTGTTTATGTTGAGGATTGCGTGTGCGTGACATGATTGCTAAAAAAAAAAAGAGCCGTGCATCGGACGCTTCGTCCAAAATTGTGGTAATTATACCTATATAGCGGCAGTTTCGTTATGTAATAGGCCAGCAGAGCTAAAGGTCGAGCCTGCACATGTGTTATGTTCAGGGTCAGTGTTGTGTTCAGTGTTAATGTGTGTGTTTTGAGAGAGGTTCACGCTAGAACGAATAAGTGATTGTAGCCCATTACGATTATGGTTAGCTTAATTAAAAACGAAATGAACTGTGACGTTTTGAATAGACCTGTGCGTGAGTGTATTCGCGCTAAAGTAGAAATACTGGTGTGCGGGCATGTTTGCTTAAGCAATTACAGGTAAACGTATCGTAAATTTCTCAATTGTAAACAAATGCAGACTTGCTCCTTCATTTATCCTCAATTGTAAACAAATATAGATTCTACTTCAATTATTCTCAAATGCAGACTAACTTTTTTAATAATTTCTCAACCTTAACCAAATTCGGACAGGCTCTGACCTTTTTCTTTTTTTGTATATACGCAATGTTTGCGTATTTTAGCTATTGTTGTGAAATAATGTTGTTTTAATAATAAAATTGTTGTTTAATATAAAAAAACGACTAAATAGCTTTATTGAAAATGATTGCTATTTTGGTTAAAAGTCTGTACCTGTCCGAATCTGGTTAAAAATAAGAAAATATTAAATTATATGTAAGCGCACACGCAATCGAATTTTTAATTTTGATTTTTTCTCTGCTTTGCCCTTTTTAATTTTGTTAAGTTCAAATGAGCATTTTTTTTAGAAATAAATTTGTCCTTTTTTCGGATAATTACCATTATTTTTATATATATTTATATATTTATTGCTAAAAAATGTATATTATAATCATTCTTACTGATTTCTACCATTTCTATCTGTTTACTATTATAATTATTTCCGAATTTCTAAATTTTTACCACTATGCCACTTTGCAAAATGTCATTTAAACAAAAATGTCCTATCTTATATATATAATGTTTTTGCTTACGATCTTTGTTTGTTTTTATCCAATGTTTTCTTGCAAATCTAATAATTTGGCAGCGCAAATGTTGCAAGCGAAATGTCGTATCTTATATATAATGCTTTTGTATCTTACATATATAATGTTTTTGTAAGCGATAACACCACTTTTAATCTCTTCACTAACTTCACTAATCATCATCGTCGTTCAAGAATATTTACGTCACTATTATGTAGCTATACCGACATCATTATTTTTTTAAATTATTTTAAACTCTGTCACATAAGTTGCACATCTACGTAAAAATTTATATATTCATTTCTCTTCCTCTTGTACTTTTAAAAACCAGCCTTTGTATTTTTATATACAATATTTCTTAAATTTTGATAATATATAAAAGAAAATTTGTATATATAAATACGTTTCTATTTTTGATGAATCACCACAGAGATTTGAAAAACTAAGTTCAGGGTCTACTGTTAAGGTGCGGTTGAAAAGACCGACCGTAGGAAAAAGTTTGTTCACATATTTTATTAAGTAAGATCAAACGCACAGAAACTTTTGCTTTTTTTTTAAATCTTTGTTATTTTATTAATTTTTTATGAACCGTTCGTTTTTACAAATGTTGAAGTTTTGTAGTTTTTGTTGTTCTGGACCAGAAAACAAATTGGAAGGGTGAATCTTAGATGCAAAAATCACATGGTCTCTCGTGATTGTACACTTAGTAAGTTATAAAAATTATTATAATAATACCGAATTTTTAAAATGAGAATTTTAATCAAATTTATTTACAAGCAATAAAACAAAAGCTCAAAACATTTACAAAAATAACAGCTATTGGAAAATGTGGGTAGAAATAAATTAAAGTTTCAAATTTAGAGGCACACGAAAACGAAGTTACAAAAAATTCACAATTCGAAGAAATGCACACAAAAGGTGGACACGTAACTGAACTGACAAAGACTGGGAAAACAAGTAACAAAAACTCAAATACCCAGACCATAATAAATAATAAGCCAATCAATGCGGTTATATATGATTTTTACAAGATTATTTTCTCGAAATGAGCTCTATTTCATTAACTAAGTTTGAATAATGTTAAGTGTTCCGGTCTATCATAAAGCAACTTTATTAAAAATTGGCGGTACATTTATAATAATTTAATTAATGCAATATCTTATGGTTCTTATGGTTATGTTCACGTGCCTACATAAAACTGCTGATATAAATAAGATATTTCTTACATATGTCCTTTTTCAACTTTATTTACTTTATGACCTACTCTACTTAAACTATAAAATTTTGTATTTCATTTCTAATATTAGAGAAAAATAATGCGGCATCATTTTTGAAATAAATAAACGTTTTTTGTATTTTAAGTAAGAACATAATTTGATTTTGTAAGTAAGAATCTTTACACTTCTACATTTTTATTATCTCACAACACGTTATCGCTTTTCTAAGTACTCTTTCGTAGCTTTAATATAACAATCTTCGAGATGGTAACAAGTTTTTTTCAACCATTCTGGCTCTAATCATGTCTTTTTTTTCAATTTCACGTCTTCATTATGACATTACTTAAATTTAGTTCTGGGCTTTTTGTCGTTTGAGTTCCAGGAACTGCAGTTGTTGTTGCTTGGGCCGTATCCACATCGAAGAAACTGTTTAACGGAGTATGGCCAAAAGTTGGCGTTTCAAAGTTTTGTTCCGCACTGATTTCAAAGTAAGTGGGGTTCGTGTCTTGCTCCACTTGCTTATTATCATACGTCTCAATCTCTTCTGTTATCTGAGGCCAATTTCGATAAAATTGCATTTCATATTCAATTTGCATATAACGCCTTTTTGATGTACGCAAATCATGATCTCGTTGTGCTTGAAATTTTTTGAATAGCACATATTCCACTATTACAGTTTCCACCATCATATGAACTAAAAAATTCGCTATACCATAACCTAACATCCAATAACGAAAATCCATGTTTTCTGGTACGATCAACTGTAAAAAATCGGTTACCCATTCAGCCGGATATACTACGAGGTAGATGATGATTGATAAATTTACAACTAAAGCGAAGCAAAATGGTATGTTCGACCAGATAGGACAACGATAAGGGGCACCTTTGGAAAATACAAAAGCCAAAATGATATATTGAAAACCGGATATAGCAAACATGGTGTAATTTTCAAAGCAACCCAAATGCTCATCGCTAGAATGCTCAAAAGGTACAAACCACGGTTGCTGATGGAGTTGAAACCATCCTGAATAATATAAAGAATAGAAACGCGTCTTAAAAGTTCAATGTCCTGCTACGTTATACTTACCAGCAACTTGGAATGCTATTACCACAAGTAAATGCAAGACTACAGAAGCTAAGGGAGCCAGTGAAATTAACGAAGACAAGGGTACTTGCTTAGCCAACGGACCTCCAAAAGCTTCCGTTTTACCGAAGAAGAAAGCAAATACTGATATCAAACCCAAATCGATATACAAAAACTGCTTGTCTGTTAAGTTCGAATCGATTGAGTACAATATCATTACTGATATGAACTGTACCATCGAATAGGCCGCCATATATTTAAAAATGCCGAATGACGTAACCAAAGCTGCCCGACCTTCGCGTATAACATTCGGCACTGCCGCTATGGTAGGATTACGTGAGGTGAAGGGAGAGGCTATGGAAGATTCCGTTTCACTTAGTGAAATACCCGTATGGGCCACTTTCAATGCGCCACAATCGTTGGCCCCATCACCGCACATAGCGACACAATAATCCAAACTTTGCAACTCCGTAACTAACGCTTGTTTTTGCTCAGGCGACATACGGGCATAAATGACACCTCGTGTCAAAAAATTACGTAATAAATCAGGGAAGTGATCGCGAACAATTTGCCAAGTGCCACCAGACATGGCAAAGCGATAATTATCACGCCATTCCACATTGGTAATAGGCGGTAGCTCGCTTTCAAGGGGCATATTTAGACCCAGTTCTGCGTCATTGTGGGTCCAAGTTGCTATAGTCTCAACGCTACCGCAGTTTTCATTCTTCGGCAGTGTTATAGAAGCTGTGCTGTTTAGAGAAGCGACATCACCGTTCAGTAATTGATAGTTGTTATCATACGCCAAAGAATCTTTAGTAGTGGAATTACTTATTGTACCATTAGTGCCATTAGCCAAAGTACTGCTCACGCAGTTTTTGCTGCCCAAGTCTAAAGTGTAATACAATTCATAGCTATCAGATTGTAGGCTATCACCCACTCTATCAAGGCTACGATTTCTGACATTAACGGTTACCATAGCTTGTGTAGGACTTACTATACCGCAATCACGTGCCACACTTAGTGCCGTCAATATGTTATCGCCCGTTACCATTATGGAGCGTATGTTGGCTTTGCTTAAAGCCTCTATTACTTCAGTAGTATCAGGCTTGAGACGATTTTCCAAAACTACAAAACCTAAAAATTCTAAATCACTTTCGACGTTTTCACGAGCTAAACGTTGAACTTTGGTATAATTTACTTTTGGACTAAGGGCTTTATAGGCCATTGCTATTACCCGGTAACCTTGCTTAGCGAACACCGCCAACTGCTGACTATAATTATCAGGTATACTCTTCGGAGAACACAGCTGCTGCAACATTTCCGGCGATCCCTTACAATAAACATTGAAATTCTTTTCACTAAGACGTCGCGTAACGACAGACATACGTTGCAAATTGGAACTAAATGGATATTCTCGCACAATGCCGTGATCATTACTAGATTCTCCATTCAATAAACCCACATTCGAAAGCAAATCATCAACCGATGACTGGCGGTCAGCTAACTTTGCTGTTGGATGTTTTTCTGCATCTCGATCACATTTTTTTAATTTTGGTTGCCTTACAATAGTAGGGTACAATAGTCCATACTTTCGATTATCAGGTATATCTTGTGGATCTTCCAATATCCAGCCAGTGGATTCAAACATTTTTAAATCGAGAGGATCGCCCATAATTTTACCGTTCATTACTGTTATGCTATGGCAAGTGACCATCCCAAATAAAAACTTATCACAAGGTAAACGTCCAATTTGTTTTATAGGTATTTGGAATTGATTAGTAGCCGATTTTGGCACTACACCCCACATATCTAAGCCATCTTCAGTCAAAGTGCCGGTCTACAAGCACAAAAAACATTAAGACTATTAAACAGGCAGAATAAAAAAAGTAAATGAAAAAACTGAAGCATACCTTGTCAAAGCAGCAGCAATCAATACTGCCAGCAACATTGATGGAACGTGGCGAGATGCAGTAGATGTTGCTACGTTCCAAACGTTTTTGAGCATAAAAACGACCGACTGTCATGGCGGCTGGCAAAGCGGGTGGTACCACAATGGTTATTAAATCTAATGATTCCACGGCAATTTTAACAGGATCTACCCCACGCAATATCTAAAATGTCACCAAAATTGTTGCGAAAATCGAAGTGGCCTTAAGATTTATTCAGCTATTACTCCTCAATTGAATTTTCCATGGAAAATTCTTTTTACTCACCTTACTAACAAGCGTATGAATAAAACCGATGAGGGCAATTAAACCTAAAAATTCAATAAATTTATAAGAGTCCTGCTCAAATTTATAATCAACTGGAGGCGGGTATAATATAGAACGTATAAGACCACCCTTGGCAGTTATATTGCCTGTATTAATAACCAAGGCCAAAACTTTTTCTGAACCAATGTAACGCGTTTGTATAACTTTTGTACCACAGAATAAAGTATGACGCGTATGTTCTTTCTTGTGAAAGATGACGTCACGTTTCATAGGTAGAGGAGTTTTAGTAACTGGTACGCTTTCACCTAGAAAAGCCCATTTAAAAAGTTATGAAAATTTAAGATATGAAACTTTTAATTTGCTACTACTAACCCGTTAACATCGATTCGTCAAGAATGCAGTTACCAGATAGTAAGACAGCATCACATTGCATGGTACAACCCGCAGATGGTATTTCAATTATATCACCAGGCACTAAATAATGTGTAGGCACTTCGGTTATCTCGCCTTTTTCGTTCACAATTAAGGCGGAGCCAGTATTTTGCACAGTTTCACGTAGAGCGTCTTGATTCTTGAGTATATTTCCAAAAGCATGACTTCAATAAGATCTCGTATTATCGCATATTTTGTATTACTTACTTTTTTAGTTTGCATTATCGACATACTAATGCCGAAGACAGACATTAACACGATTACACAAGCGTAGTAGTAGTAATCATAGGTAAACCAAAGAACAACTGAGAATATTTGAAATACATAGAATGGATTAAGTACTTCTAGAAAGAGTAATGTTTTTATATCTTTATAAGGAACAGTAATCTCATTAAAGCCGTAGACTAGACGACGAGCCAATTGCTCTTGGGTACCCAAACCCTTCTGTTGATAAAAGTAAGCGTTAGCTACGTTGACATCTAACCCATGCAGCTTATCAAAGGTTTTCGTTTGAATATTCCAAGCATAACGCAATTGTTTGCAATTAAAAATGCGGGCACTTTTGTAATCTGCAAAGTAAATTTAAAAAACATGTCAGTTGCTTTCCGAAAATTTGCACCGATCACTTACATTTAAACTGTCCTGCAGAGAAATGCAAAGACAAATGAAAATTCTTTTCATCCATATCGAGAATTGATCCAACGTCATTAGTCTTAGCGATGTCATCCCCATTTTTTTTCCTGGTATGTCTTTCTTGCTCCGTTTTCTTTCTTATTTGCCCATGCCTGAGATTATAGAAATAATGGAATTAATCTGAAGTTAAAAATAAGGTTATCACAAAAACTCACTTTAAAGTATTATAATCTAACTGTATTATTGGTTTAACGTAATAAATTTTATGTTTCATTTTATAATCCTCTTCAATCAACACCTTATCAGCTTCTTCCAGAGTACACACCACATGTGTAGCAATTAAGTACCAATGACGCCACCAATGCATAATCAAACGTAATAAGCCACCAGTCAAGCAAATACATAACCAACATAATAATGTACGAGTACGTGACCGACGATAGCCTGTTATTTTCATTTCATCATCCTCGCCAGCATTCAATAAACCAAAGTACGGTTTGCCATCTATATAAATTAAAAACCAAATTAATTTTTACGTACTTTGCGCGCACATATGCATATACACATGCAAATCTGAATTATAATGGCATTAAAAACAGGTCAATAACTTAAGATTCGATATGTTCTTTCATCGTCTTTCATTAATATACAGATTCCTGAATTAATTAGGTTATTTTGCCTATTACGCTGAAGATATTCGTTATCAACATATACACACCTTAGCGAAAATTATATATTATTATATTGTATTATTATATATATTATTTTTAAGAAAAACATGTTGCAATCACTAAAAAACTCGGGATAACATAGTAGAGCTGATTTATTACATTAAATATAACAATAAATTTAAAACAACATAAAAAGTTATCTGGCGGCGAAAGTCCCAACAGTCAATTTAAAGCATGTTAGTATTTTCAAATTGTCTCCTTCCTTTAAAATGTTAGTTCCGACGGAAAACATAGATATGTTATTAAATAAACCATTGTGGTCAGTTGAATCCCTAAGTAAGGAAAATACTAATCCAGTAACCCTTTCCCCTTCAAAAAGCTAAATGTTTTTTCAGGCTCATTCTCTCTCATTTACCAAAATGTTAGCGGTCCAAACTCAAAAATTCGTTCTACCTTCCTTAATTCAGTGAGCACGGAGTTTTCCTTTTTGGCCTTCACTGAAACTTGGTTAAAACCTGATGTACATTCGTCGGAGCTTTTCCATAGTTCGTTTCAGGTTTTCAGAAATGATCGACTGTATCACAATGGTGGCGGTGTTTTAATTGCCACATCTGCGGCAGTCCCCTCCTACTCAATTGAATTTCCTACAACTCTCGACGTTGAATTTATCGCCATTCGAGCGAAATTTCCTAATAAACAGTTATATGCAGTGGTTTCCAACCTGTGGGACGCGCCCCCCTAGGGCGGCGCGATACTGTTGTAAGGGGGCCATGCAGCTGTTTCCAAAATATCATTTTCAAATACAAACCAAAAAAGTCAAATAGGTGGATTTTTGGTGGTGGCCGCGGATTTTTGGTGTACAAATGCTAAAACATCCAATTCATACTCTTCTTCGAATCGCAATATCTCGCTTTCGCGTTTGGAGCCGAGTACCGGTGGGGCGTGGAATCAAAAGATAAGCACTTGCAACATCCCGGTTATTCTCGTGCTTACTTGCGCCAAACTTCAGTAAACAGAAGAAGAAGGGGAGCGCATTAATTTTTTTTTTAAAAAGGGGGGCGCCGGTACAAGATAGTTGGAAACCTTGGTTGGTATGTAACCTGTTTCTATATTCCCCCTAATTCGGACATCTCCATATATAAGAAACATCCTCATTTTGGCCAGGCAGCCTAAACCCATTGATTTAATCATTGCGTTGGGTGACTTCAACTTGCCTCAAGTCATTTGGTGTTACAGTGATAATTCTGGCTGTTTGATTCCTACTTCAACATCTGATAGAGTTGTTGTGTTCTTTAATGAATTATTTGATCATAATTTAGTTCAATACAACCGTACCTCTAATTGCAATGGTAGACTGCTTGATCTTTGCTTTGCCAATTTTCCTGAGATTAGTATTAATCGTTGTCCTTTTAGTTTATTATTCTGCAATTTGTATTTCCTTTCATTACAAGCAGTTCGTTGAAGTTCTCTAATGATGCAAATTCAACTTTTTCAAATAAATATTATGATTTCCGCAAAATCAATATTTCAACGCTAAAATCACATCGTTCACATATTAAGCTTGATTTCGAAGTTGGAAGTGTTGATAGCTTGCTGTCATCGTACAATATATTAAATCTAGCTATTTCTGCATCCGTTCCCATCAAGCAGTCCCGTCCTCGAAGCGGGTATCCCCCGTGGTTTAATAAGAATTAATTATTATAAGAATATAAAAAAAACACGCTGTTCAAAAAATATTCGAAAAGTGGGTCTGCACTATTTCGCTTGCTCGGCGGATACCTTCAGTTCACTAAATCCTCTCTGTTTGCTAATCCTAAATACTTTTTTAAGTTTGTTAATTCAAAAAGAAAAATTTCCACACATCCCTCGCATGTTTCTTTTAATGGCTCTGATTCCTCGGATGATTTTGAAATCTCTAATCTCTTTGCTGAATACTTCCGACGAAACTTTTCGACTGCTAGTTCCCATTTATCAGCAAACTATCTATATCCAATAACTAAGTTGGTTTCAATTTCTAATTTGGTCATTTCTGAAGATGACGTTTTTAAAGGGTTGAGTTCTCTAAAATGCAATTGTGCGCCTGGACCTGGTGGAATTCCATCATGTGTACATAAATCTTGCGCTGTCGAGCTATGTGGAGTTATCTCAAAGATTTTTAATCAGTCCTTGAACTTCGGTGTTTTCCCTCTGCGTTGGAAGAGTAGTTTTCTTATTCCTATACACAGAAGTGGGAGCAGACCCCACTTGTTGAGAACTATAGAGGCATCGCCAAGTTGAGTGTCTTGCCTAAGTTGTTCGAGCGAATTGTGACCTAGTATTTGGCCTTTGCCATCAAATCGTATATTTCTCCACTCCAGCATGGCTTTCCAGCATGGCTTCGGTCACCAATCTGTTAGAGTTTACTTATCATGTTTTCAAGGCTTTTTCTAGTGGTTCTCGCACTGATGTCATATACGTTGATTTTAGCAAAGCGTTTGATTTGGTTAACCATAAATTACTTATCTTTAAACTTCAAAGCTCTGGCTTCCCTTCCCATTCATTGAAATGGATAAGTTCTTATCTGCATAATAGGTCATTCAGGGTTTTGTTTAATTTCATCACCTCATATAAATTCCCCGTTGCGTCAGGCGTACCTGGAGCCTCAAGGGAGCCACTTAGGACCCATTTTATTTAATCTATACATTAATGATTTGCCTTCGGTGATTAAATCCAGCCAGATCTTAATGTATGCTGATGATGTGAAACTGTTTTCTTCCTTTTCCATAGAATTGCAATCACATCAGCTTCAAATTGACCTGAATAATTTGGTTGCATGGTTCTCCTTGAACCATATGACACTAAACCTAAATTAATGTAAAAAGCTTTCTTTCTCAAGAAGGGAGTCATTCATTACCCAGTATTTCATAGATTCGCACAGGTTGGAGGACTTCGATCCGTTCACAGATGACATTCTCTTTGACCATAGGTTACGTTTTAGCTTGCATATTAAGCTCTTGTTAAGCAAAGCTAGGTCCGCGCTTGGTTTCATAAAAAGGTGGTCCAAGGAGCTGGATGATCCTTACATTTCAAAAAGGCTGTACATGTATTTGGTTAGACCTATACTCGAGTATGCCTCTGTTGTGTAGTCTCCTTTATATAGGTGCTATGTAGATTCAATTGAATCTGTTCAAAAGCAATTCTTGCTGTTTGCCCTTTGGAATTTGGGTTGGGACCCGATTGCCTCTCTTTCCCCCTATGAAAATAGATTGCTTCAGCAGATTTCACCGTAGATTTGTTCTTGCCATTTCCTTTTTAATCAAAGTAATAAATGGTACTATAGACTCGCCCGCATTACTTGGTGAGGTAAGCTTTAATGTCCGTAACCGTTTCTCTAGGCATTTTATCTTCATTAAGTTTAGCCAATGTAAATACAGTTATGTTTAACCCGCTCAGAATTGTTTGCAGAAACCTAAATGATGTCTATCACTTATTCTCATTATCGGACTCTGTAAAGTCTATTAAAGCAACTTTGCTTAATATCAACGATCTTCCTATGTCGTACTTAAACTAACTTGCGTTCGTAATATCCCACTTTTTGTTTTCGAAAATTATAACGTTGTTAATGTGTCGGTTGCCAAGCTTATGCATGTTTGCAATGGTTTAGAGGTTCACTTGCAACCTTGATCTGTTCTTATTGCGGGTATGCGTCTGTGCTAGGTATGTACATGCTTTTTTTTTCTTTTTTACTTTTTTGTTTTTCCTTTTTATTTATTTGTACATGAATTATTATTTTTAAGTTACTTTGCTTTTATTATTCTTCTTTTTTGATATCTTCCTTTATATTGTATACTAGTAGAAAAATCTAAGTTGTATTTGAATTCGACTGCTAAATTTAGTCGAATTCCATGTATAAGTAAAATAAAATTAAAAATAAATAAAATAATGTTTAAATTAGCGAGCAGAAAAATCCCGCTCCTCTTCACTACACACAATGGCGACTGATGAATGATAGTCATGTCAGTATTAACTCTTTCGAATGCTTAAACAATTTGGAATGTGAAGAAAATTTTGTAATTATTGAAAATTGGTGGTCTGAATATTGAAAGTTCGTTAGATCTGAGTTTTTCAAATTTTATTCAATTAGTTTCTTAATGGAATATTGTGAAAGATGTTCATCTAGAAAACATTCGCCATCTTCCCATCCCAGTCCTAAAAATTTATGTTTTTTATCTCGTAAATTGTTATTGGATCGCTTATTCTGAAATTTCTTCAACACAAAACACATTTCAAGAGAAAATCAAATATGCCAAAACAAATTTACAGATAACGAAATTTTTCTCTCCAAAGCCCTGAAGGAACGCCTCCCTTTCTGCTATTTTGCGCAGGTTGCAAACCTCGAAGCAAAAATTTATAAGATGTGTTAATTCTACCAACATTTCTCTTTTTTCAAAGAGGTACAAAAAAAATGGAAAGTGACGGTAAGAAAAGCAAAAAGGATGCATTGGGCTCTTTTTGTTGAGGAATTGTGCACGCATGAGATTCTTTTGGAAAGTCTTAAATGGGCATCATCAGACTAACAGAACTTTTAATTTTCAATATGGCATAAAACCAAACCAAACTTGCTTAAAAACAACTTGTCGAGTGGAACCCACATTGCTCAACTTGTGACATCAACGAGGCCTATGACTGTGTTGATCTGAGTAAATTATGTAAAATTCTTAGAGAATTTGAAATACCATTTCTTTTGAAATTTTTAATTTTACGCTTCCTCTCAATTCGCATCCTAGTTAAGAGTAGTCGGGCAAGGCCGGCAATTACGTACCCTACATTTTTATTATAGAACACAAAAATTATATCTTGCTCCTATATTAAGGCATATATTTCATGTGCGTATTTATAGAAAAGCAACGCAACCTGTGTAGTACAAGTTTAATCCTTACATAGAACAGGTTTCAAAAATAGGCGTAGATGGTCAAAATGGTTCATTTTTATATGAAATTACTATAATATTATGAGTCAATTTTCGTGAAAATCCTTATTAGGGTAGAATCCAAAAATTGGTCAAGAAGGTCTAAATTTGGTATAGTTAATTTTTTTATGTTAAATTACTATTATATTATTTTCTGCATGAAGTATTGAAAATTATACCCCTTTTCGTGTGAACTTCAGTTTGTTTACATCCAAAATCCGGTCCAAAGTTTCCATACCAATTTAGAAAGTCGAAATGCTACTACTTAGCCACTTTTACCGAGAAATTTTGAAGATTACAATTTTTTTTTTTTCATATAACGACTTTTCAGAATAGGGCGTTATATGGCTAGTGGTCGAAAACTCGGCCGATCCGAACCGTTTTCAATTGCGTTCGTACTTGGGCCAGAACACGCCACTGTACCAAACTTCATCGAAATATATCAAAAATTGCAACCTGAAGCTTGAACACAAATTTACATGGACTGGCATCAGATGGACAGACGGGCTTAGATTATTTCAGATTATGATATTGAATCGATCGGTATAATAAATCTTAAGCCCTCATGCGTGGTACATACGAACGCACTAACTTAATACACCCGTACCACAAGTAGTGTAGGGTATAAAAAGTGTTTGTTGCTAACAACAAAGAAATGGTCGTTGAATGTGTGGGCGACGTCGATGTAAATATTTTAAGTGAAGAAAACAACAAAGCACTTTGCTGTAAAAAACTAACTTATACGCAAACCCTCCTTCGGTGAAACAAACGACCAAAGATGACGACAAGTTATTTTTGAAGGAGAAACGGGGTATAGTAATAAAAAGGATGTACTTGTTACTTCTGCTACGGTTTGCTACGACTGGTACATCGCATCGACAGCAGAGCACAAATAGAAGAAAATAAAGTGTACGGCCACATTTGTAATAAGAATTTAAATGAAGTAAAGAAATCCTATTTTGGCATTCATTTTAAAAATAAAAGCAAAGAGCGTTGTGTGGTATGTATTAAACGCAAACTAATCAGAGAGAAGATGGTACAAAAGCCCTTAGAACTCATACATTCCGATATTATAGCGCTACTTGATGTTAACTCATTTTCTGGTGCACGCCTCTTAATCATATTTATAGATGACTTTTCCAGAAAATTATTCGTTTATCCTCTTAAACGAAAATCCGATATTCTTGAAACATTCGTTGAATTTAAGCAAGTAGCCGAGAACCAGTGTTCAACAAAATATAAAAATTAGAAGAACAGACAACGCACGTGAGTATATAAATAGAAGTTTTGACCGTTTTTAAAGAATAACGGAGTGACTCACCAAAAAAAAACGTGTCCGCATTCCCTAGAACGCAACGGTATGGAGGAGAAAATAAATCGTGGAATGGAGGAGAAAGTAAACGTGTTAGGTGTCTGCTCATTAGCGGTCCTTATCATCGCTTTTGCGTTGAAACTGCCAAGGCAGCGTATTACTTAATCAAGAGGTTCCATTGCCGTAGAAGAGCTTTCAGATGCTCTGCTCTCGTGCACATAGCTAGAGAATAACGTCATGATTGATTATAACAGTCGGAGCAAAGCTTACAGAACATGCAACCCTAAAGATAATAGAATAATCATAAGCCATCATGTAGTGGTTTTGGAAAGTAGCAAAGTGAATCTAAATGGTGTCTATTGAATCGCTGAAAACCAAGTTCGCCAAAAAGTTTAAAATGAAAGATATGCGATCAGCGCTTGGTTCAAAACTCGCCGGAAGCAAAGAAGCTTCCGGATTAGTCACGTCACATAACGAATGGACTGCAATCAAAAATTATCAGCTCAATGTGCTTCGCGCTCGTCCCCAATCACCACTCATCAAAAATGTGTGGGATGAATTAGATCAGCCTATGCGAAAACACTCAATTTCTTCCGTCCAAGATGTGAAAAACAGACTATAAGAAGAATGGAGTTAGACCCCTGTCTCCTACCTCAGAAAAATTAGGTAACATGTGAAAACGTTTAAATGCCTTATTAAGCAAAAAGCGTATCCCCCCAAATATTAATTTTATACAATGTGCTCTTTTTCTTCGTATCCTTCCTGATATGAAAAAACCCAATATCAATAACGCTATATTTTTATACCCACTACTGTAAAATGGGGCTATATTCATTTTATTTTTTTCTTCATAATATATGTAACACCCAAACGGAAGCTTCAGAGACCATATAAAATACATTTCTTTCTTTGTCTGTGTGTCAAATCTTTGTCTGTGTGTCTGTGTGTCTATGAGGTGTGTGTTATTGGCACTTTTCTGGTCACAAAAATGAAGATATCGACTTCACATTTGGTAGAAAAATTTAAAGTTTTTGCATGCAGGTTGGTATTGACCATGGGCCAAATTGGTTAGAGTAGAAGCCGGCAGTGAAGCGTAAACTGAACGCAATTCCATCTTTTTTAGCAAAAATTTGCGGGTTTTTGCTCGAGAGCACTTCTGATTACAAGCGTGCTCTTATACTAATTTTTGCAAATCTACCCCTTGAGCTTAACTAAAGTTTTATACTGTGAGAACATGCGAGAGCCTAATAAATGAAATTAAACCCACAGTCAATAGTCGATTGTGTGTATAATTTTGTTAGCAAACATTGAATTGGATTTCCCTTTCCTCCCAAAAATAAGTAATAACTGTAGTTCGAAATTGAACTTCACAAATTAACAAATATTTCCGCATTTCGAAAATTACTTTTTTTTATATGAAAGTAAAGCATTAAAATTGATCTTATTTATACATGAATATTTTCCGCTTATGATATGTGTACCTTCAAATGTTTTCGGTCTGATATCGTTCATTAGTTTGTCCAATTATATGTTGAACGCTCTCCACAGATTCCTGTACTCGCTGATATTGAGGCATCAAAATATTGATTTGTTTATAAATAAATTATAATCTTTTAACGCTTAGTATACATTTCATAACAGAGAATGCATAACTATATGCGATGTTGCTGGTATTTATTTACACTTTTATTATTATAGCATGTTTAATAATCGCTATGAAAACGTTTTCGTTTTTTATTTTCAGCGAGCTCGACCCGTTAGTTTTTAACACGCTTAACTAAGAATGACTTCAAAAAATGTTTCTTCGGGAAATGTATAAATTTATTTTACAAAAGAAAAAAACAAACTGTATTTCGCTTATATATATATACCCACCAATTGTGTATTTTATTCATAAGCGTTCTTTTGGAAATATTAGCAAGACATTCGTTTTTGATAAAACGTAACCTACGTAAATAATATTGGGGATTGTTACCAATCTTCAAACTAACTTGCATGCTCTCAAAAAGTACTTTGAAAAGTACTGACAGATGATTATAGTTATCCCAAACCCGCTAGTCCTATCGGCTATATCTATATATGATAGATCAGGATTGCGAAATTTTATTATAAACTCCCGAGTTCTCACTTGGCATACAATCAATATTCGCCCTGAATCAAAACCATCGTGACCATAACCGAGGATAAGCTTTCGAACTAATTTTTTTCGCATATCTCTCCTTGAATGGATATTTATGTAGCTCTTTATGATAGCTTCAATTTTTTAAAGCACCCGAATTTTCGACAACTTTAAGCGTCTTCACCTTTCCATCTCGTGCTAATATTCGTGAGTGCCATATATGAGGAACTATGCTAATATATGGCAACCCATTCGTTCATAATGAAGAAAATACTTTGCATAAATTTGCGAGATTTCGAAATTTGTCTTTAAGTGACTTTATCCCTTATTTGCTCGTTTTGAGAGCGTCTCGGTTTCGTTCGGCATTGAGAAAAAATAGCTGAACAAGTGCAGGATTCAAAGTTGTCCGTAATATACATATTCTAATAGATGCCTAAAGGGTATTTCCACGTTTTTCAAACGTAATAAAAAGTATTGAATTACCTGCATATGTAAGTGCATTAAGAAATTGAGTTTAAAAGTGATTTATTCTAATCTTGTTTTACCGACAGTATTCTCAATCCACACTTATGCCCATAAGCGCCTATCAAGAACATAATAAAGAATTTGTATTCTTGATAATGCACTATGGTCCCAAATATTATGGCTCTTTGGCCAAAAGCCAATTTTTTTTGACATTTTGCAATTCTGTTTAACAAAAAAATAGTTTTGTTCCTCTAACACACAATTTACCGCAATACAGGTTGTCGAATTTGAAATTGTTTGATGCCTTTGCAACCTGAATTGCGTTCATTGATTTATAGTGCTTATGTCAATTGTTCGATTCAACACAAAACAACGCCTATCAAATAAGGGCTAATGTGGGAAAGTGATGGTAAGTATATCAATTTTATAATACAAGAGATAGAGAAATTAAATGCTGTGAAAAATAAAATAATTTATCTTATCTAATTTTGTATTTTAAATTATGGAATTTATTTTAGTCTGTCAGTTTTGCTAAGCTTTAAATTTTTTGTATAAGATAAGCATAAAGTCGAAAACTTCATTTTGTAGGAACATAAATGCGTGGAATAGTGAAGTATGTAGGAATATAAGAAAAAAAAATTCAAAAAATTTTCCCTTAAATTTTTCACATCAAATTAGAATACACAAATATATTATTTAGAGACTTTTGTTTAGAAATATGGAAAATTGCATTCTTTTTTAAATAACCACTTTTCCAAAATATAAAGAGTCATAGGAATCCGATCCAATCCATTTTCAAAACGTTTCATACTTTAGCCAAAACACCCTAGTCTACCGAATTTTATCAAATTTCTAACCTGTAGGTTGACCACAATAATTCAAGGACAGCCACAGATGGCCAGACAAGCTTAAGTCGATTCAGAAAATGATTGAAGAAATCGATCAGTATAATAAAGTGCGGACCTGTCTTAGTTCCATCTAGGTGTTCAGGACAAGTTTCATGTAAAAGCACGTATAGGTCTGTCCAAATGTCTTTTACTGCCTTTTAAAAAAAATTATGTATGTTTTTAGATCGAACACTGACCGCAAATAACTAAAAACTGCTAGAGAAAAGTATTTCTTATGTTTTTTCGCTTTTCCTTCCTTTTTACGAATTGAAACCAGAAAAGGAAGGTTCTTAAAGTTCTGTTCCATTAACACTAAACAAAATCGACAAGTGTTTTTGCGGCCAACACATACGGAAATTTCAGGGACCCAATAAACTGTACATATTTTTATTGTTGCAAGCATATCGGCTTTTAATTTGGCAAAAACATTTGAAGTTCTTGCACGTAGATTGGTATTGAAAATGAGCTAAATCGCTCGCCTGCAGTACCACAAAAGGGCTGTGCCTATTCAATGTTATATATAGTGTATCAAGATTTCATTTTTTTTGTCAAAATCTTCAGAACGCTCAGAAGCAGGCCTCAAAACCCCCGCAAGGTATATGCACTCTTAAACAATGTCAAGTTCGAACTGCACTTAAACGTATTCGTCTGTTCATTTGTCTCTCTGTCCACCTGTCCAATTGTGTAATATCTGTGACATTCTCAAGTGTGCAAACCGAAAGCGCCTACAACATGACGAAAACTAAGAACACTCTTATTTTCCGTGTTATTTCCGTGTTTTTGGCTAATTACCCGTAAGCTACACTAACCACACGATGTAAATGTCCTCTTTTATTCTACAAAAATACGAAAATTGATGATGAGTGTATAAGACAAAAATACTTTTTGCGTGCGAAAGTTTTGGCTACAACCGTACATTATTACTTTACTTGTTTTTATGCAAATTAATAGCATTTTTTGCTCACTACCCATAAATTACAACAAATACAATAAAAATTTCGACGTGTCGCTAATTTAATATCTTCTTTATAAGGACATGAAGATGGGAAATATGAAATTTCAATTTTTTTACACGAAATTCAAATTTACTAAAATTTTGACTGCTTTATTTCTCGACTGTACTCGCTTACGACTTTGGTTTTGGTTTGAAGGATTTTAATCGAATTCATTTGCATGCGCATGATTTCCATACTCTTGTGCTACTTCTTTCCTTATATGAATGGGAAACTCCGATGTTATATCTACTCGTAAACTTTATGAATCGACTGTTTGAGATTTAATTATCAATTACTTTTGCATTTAGCTTGTATAACCAATTCTCTTTGAAGAATTTGAATTATAATTTACAGTTACAGTTATTAAAAAAGAAATGAATGTTTCTTCAGAAGACAAGTAACAATTTAAATAAAATTAGGCACTTCTCACAAAATCATTTCAAGATTACACGTTGAATGATGTTTACGTCGACCTTTTCAAAATTTAAATATATGAACGTAAAATATGAAACTCTTTTGTGATTTCTGAGTATACTTAGCAAAGTTGAACGTTGTGTGTGTGAACGTTCGTTTGATAAATTTATTGGTTATAAATTTTCATAAAGTTATTAAATTTTTAATTTAGTTTGAAAAACATTGCGAAAAGTTTTAAAATTAAAAAAAAACAAAAGTTTTATCATTTTTGCTTAATATAGAAAATGTTACTTGATCGATTAATGTATTTCATTTAAAAGATCAAAAGTTAGAACTGGAAATCTGTTGATGTTAGCCCTCCATACAATGTATAAAAAAAGAAAAATAAAATTAATGATAATGCTAAACTACGTTACCGTTAAACCGTCGACCCAACTATCATTGGCAACTAAAGTTTAACAATTTAAGTAAATTTTCAAGATAAATAATTCTGAAATTCTCGCTTACAAGAACATTTCATCGACAGCTTGCTTGTAACAAAGTGTGTAAGCAAGACATTTACGGAAGACATGGACAGTCGCATCAAGAGAGCTGAGTTGTGATGTTCGAGCGGACAAGAGAAGGAGAAACACTAACACAAACCTTTCCTTTATGAATTGTAAATAAAACTGGATTCCAAAAATATGTGGGAAAAACGTATAATAACAAAAAGTCAGTTAATTTTGTAATATATTTTTCATCAGCCGATCGCTTTATTACAATGCAACAAGCTCAAGTGTATAAAACTTCAATAAAGCGGCGTTGTCATGTTTGATTTTACGTGGTAACTATTGGGTGATTCGGAAAGAAATTTTGCTTTTTTGGACAAAACAAAAGTCAATTTCTTTATAGTCTATAAATATCTTATCAAGAACGTTAGGAGTCAATAGATTTAAGCTTTCAGTAATCTCTCCATCTGTCATTGAGCGATTTACCTCAATTAATGCTTTTTTTGGTTTTATCAGCGCCTACTGACCTTCTAAAACGGAATGCAAAAGAGCCGAAATGAAATTTTTCAAAATAGTTTTGGCAAGGGCGTTCTTTCCATCGCCGCTTCCATACCCATCCAATAATTTTTATTTTGATTGACTATAATTTTTGACTATTGGCTAATACTGACGCTAAAGTGCACAGAAAGTGTTGCTTTGAAGTTTCCATATTTGGTAAAACACCAAACGAAAACTTTTGCGCACAATCAAACAAAATTTTTGGCGCAGGATATTAGCTATGAAATATGTGAAGACGATTCGCCTTAAATGTTAACTTGGCTGTGAAAAAACGCAATTAAATCCGCTGTTGAAAAAAAAAACGAAATGACTTTCCTAACAACCTAATATTGCAAAATTTAATATTGCAGTTTTAGATTTTACTTCGCAAGCTGACACGTTTTCTCAGAAAGCAACACAAGGGTTTACAACGTTTTCAAACGAAGTGAAAAACGCTTGTTTTGAAATACAAAAACAATCAAGTAAGAAAATCGGTAATGTCACCATAGAAATTGAATGTTTCTGCTTGAAATGTCGAAATATTGATGACTACTGAGTACAAAAAGCTTAAGATATTTCCCGCCCTATTTTCTGGCAACCAAATTATTACGATTTTAAGACTATGATTAGACAAATGTATTTTCTTCCACACTATTCCTTTCCTCTCTTATAATATTAAGTAAAGGTATCGTAGAATTTTATGCCCATTTTTGACATTCACAACCTCAAAGAAACAAATAAAAACTTTAAAAAATGTTCCAATTTGCGGGCGTTTAAGTTGGTCATTTGTATTTTTTTTTTTACATCGATCCTTTGATTCTGAAATTGCGGGTCCTCCCGTTTTCCTTAGCAAAAATATGACGTTGCGCTCGGAAATGGGGCACAATATTTAGATTTCTTAAGGTTGTTACTTATAATTCCATAACCGAAATTCACAAAATAAATATTTAGTTTCTATAATCATATCTTGAAACTGATTACAAAGCACTCTTGATCGAATTAATAAACGTTATGAGAGTTTATATTTTCTTAAATTTTAAATCTTAGAGTGGAACTCAAAATTAACAATATTTCGCTGAGCATTTTACCATTCCAAATGTTGTTTTGCAGAGACGGTTGGCTCGTATTTCGCACGGCGAACTTGTCGACGATATCAACGTCTACTCCGCAAACGTTGTCATATTAGTTTAATTTCATTTTATTTTCATATATGTATCGCTTCGCACAGGCGTTTTTTATCATTTTGTCTGTTGGGGATTACAATTATTAGCTAAAACCCCATAATTCTCCGCTCTTGAGACGAATGAACATACATATCTAGATCGACTCAGGTCATACTAGTCAAGAATATATTTATAAAGATTTTATATTATCTCTAGTTCTAAAGTTTAACCTTCACTGATGGACATAAAATCAGTTGCCAATAAACATAATCTCCGCTTGCAGAAAAAATTGGGTTGCGACCGCTTGCATTGCGAATGAATTATACACGTATAATTTATTATTATTTTTAGGTGCGAGGGTAAACATTGCAAAAGAATTGAGAATTGAGAATTTTTTTTATGGATAATTCGCTTAGATTCTTGCTTTGTACAGTTATTACAGCTTTTCAAAACCTTTTATTTTTTTGACTATACACATAACACCAACAGTCGTATTATCAAATTAGGCCGAAAATCTATATCGATATGTTTTCTCGAGACGCAAAAGTTTTTCTAAAACGAACTTGCACTTCCATTGCGCACTCCTATTGTACTAAATTATTATTTCCGCGCTTGATATTTAAATATATTTTCTCAAATGATTTTCAACCACTTTGACTTTACCGAAAAGATCCTTCATAATGGCGATACGTAAATATTGCAATCGAAATGAATTTCATTCATCGTTTTCCTTTGCCAGAATAGTCGCGCGTCCTTTTATTGGCAATTTTTGGAATTATTTTGTTGATACAATGTTTTGCGATCTTTCAAAAGCAATATTTAGTTAGCAAAGCAAAGATTAAATAACAAATGTAGCCTCATTCAACAACAAGTAGTTGGTTATCTGCAGCAATTTTAATTGATTCTACGATTATTTTCATTTCAATTTTACGTTCTCCATTTTAACTTTCCAAAAGTTTTTAGTGTTGCTATAATCACAGTCAACTATAGCCTAATATAATATAAGATCAACTATATATAATATATAGTTGTGTGTGTGTTCTCGTCTGGATAACAACAATGTAGACAGCATTGATTTCAATAAGCTAAGACGAAGCGTAAGACAATTATGTCTTCAAATATCAAAGTGGCTTGTTGTTAGAGGAAGCTTAATACCTTTAGTAGAAAAGTTCCCAACCTCTTTACTAAATAAATAAAAATGTAAACAGTTTTTATTCATGTATTGGATAGTGATCTAAAATAAATTTCAAGGCAAACCGAGCTTCATTACCTGACAGTCTCTAATATTAATACTTCATAATCTTATACTTAAACGATTACAAGTTATCTATATTTATACTCACCAATGAAAGATAAGGATATACTATGCTTGCGTTTCGGTTTGCAACATCCCGAAAAATGCATTAGGAAGCCCATAAAATACCATAAAGTTATTAATCGATATAACCCTGTCCCTCTGCTCGCCGCTTTTGGTGCAATAGTCATATGCGCAAAAACAAGGATAGAAAGGTAAGACTTCGTTCTCTTTTACTTTGTGACCACAGGTCGTGTGTGTGAAAATAAATGTGACCTAACTGAGCTCACGATATGTGAAAAACCTTAACGTACAATTTTTAGAAGAATACTGTCAGGTCCAACGTAAATGGACATAGCGATGTATTCTATCAAAACTGTGACTAGCAATCTATTCGCCATTAGTAAAGCATTAGCCTACAACTTTTTACCAATATTTTGTAAGTCAAACTAGAAGATATGATTTAACAAATTATTTTGCAAACTTAATCTTCGCACGTCCAAATCTCGCCTAAACTCTTAGCTTAGTGACTGTTTTTTTTACTTCTTTCAGAAAATGTGCTAGTTTTTAAAATTTAGAAATCCTTTGCAAACAATTATTCAAGTTTTTGCCTTTTCTTACGCTGTGACCCAAAACCCACCCGGGTGGATTGGACAAAAATATTAGATTGCTGTTCCTATTTTGTAATAATGTAAAGAAATTATATTTGTAAATGTTTTTTGCATCGATTGCTCAAAATATATCAAATTCTTTAAAAATTTCGAGCAAATTTACCTCAAATTGCAGCGTAAAATAGACGATTATTTTTCAAATTCTTGCTCTCACGACACATTTAACATTTTCTTATCTGCTTATCTGCTTAATTCGACCACGTTCCGGCCCTTCGTCTGCGGTGAATTCCTAAGCATATATTAACGATTAAATCTCCTGCAATTATTATAACATTTTCGAAAAACCCAACGATGACCGAAGTTACATCTGTAGTTTTCGAAGGTTTAAAGCGTTGTGGCAAATATCTTTTATTGTTTGTCAAAGTGCCAATTATTATCAGCTTCCAAGGAACAATTTCTCGGCCAGTGGTAGAAAATAGTCCGCCGTCACTTTTCTACCCGTTCCCTTATACGAAACCACCAAATACGTTTCAAGTTGATTCACATTCCCAATCTTATAAATATATATTTACCCATCCAACGGATAGTATGTTCCTGGGTCCCATGAAAGCAAGCCCATCAGATTTTTATACCATAGCTCGCTGACTTCGACGATGCGTGCCGTGTAAATGTGGTTCGACTTCTAAATGCAAATAACTCTTCCTCCACAATGGAATGGACTCATGATTCAAGTTTGAGTTAATCATTTCAAAAATGTCTTTTATTGGCGCATCCTCCTTCTCCTTTCGAGCATAGCCCCGCTTTCTACCCGTTTTTACATTTTCTTTTCTATTTTGCTCTCTTTCATTAATAATTTTCGAAGCAATGGTTTATTACTACAATGCTTAGTACACAAAATACGCCCAAATATAGAGGACTACCCGGGCGAGTCTTGGACCTTCACGTATATATAATATATAAAAAACTTTGGGTTTGCAAAGGTTAATATTTTCGCTTGAGATGATAGATACAAGTGATTCAGCCCAAGGCGAATATAACTTCGTTGCTAATTTTATAATAAAACGATTATTTTGTGAAAAGTACAAGTGTTTAATTCGGATGGTCTTTGTTTGCCAATATTCTACCAAAAAAGCCGAGATTTTTTTATTTTATCACCATGTACTTTTGATAAGACAACATTTTCTCAAAGTAAATATCATAACGTAAACTATTTGAAACGAAGTAACAGGTATCGAATACGGCAAAAAAAGAAAACACAGTAAATTAATTCACCATGAAAACCAAATGTTAAATGGAAACACATGTAAGATGCAGTATGGAGATAGCACCAAATCGAAACCAATTACAGCAGTAGAAATGTATCACAAACACTTATAGGTAATTTTATAACAATACAAGCCTTAGTGAAGAACTAAGATTAGAACATAAGTATTAGTATTCAAAGAACTTTTCAAATAAAGGTTTGCTAGAAGGGCGACAAACAACTAATAAGCATCGTGAAGCACGTGAAATGTTGTTAATGATGAAGTCGGACAAACGCTAACAACTCAGACAAGCTAGAAGCAGAGAGTCCTGAATGAAGTCCACGATTACTGCACGAGGCTGCAAAACTAATTAAATAATCTAAAGCCAAAGATCTTCAGGAAAGGGAAAAGGTATACATATCCAAAACTGTGTTGAGAAGATAACGAAGCTTACGGATGTACCGTAGTATGTACTTAAGCGCTAAGCATATTATTAATTCACTAACAAATAAAAAATAAGACCTTTTTTGCAAAACTCCACTTATCGTTATTACCATCGTTTTCGTTGACCCACTGCGTTGAGTGCCATCGGTGTTCATACGATCTCGTTTAAAATGAGTAAACAGAAAAACTCTTGTTTTCGATGAAGAAGAGTCGTCGTAACACAATTTTAGTTGTGTTCTTTTCATCAGAAAGCAATGTTTAATAAACACGTGCAAAATGTTTCTATTGTTTTGAAAGCAACGAATGTAGGCTTCACCGAACTCACTATTATCCGCGAAAGAAGTGACATGAAATTTTGGCCGACATCGACCGAGGTGCGGCTCTTTCTAAAAATATCAATTTTTAATTTGAAAAGATATGGACTTGCTTTTCATGGTATTTATTGGAAGGAATACCAGAGGAGAGTATAATCTTTGAAAATTCCGCGATGTTGAGTTATTATTCTCATGTGAGAAAACATGCAATTTATTTGGATTATTGAAAGATAAACAGACCAACAAAAGATGGCAGGTATATACGTAGATAGTATTACTGACAATTCCTCTCATATTATTGTGTTCGGAAGGTGTTCGTTATTTCCCCACAGATGGCCAAATAGTATTCTTTCACAGTCAAGTCCACACTTATGCCGCATTGAAAATATATATTTTGACAACTGACAAACCAGAGTTTGTTTACAGAAATTTGTTTGATTCTGCGCCCCATCTGGTGCGAAAAGTCGAAAGCAGAATTTTCGACACATTTTAGCTTTTTTATTATCGGAAAAGTTAAAATGCTGCTCAAATAAAATATTATTATTATTATTATTATTATTAATTTCGCCAGAGAAGAAAATTCTAAGACTAAACTCTTAAAACACTGGCATCCAAGGCTATCGGCTTTTATTAAAAACTCTACCGCACTTGACATTCGAATCCATTGAGTTGCTAGTCGACATTGCTCCCCTGCGGCCACTCACACGGATTCAAGTAAAACAAAAGTAATTGGATGTGTAGGAGGAACATGTACATGACAGAACGTCAGACTGATTTGGAAAAAACCGTTCTGAGGAATTTTGATTTCGGAAGTCCACGTTCTGGAAGCGGCTTGAAGCTAATGAAAACAAAACAAAGACATGCGCGCATAAGATTGACCACGATTGGAAATGGTATAATAATCGTCGTGAAATACTGGTATATCCACTTCAATTGATAGACACGGAGAATATGCTTTAAACAATCTAGAGCAGTCATTTGGAGAAGTGTGCAAGTCACTTGTGATGCTCACGTTAATAGGATGAAAGATAATTGCTGAAAAACAGTTTCCAGATATAACATTATCGTATATAATATTGGTGTTTTATATTGTAACCTGCAAGCTGATACAAAGCCAAAATAGCAAATTACTAATTTGAACACAAGGCAACTGTCTTGCAGCAACAAAAACGAAACTTGATAAAAAAGTCTGATTTTTTATCACCACGGTTTACAACCGGTCTTGCCTATACATAACTTGTTCGTAAGAGTAAGAAAGAATTAAACATTTGTTAATGTTTAATATGACCTTAACCGATAAACGTATTCTCTGAAAAGACTGCATTTTTAATGCCTAAATGATTAAATATGGCTATGTGCTAACTTCAACGCACAACAACACAATTTTGATGTGTCACACAAACTATGTGACTAATTTAGTATATCACCAGGCGAAGAGCGGAAATATACTAATCAATTTTTTTGTAAGATAAAGAAAGTCCCTTTTAAAAATAGAATTGAAATCCGAATTGCCTATTCACACTATTACACTTGTTTTATAGATCAATTACAGTATTTTTCACTTTTTTATCACTTAAATAGATAATTTATGTGCAGACTATCAAAAAAATTTGATTCACTTTAAAAACGGCTAAGCGTTGTTATCATCTTTTAAGTATCAACGAAAGCAATATACGCATGTGTATAATTATCGAGTCAACAATATTAACATAACAAGTCATTTGCTTTTTTAATTAAAAATATATGTGTATATAATAAAATTCTTCTTTATAAAAAAAAAAATTTAATGATCGCATTTATAAGCCAACGACTCCACACAGTGTTTCCAAGCAGCCGCGTAATCACCAATATTCTGCTTATGTTCATTCGACAAACTGATCGTTATCTCACTAGTCTAAACTTCAACAAATGAAAAAGATAACATAGAAAACATTTTTTAACTTTCTCTCTCTCTCTCTCTATGTATCTACCTATCTACCTATCTACCTATCTATCTATCTATCTCTATATCTATCTATATACCTATCTGTCTCTCTATCTATCCATCTATCTATTTATCTATTTATCTATCTATCTATCTATCTATCTATCTCTCTATCTCTCTATCTATCCATTTATTTATCTCTATGTGTGCTTACCTCTCACGTATTTTCTCTTAAACTTTGAGCGAGCATCAATACAGGCAGACAGACCGTGTGAAGAATATTTTAGGTAAGCACAAGAGAAGCCTTGGGTATTAGAACCTGCCGGCTTCAAAATAGTAGTCAAAATCAAGTAATCACTCCATGAATCCCATAATAACCAAAGCAATCAAAGCAACCCTATAACAATTGTCTACAAAATGCTGTCATAAGAACATGAATTGAAACATTATACGTGAAAAATGCAAATGGAGACGTGTTGAGAATTATTGTATATAGCAAGTAGTATTAAAAAATCGTGCTTAGCCAATTGACCGTTTATTTGTTCTCTCTTGTGTTTGCTATGCGAAACACTGATTTGATTAAAATGGTCGGGGAAACAGAAATATTACGCAGATATATGAGCAAAGCTGCGTATGTCAAGCAGTATTCGAAGAAGAAACTGTAGCTGTTTTTCAGACACTCTTAATTGGTCTCTTTTTCTCATGATCCCTTACAAGTGTATCTGTATATAAGTATATACATATATATGTGTACAAAATAAAGAGTGTGTGCGACGTTAAATAGAATAATGTTAGCTTGTTAGTGCGTATAAAATGAACTTAGTTTATACCACCAATTGAGTTTATTATTAGTTATTTAGCTTGTGTTATATGAATAACTCAAAATCTTTACCTAAGGTCACAACGCATCTAATTATACGCTACACCACTTATGGCACAGTATATATTAAATTTGTACAGATATGCGTAACGGTGAAAAGGCCTTAACTTTTTTACACCGATTTAATCAAAATCTGGGGAAGTAGAAGTCCTTCTGAGTATGGATTCGATCAGATCAATTAAAGTCTCAACGTAATCATATAAAATCTCCATTTGGAAAATTCGTCTGGTGAAGAAATCCTCTCCACAAAAATCACCAGCATGCCAATAGTGTTTTATTTAACATACAAAATTGGTCGAAATTAAAAAATTGAATCGAATAGATACATTTTTTGCGCAGCTTTTATTTTCAGAGCTCCAGTGAAAGATAAGCACTCATATGGTGAAAATCAGTCCGTATAAGTAATTTGAAACATACAACCACTTAATTGTACGCATTCGCAATTAACTGCATTCTTTAAACAATTCTAAGTCACGTTGTTGTTTGGATATTTGGTTCTAATTTTTCAATACACATCGCTTTTGAAAGTTTCGGAATAAGGCTCGATCTCCAATTTAAAACAACAAATCGCTTAACTGCTGCTGAAGGGGGGAAATTAATAAAACCTAAAATGCCGCATGTGACACATGCTTATATTTTTAAAATTAAACAGGTATAGCCTGGTGGTTATCTAGATGCCTTCATTCTAAATGCGGTCTTTTTGTACCCACCATTGAAGGACAAGTACTCCTATAGTATAGTACGTATATTGTTGATCAGCGTCAAATTGTGAATTGATTAAGCCATATCTGCTCGTCCGTGTCTCTGCGTGGTGCTTTTTATTAGCACTCTCCTGGTCGCAAAAATGGAAGTATCGACGTCAAATTTGGTAGAAACATTGGAAGTTTATGCGGGCAGGTTGGTATTGAAAATGGACCGAATTCGTCGGAGCAGAAGCGCGCAGTACTGCGCAAACTGAACGTAACCCAGTTTTTTTTTACAAAAATTTTTGGATTTTAGCTCGTTACTCGCAAGTTATTAAAGTTAGGAGGCTAAAATTTTCCACGTTTACTTTACCAAACACTCTAGCCTTTATATGGAAAAAATCGGCCATGCACACAAAGTTAAAAGTAATTAAATTTTATTTTTTGCACTTTTTTCAGATTTTATGCTTAGTTTTCCTGGACCCTGCAAATAAGAGTATAATCATAAGCCATCATATAGTGTGAATAATAAGTGCTGCCTATTGAATCGCTGAAAACCAAGTTCGCCAGAAAGTTTAAAATGAAAGATATGCGACCAGCGGTTGGTTCAAAACTCGCCGGAAGCAAAGAAGCGACCAGACTCGATCATCCATGTCACATAGCGAATATCTTTGCACAATTTGGAATGAGCGAATGTAATCCAATTTCGACTCCAATGAACTGCAATCAAAAATTATCAGCTCAATGTGCTTCGCCCTCTTCCCCAATCACCAGGCATAAACCTCATCAGAAATGTGAGGGATGAATTAGACCGGAGTATGCGAAAACACTCAATCTCTTCTGTTCAAGATGTGAAAAACAGACTACAAGAAGAATGGAGTTAGACCCCTGTCTCCTACGTAAGAAAAATTATACAAAATGTGAAAACGTTTAAATGACGTTATTAAGCAAAAAGGATGCCTCTCCAAATTTTAACTTTTTATAATATGCTGTTTTTTCTTCGTATCGTTCCTTATATGAAAAAACCTAATTTCAATAACGCCATATTTTTATACCCATCCCTGTAAAATGAGGCCATATTCATT
This sequence comes from Glossina austeni, assembly GCA_000688735.1. Taxonomy (NCBI): domain Eukaryota; kingdom Metazoa; phylum Arthropoda; class Insecta; order Diptera; family Glossinidae; genus Glossina; species Glossina austeni. Next base: position 371,717 of record KK502537.1, on the reverse strand, counting down.
TTATTTTTTTTTTTCCATAATATGTATAACACCCCAACGGAAGCTTCAGAGACCCTACAAAGTACATATATTCTTGATCAGCGTCAAATTCTGAATTGATTAAGCCATGTCTCTTTGCCTGTGTGGTTATGAAAAAGAGTACGCTTTTAGGTTTTATACAGATACTATCGAACATAACACAACTACTAACGTGCATCTGTAATGGACAAATAGTATTGGTTTTTGTATTTCGTTTTTTGCGGTTTTGAAAAATTTCCTTTAAGTTTTAATGTTAAGATATTTGCTTATTATCTAAGCCAGCTGTTATTGCAGCGTGTATTGCTGAAATGAACAGATAAAATTTCCGTTGATAATTCGTATGAAGCGCCTGTGTATCAAGTGGTTTGATAAGCTGATGATCGCAAGCCTCAAGAGCCGTACACAATTAATTACGGCATCGAGAGTATTACAAATTCAAATCATTAATACATCCACGCCTGGGACAAAAGATGACACATATTTATAAAATGTCTGAACTACGTTTCCATGCACTCTATAAGAGAATAGAATGTCTTAACTACTGGAACTACACTAAGAATGCAAATTATATAAAGATTTTTTGGGCTTACTTAATAAACCCATCGCGTAGTGGCCTTTACATGTAAACACATTAACTCCGACATGCTACCAGCGGTTTCCATTAATGGAAACTCAAAATGTATAGAGGACAACACCGACGACAAAACGCTTACGTTGTATACCTAATAAGCCGATTAAGTAATAAGTCTGCCCTTTTGCAGCGCGATATAATGCAGATGTTTGAACTAAAACGTAAGTTTTGAAAATTCATAATAAAATTTTTGTTTTGACCCCAAATGATGTTTAAATAATGAACCAAAGAACAAATTAATATACCAAAGGGCTCGGCTGCAATTCTGTAAATGTAGGGCAAGCAAATTAATTTCACCATGAAATTAAATGAATAACAAAATAAATCAGAAAAAAACCTAAATGTAAGGGATTTAAAACGATTCATCAATTCCGTACATCGTGAAAGGTTTGCGACTTTATACAAAAGTAATGAGTTGGATTTATTTTATGATTTATGTATACATACCATTCGTTAAGAGTATTGAATCTTGACACACATGCTCTTGATCCTCCTCAATGCTAAACTGATTGTCCAGTACCGACATTTTGTTCGTCTGTTGATCGAAATGAAAGGCTTCGTCGCTGGTCGATGTATGCTGATACAGTTTCTTGCGAGCAGAAGTTTGTTGATATCCATGATGATGTGCGCTCTGTTTACTGGGTGTCACTATTACATGGGATTGATTTGAAGAATAGTTAATTGATAGATTAGCGTTGGAGTAATGATTACAGTCATTCTCCAGATTTGATGTTGAAGCTCCCTGAGTTATCGTTACGAGCGGCGCCACGTTCTGCTGTTGTTGCTGTAGGTGTAGTAGTTCTTGCTGTTGTTGTAATGTTAACTTTGGTACAGATGCATGCCACCAATGCAATTTTGCTAAATTATTTTTATTATTGTAGTGGCGAGTAGTGGCGTCAGCCACTTCACGCTCACTGAGCGGTGTATATCTCTGCATTTGTTGACTTAGTTTATTGAAATTGTGCGAGTATCGAGTTAATTTTTTGATTATTTTGAAAATGTTAGTTTAAAGAGCACTATATTTATACATTTATATTTATACATATATATATGCATATATATATATATATATATATATATATATTTACATTTTATTAAGTAGAATTTTCTTGATTTTTCTAAAACACTTCTTAAAGATTCCTTCGGTTTCTTTTTTTTATGACAAAAATGTTTTTACAAAATTCATTTGCGATTTTCATTACAAATAAAGTTTTTTAGTTTTACTTTTTCTTCTTCTTGTTTTTAATGTTCAGTAGATTTCTGGAGCCGTTTTCCACGATTACTTCATAACAATATTTTGGAATATGTCAGCTTCGTAGTTCCCGTGCGCCTGTTACAACTCCTGTATAAGCAACAACTCTTTCCCAATGATGTTGTTGTACATGGCTGCTACAGGTGTTGCCGTTGTTTGTTTGAATTGAACTATTGTTGTTGCTTAGCCAATACTTAAGTGGCTGCTGTTCGTCATTACATATAAAGAAATCGTTTGGTTGATTGAATTCCATTTTGATATATATAACAACAAGAACAATAGGAAAAATGAACAGCAACAATAATAAACACTATATTCAATCAGCAGTGATTTAGAACGACTTATGTTGAGGGCTCATATGATGATGAATGATCGCTTTTCAATGATCCGGCACGCACACAAAACATCAAAGATCTTCAAAATTTTGTTCTCTGAACATAGGGGTAGGAACACTATAAGGTTCAGTTTAGGTTTCTTTTTCTAGATGGATAGCCCTCTCTAAATTTAGCGCTTAGGCAGATGTGATTTTAAACGACGCGTCTTTCGATGACGAAGAAGAGCAGCTAAACTTAATTGAAAATTTAACAAATCACTGTATATTGAAGTTATGTTAGAGCAGTAAGAAGTGACACGAGGCCTATTAACGATTCCATTAAGTGAAGTTTCGAATTCGTTTGGTTGGCCATCTAACCTATCAAACAATCATCCAAAGCGCAATGTGTTTAATTTTGTACGCGCAAGTAATTTTACAGGTGTGTACTGCAATTCATTTGCGGCAAGATCAGGTCCTCCGCCGCCGTTGCGTTTCTCAAAGTAAAATTGTTTGATGTATTCTTTTTGCAGCAAAACCCACGACAGATTTGATACCACAACGCCGTGTATCGGAGCAAGTCGTTTAGGAACTATTTGCTGGCAAGTATTAATGAGGCCGATATATAAAGAACGATTTGGAAGAAAAGCAGCAACAAGTAGTCTTCTGCTAAGCCTTAATTGAGTTCGCTGAGCACTTTGAACTGAATGCATTACGATGTCACCGACGACTATATGGACAAAAATCTTAATGTTACTGCAAATTAGAGACGCACACATACACGCACTTGCCCGGGTTTGATATGTGTATATATTTTTAGGTATGTATACGAGTGAATTGCAGCAACAAATAGAGTTTTAACTTTAAGAAAGTCCGGGGGTTGAAATATATCTTTAGTATATTTTTTGAATTAACAAATTTAAAATAATTTTAAAAAATAAAAGCAAAACTTAAGAGCAATACTTTTTTCCTTTGATAAGTCTTACACTTTATGGTAATAGAACGATTTTTTAGAGTCAAATATTTTAGTTTTATTTAGTAAACTTGTCTTAGACACATTTATTGTCTTTTTGTTAGACTGAAAGCAGACTCTAGCCCCTAGCGTTAGAAAAAGCTAGTTTTTCGGACTTAACTAATTTCAAATCGTTAACTTTTTCAGCGTATATAAATGAGGACGAGTATACCGTAGTTAATAATTGTAATTGTTGTAATACTAGGTTGTTGTTGTTCAAAAATTTCTTAGAATGTTTACTTGTAGACATCGATGTAACGGTAACAATAGCAGAAGTTGAAACAAGATTTTTTTTATTACAATGTTGGTTCGCATACAATTTTTTTCTGTTAATCTTCATATTCATTCTATACATATATATATATATATAAACGTCGATTTTAGCTTTATTTCAAAAATTTCATTTCATTTTTAATTATTATTGTTGTTATTGTCGAAATGATTCATTAAATTTTCATAATGATAAGAATTTCTTTTATTAAATTTTTATTTTATTGTGCGCTGCATCATGAACTATAACTTTTTATTACTTAGGAATCTTTTTGTTTGTCCGGAATACAGTTGACTGTCGTTCTCTATTGTTCGCTGTACGTACTCTGCTGTAATGAATTCGAAATAAAACACAATACGTGAAAAAGTTTGCCATAACGCTAAGAAAGAAAAATGATGGAAAAAAATCAATAAATAAAACATGTTTATTCATTGAGACGTCGCAGAGAGTTTGCGCAATACCGATTATTGTGAAATTCTATCGCTTACACGGGTGAGAGAGAAAGCAGTGGATTACAGAAATCCAATTTCTAACCAGAACAATATTTATCTTAGATCGAATCTTAGATGCCCCGCTTATGGACTTCTATTCTTCTACGTACGCAATACAGATACCTATCTACATCAACTGATATTTCATTAGTGATGTCTATACATGTAGTATATGCAATGTGTTCAATTATTCTAAAATTATATATAATTTATTCCTTCCTTAAAAGTTTTAGATAAGTAAAAATTCCGCAGAACATTGTGATGCAGTGTTACCCGTAGAAAACAGTGTTTACAAATTCATTATCCTTTTTTTTTAATCAGTGAACGGAATGTGAATCATATTCACATTTAACATTTTCGGATTTCTACCTGTTGCACCTCGACTATCCAATAGAACACTCAGATGAAAATTTTTAATTAATAATAGAGTGGCCTTTTTGCATAACATTGACTAATTTGCCGTATTAGAATGAGACTGCAAGATTATTAAATATTTTAGTTCGAACAAAATTAAAACTGAATGTTGTTCATGCAGTTCAAAATGTTCCTGATAACCATGCTCAGTTTCAAACATTTGCGGTTTGTTAGACTAATTATTTTGATTGCACTTTGGGACTTGATACCGAAGAAAATGAAAAAATCTTTAAAAAATGGGGGTTCTATTAAAAAAGTATCGATATTATAATTTGTGCATATTTTCGATAATAATAAAAATATAGATTCAAAGAATGTAGATTTTGTGTAAATTTCCTAAATATGACAGGTAGAAAGCTATTATGCTTTCGAGTTGGCTGAAATCTTCCAAATGAGAAAAAATAAAATTAATAATTCAACTTAAGCCTTGGTCTACGAAAATATGCAAGCAGTATATACAGGCCTCGATATAGAAGGCCATGCTACATGGAGACAAAATCTCTTCCTAACGAAAAATCCTTTCCGAAAATTTCGTAAATGTCTTTGCGTCTTTAACAAACAAATGTGCAGTAAAATAACTAAGACCCTTTTGGCATGTTGTCACGACTTACGAACGGACCAATAAATTGGAGAGATATACCCATAAATTACGGCCAAAGATATTTATAAAAATTTCATATTCTATTATTATCAAGAAACTCCAGTTAAGCATTAATTGTTTTGCATTTCAACAAGTATTCAATGTACTTTGAATTTATTATGTAACAAGCATACAAGTACAGCTGTTTATTTATTTCATTTTATATATTATTAACAGAATAGCAAACACACAATGCTCAAACTTGTCGCAATATATAGTTATAAACAGATCTCACTAAGAAAATGCCAATGTAATAAATAGTATGTAAATGTGTAATAGTTATATTGTCTTAGGGGAGAAGTGATTTCGCTAATAAGTCTTCCGCTAACTCATATATTTTTTTAATCGATCGCTTAATTGAATGAAATTAATTCACTTTGTTTCAAATCATATTTAATGCTATTTGTGAGAATTAGCATTGAAAAACTGTTCAAGCGTTTGCAAGCTTCCCTACATAATTTACCTACGAATCTGAGGTGAGAACAGCTATCCAATATCTTCTATGAATAAGGTAGTCATTTCGGGGCGGATGACGCTCCTTTTCGTACCCAGGATTATCAATTAGAATTTTTATTTTTCTATATTAATATTATAACACAGCTTTTTAGATTAGTTTTTAAGGCATTTCAACAAAAGACAATTAGAATCTTTCTATGATGGACTAAAAAAGTTTAAAATATCGTGGTCAATGCGAAATTCCCGAATAATTCGGCACGCCCACTTGCCTGTCTATACGAAAATAAAAAGAAACAAGAATTATATATTTGCAAGCTGAGCGACAAAAACATTTTTGTTAGTTAAATATATTAGCTTTCCAGAATTAAGGGGCATTTCCTATCACATACTACTAAGACGCTGTTATATTGAAGTACTATTTTTAGATTTCACACCGTCAGCAAGGTCTCGCTTTATATAAACAAAATGCCATTTTTCAGAAAAGTTGATTTTCAAAGCAAACTGCTTGTGAAAGTCATCGATCGAAAGCAGTCATGAAAAGTGGACACGATACAGTAATTGTAAACACTGTAAACAAGTACGGCTTAAGTCAAATGCAAAGTGGAATACTTGTGGCTCAAAGTTCGTATTCTCAAAGCTTAACACTTAAATATGTTTTTAACAAATGTTGGGGTCGTAATTTTTCAGAACTATCTCCAAGGATCCACAGGATTTTTAGAAACCGATTGGAAAGAACTGGTTTGTTTCGCCATTGCTTCAGTTTTTTGGTTGACATTAATTTTTGCGTCACGTCTTCTTAACCGATCGAGCTTCAACTTCCAATTCAATTGTTGTAGCTGTGGCACAAGAAAATTGTATCTAATGGACGCGCTTTGATAGAAGACAGTTTAAGACATTTCAACACAAGTTCGTAGAATTAGAAGTAGATAAAATACCGGTAGTGCTACTGCCAAGCATACAGCCATGTTGTATGTTCGTAGAATTAGAAGTAGATAAAATACCGGTAGTGCTACTGCCAAGCATACAGCCATGTTGTATTTCAAATCGTGTAGTATATAATTTGGCACCACCTTGTGGGCAAAGTACACATTCTCGCTTATTTTCAAGCTTGACATGGGTTTTGTGATTTCAACACACACCCAATTGGATCCAAATTTATGTCACAGAGAGCATAAAACAATGGCGTATATAAAGCCCGCTATGATTACAAGGAAGCAAAAATGAAACGAGCAATGAATGATGATGAATCTACTCCAATGACGAAAATACCACACCGTTTAGCGCTTAATAAACCTGTTACTTTTTTGGACCACCTGCAGTCTTTAAGGTCAACAAAACAGGTCCCGCTTAAGAAATGATTTTCACTGTTTACTACATTCAAGTGCATATGACCTGTTGATTTTCTTGAACTTATATAAAGAGCCACAGCATATATACTTGAGAACATTTTGGATTAATGGCATTCCGTTGTGAAATATCTTTCAAATAAACATCAATTTCCGCTTACATGTGAGTATTCCAAAATCTCGAGCTTCCAATAGCTTTACTAACTAATGGTTGCAGTGTTTGATGCATATTTCACTTTTCATGTAATTCAAGATGTAAGGTCAAATAGAACGCGGCTGCATGACTTATGGTTATTTGATGAGAAATATTCGACTCATCTGGGCATCCAATTAAAAAGTGTGTTATCTTCAAGGGGCAAGATTTTGTTTTCTTTGAAAAATTCCATTGACCGAAACGACAGCATGTCTTTCCCAGTGCCTCTTCTTTGATAGGTTAAATAATAAAAATTCACTACTTCGTTCGTTTATATGTTTCTACGGGTTGATTGGAAATGAAATTGGATAAAACACACAGTGGATTTGTTTAAATTTCTATTGGAGTTTTAGGAAAGCGCTAACAGACATCTCACAAGATCTTCGACGATGCTTTCAGAGCACAGCGCATGTTTAACAATGGACATTATTAAAAAGAGTCGGTTTGTTCGGTTAGATTCTAAAATCGATTTAAACTTATTTATTTATTTAGAGAAAAATTCGATTCTTCTAATGTCTTACATGACATATTGCTTGAATATAAAATCATCTGCTTTTCACTCCATTTTTTCGTCTGTTGCATAAAAAAAAATCATATTGCTATATTAATAATAGTTTTAAGATTTCTTATGAAATGCAAACGCCGCCTAGAAACTGATGAAATTGATTTGCCTAGAAACAGTACATAATGTATACTTCGTTTATTCAAATGTCAATGTCGTTTTCCATCTCTTAGTGGACTTAAACTAATCATTTTAGAAAACTCTCAATGAAAGGAAAACATTAACAATACTTAAGAATACCTCAGTTTTTTTGAATACAAAATAATTCCATGCTTTACACTGAAAAAAGAAGAGTTAGCACCTCTTTTCTCAGGGTAATATAGAAAAGATAAGATCATTATGAAAAAATTTTTTAAAGTATTAGAACATTTCATGGCCTTTAAAGTTTTTGCAAGCAAACATTTAACTATCTGCGTGCATATTTTCCTTATTTTAAAAGCGTGTGTGTATAGTAGCGATTGATTACACATTGCATTACGTTGAACAAAAAAAAAACGACCACAAATGATTCATAGCACTGCACATGTCTATTCCAGATGCTTATTCAATACTGTTTCACGATAGTCTTTTCAATTTAACCATTTACCTTAACAAATAATTATTTTGTAGAGAAATTTAATTTTACTATTTTGTTTTGTTTTTGATAATGTCATAATCAAAATTAAAAATATACATGCACATATATTTCTTTTCGGTTCTCATCTGAATATGTACAGCAAAATAATATAACGCTTTTGTTTTGCAAATTCTGGACCCAATTACATTTGCTTGTACACTTCCGGCCAATGCGTGTATTGCAATTATTCAAAATTCAGTTTAGAGGTTAACACAATTTTTCGCCTCCTTTATAGATAGTTAAAATTAGTAATTATTATCAGTCGCACAATTTTTCTATTAAAACAATTTATGCGAATATGCATGCAAAAACCTTAATGGAATGCACGAAGAAAAGGAGGCAGGGATGTTTTTGCTAAATACTATCAAATAGTCGTAATAATAAAGCGAAGCACAACGCTTGCGTTGTGGGTGCTGCCCAACCTCATACAACGTATAACAAATCAGAACACATAGCTTACGCGCGTTGCTGAAGCAAATTCATATGGTTAGTGTTTGCTTACATAAATGTTTATAAAGTGCACAATTAATAAAGCGAAAAATTTCTTTGGCAAGCAAACTACAATTAATAAAGTGACAACAATGTTTTTCTCATACCAATATACTTTAGTTTAATATTTTTCAACGCATGAAGTTTTTAAAGTTTTCCAAGAATTTGCGTTGCGCACAACACAACGCAAGCTGTACGTGCTCTAAATTTGAATGCATCTATTTTATTTTGACATCCAACGCATACGCAACATTGTGTTACTTAAGAACGTTATTTATTGTTTAATTGATGCATCCTCTTATATGCTTTTACGGACATTTGTTTATGAATTGCCCAATTAACGATATATTGGTTTGTAGAATCAATTTCAAAATAATAGATAATTGAAGTTTGCATTGGTGAAGTTTTCAATAATTTTAAGGATTTCCGTGTATTTAGAAAGTTACAAAATAAAATCTGCAAGGTAGTCACTTATTTGAAAGTTAATTTTCGTTCGCAACCAAGCCGATAGTTGATAAACATTTTGTTACCATCATGTAAGTCTGCCGTGTCGTTTTAGATGTTACCTATCTAAAATCTAAGCAATAACAGCTGGTTCTTCTTTTTTATCAATTAACAAACCAAGTCTATCTATTTTGTTCAATGTCATAAATAAATGTTGAATTAAAAGCAAACATTTTAAAGAAAATTAAAAATCTTGCTAGTAAAGCTAATATGTTTTTTGATGCTTGAGTGCTTTGATGCATGGTTTCAACCCAAATAAAACGAATGCAATGCATTTTGTAAAAAGTTCTACGAAGTCCATACACATGTCGACTAATGTTACACTGGTTAACCACAAGACTTTTATTAAGTTCCTCGGTAGGATTATTAACGCAAGTCGAGCGGGTCGAGAACACTACTCTGAAGTTTCTAATGACTGCCAGCTTCGATCTAACATAGTCAATCTGATCAGTTGCCTTCATACGTGGCTTTCCCCAAGAAAAGCACTCACAATTTGCAAATCATTTATCCGCTCAAAAATAGAATTCCACCTCTGCACCACTTGTAACATTCCTAAGTAGTTACTAAAAGAATTCAGACTTTTTAAAACAAACTCCTAAGACGGTGTACGGGTCTTTCCGCCTCCACACCAGTTCCCATCCTTAAAGTAATATCTGAGGAACTGCCGATATCTGAGAGGGCTTTGCTTCTGACAAATTCTGAAAGTCAAAATCGTCGGACAACCTTTTTTCAGATTTTAATGTCCAGGACATAGTAAATATCCAGCCGCTGCACAAGTTGTTACTGAAAATTTTACCGTACTTTCGACAAATTCAAGTGTATCTCAATTTGGAACTCTGTACAAAGTAAGTGGAAAATAGATCTTAAACCTTTTGGGTCAATAGTTAGCATTTCATCAGAATTCATAGAGTTTTCATAGAAAGAATTCCGATTTCTTAAACTTTTACTGAACCTCTAGCCATTAGAGAGGATGATCATTTTGCCATTTCAAGTGGTGTCCAAAGATTCGTGTTTTTTTCTAGCAGGACATCAACCCTGACCATAATTTGAAAAAAGATCCCCACAATATATACCTTTTTGCAATCCATAATATGTTAACTATTTCTAATATGGATGCATGTTATCTGGTCTCGATTCCAGGTCATTGTGGTTTTCATTTAAATGAAAATGCTCGTGAAACTCGTCTAGATGGAGAAATTCTCTCAGTTAAATATCACCCGAAAATGCCTTTTGCCTAATTCCAGTTAATATCATGCAAGACTGGAAAGACAAGTATCGTCATTTATGGATTTAATGACTACCGTCTTTTCCATACAATTCATTCTTTCATGACTTTTAAACCTTCTCCTGATGCTAACTTTACCACATGGGAAATTAAGGTACTCAACAGACTCATATACAATCACACATATGACAAAAATTGTTTAAAGATTAATGGACGGGTGTCATCTGATATATTTAATGAGTGTCATACAAAAGATTCAGGTCTTCCCCATATTCATTTGAAATTTTTGGTATCTGTAATAACCTATACGACATCATTCGTGCTCGCAATAAAACTCATCTTAAGCATCTATTAAAACTGCTGACTTCTCCTTTTAAGTTACCATAATTATAATTACACTTTTCGTCTTGTCTAATCGCATTTTTACAAATTTTATCAATCGATAAATTCATAATTTCTATGCAGCCATAGCTTGATATCAATCTTCTGATTTGAATAACTACTAATCGAAAGAGATCAACATCATTGAATCGTCAACAAATTAAAATGATAAGTGATAAAATTAAATTATCTCGTTATCTGCATCATCAGTTTTATAGTAAAAATTATCTCCTATATTAAAAAATTTATTGGTCCGATGATCGCTAGGGACTGAAGAAAAAATTACTTATTGCGCGAATTCTCACTGTGATCAAAAGCTTGTTGGTTCAACATTATAATATACAGAGTGTGCGGTGTAACTCATCATTTCTGGATTTTTACGTGAAATAAGGTTAGTGTGAGTAATGACAGTTTTTTAAAGTTACAATCGTTAATTATACACCAGTCATCAAATGTCCTGACGTAGCTAAGGTGGGGTTAAGAGAGAAATTAATTTAGACTTAGTCCTTACAATTCAACTGTCGATGTTATTATGATCAAAACAATGAATCTTAAACTAAATCTTTTTATTGTACAATACCATTCAGACATACAAATTTTCGTGATGAAATTGCGGGTTTATGTGACTTTCTTAATACTGAACAAAAAGTAATACTGGCTGGAGACTTCAATAATAGGGATGATAGCACGGGGAGTAGTGTCGTGGATCTAACTTTTACTAATTCATCTGTTATGTCATTTAATTGGAATACTACCAATGTGTCGATTGGCAAAAGCCAACACTCTCCCCTTTTTTTTCCAAGGTTACATTAATTCGATACAAAAAATAGAAGATTTCATTTCTCGCAGATCTTTAATGGACCGTCTATCGAAAGTTAGTTTTACATCCTATTTCTCATCAATTCAAAGTACTTTTCAATCTCTCTTTAAGTGCATCTATGGGCACTAAACGTTTTATACAAGTGCGTGTTGGTAATTGGTGCGGACAGAGTTCAAATATAGGTTGGAATTTCACAAGGGAGTTGCTTGAGCCCTATTCTTTTCCATCTGCTAACTAACTTGTATGACCTTTAAAACGACAATCTCTTATGTTTTCTCTCTATAAAAGCTAACCTTTTTTTTGGTGCAAGTGCCGATCTTAATTTATATTTTAAATCTAGCGAAACAAACGTGAAATTAAGCTCTATATAAAAGGAACTAAAGTCAATCAGGTGAAACTCTTCGAGGGCATTACGAGGAAGACTGCCAATCCGGATATAACATCAGCAAATTCTTCATGACTAACAACAGTAACTGTAACGAATGGTCACAGACAATTTGTCTTCGTGTTGTTTTTTCTCTGCGTTTAATAAATAAAAGATGTAGGTAATCAGTATGTATTTCAAATGCATAAAATGATATACGAATTGCAAATTGAGGGCTATCACTTTGTATGGATACCTGGTCACTTTGGTTTTTTTTTAAAGTGGAAAAGCTGATTATCATACAAAAAGAGCATAGTTGTATGAGTACAATGTTGTCTATCACATATACGTTCAATGAAGCTTTGCGGGTAATGCGAAAGCACACCCCCCAGCAACTAAACTTTAAATTTAAAGAAATTGCGCGTACCAAAACTAATCGTCTATCCTATAAAACAAATCCCAATCTTAACTTTAAAGCATTACCAAGAGTTTAATTCCTAGGGTATCAATATACTTTGCAGAGCCATGAATGGCTACAATTATGATAAAATATATTTAAAAATGATTCGTGCCATTACAAATGTCATTTATGAAAGTTCTGCACGGCCCTAAAGAAGTATCGGGCATAAATAATTGATTGGAGGCGCAAAATCCGCAAGGTATACATAGCCATAGTTTCATATTTTTCTTCTGGGTGCTGCATACATCCGCACGAACTTAATATACCATTGCATCAACAAACGGTGTAAGGTATAAAAGAGAAGAACGATAGACAAAATCATGAAGATATATTATTTTCATAGAACTTCAACGAGCTTTTTTTAATTTTCATTGAACTTCAATGAGCTTTTATTTCATAGCGATGGGCTTGCATGTGAAGGCTGTCGTGTGCGACAGAACAATTATTTAATTTAATCTGTTGGACGGATTATAAGGGCGGCGAAGACCTGGTTAGAAATGGTTAAGTTCGACATGCTTGATGAAACAACAAAATAAAGATAGATATATATATGTTATATATAAGAATAACAGAATTTATAGCAGAACGAAATAAGAGAACATTTGAATAATATAATAATAGCATATAATAATAAAATAGTACAATAATTGATTTTGTACAATATGTATAACTTTTTACTTATAATACTCAAGAAAACAAAGGTTCTTCATGTAACTATTTATCAAAAATACTTTTTATTTATGCTTAACATTGCTTAACAATGCTTAACAATGCATAACCATACTTAAAAATGCTTAAAGCAATTCGGAAACTTTACACCAATATTTTAAAAGATATCCGCCACCATCTGAAAATATTTGAACAGTACAGATACTTAGTACTTTAATTTATCGGACTGTTTACCGAGGAGCGAAGCGTCAGTTTGATTCCCATTCCCAGCGCGGTTTATTTTCATTTCGTTTATTATTTCTGGTGTAACAACTAAAAACGTGTAGTCTTCGCGAAAGGTATGACGAGGGGTGTGTACATTTTTCTTGAACCACCACTCTTAATCTCTCTCCACAAATACAAAACACACACTTCAAAATAGTAAACCATTCTGCCTAAAATTTATGTATAAGATGGGCATTGCTTGATCATTTATTAATCTGTCTAAAATATTACATTTACTTTTCGTTTGCTAAATGCTGGGACTAACATATTAATACAACAATGAACTCGTTTTTTGGTGTAAGTTGCTTCTTTTTCACGTTTTTCTCGCATATGGTCTAGAAACGCAAAAACGCAAAATGAGTATTGTCGAACTCATTTATCATTTATACTGAAGTTTGACGTTAAACCCAAAAGTGGTATTGAAGTTGATGTACGATTTATAAATTATGATGTATGGAGAATTTGATGACACAGGATTGTTTAAAAGCTTTGGCAATTTAAGAGCATTCATTAGATCATTAAACTAGAGAAAACAATTTTGTTTGAAGTTTACATTTATATATGTTCAGTTTAAAGTTGTTTTCTCTCATGAGTGCAACACCAAACAATCAATATTCACTTAGAACGACCAAACTAACGCAAAACGTGACCTCTTTAGCTTTCTCGTAACTTGTAACGATCATTAAACAATGCTGATAGAAAAAACGAAAATTTAAAAAAGCTACCGAAAAAACGAAAATTTAAGTTAACTTTCAGATACGTGATTACCTTACATGTTTTGACTGAAAATATTAGTTTTTTGTGCGATATTAGTGCTTATTCGACAGCATTGAAAATTGTAGCGTATCGAAATAAATATATATACAGAGTCTCTGAAGCTTCCGTTTGGGTGTTACATACCTTATGAAAAAAAACAAAATGAGAATACCCCCATCTTACAGTGGTGGGTATAAAAATACTTCCGTAAAATTTCAACTTTTAGTGGAGACTACCCTTTCTAATGCAGCTTAATGGCCTGGTAATGCGATTCTGCATAGTTTGTTCAAGTTTTCCATTATTTTCTTCTGCTAATTTACGTTGCCGAAGAAATCGCAGCTTAATACCTTATTTACCTCGCTGATTGAAGGTTTGGTGCTTCCTAGGAGTAATCTACATTTAGTGACTCGTGCAATAATTTGGGAGCCTTCCAAAATGATAACAGTTGCACTGCGCTGGTTTGCAATCTGTTGTTTTCGACCACTTGGTTTTTAACTTGTTAAGTTTTTTTTTACTGCGCTCTACAATGTCTTTTAATTTTCTGATTGCTGCCTCGTAAAGAGAGAAAACACAAAAAAATTTATACTTTGCAAAGACTTGATTCTTCACTTTATTCTCTTCTTTCGGTTGTACACTTCACGTCAGTTCAAAAACCACTCAAGTCGCTGCCGGTCGCGATTGACTCGCCTTTTTGAACTCCTAAACCGTACTAAGTAAACTAAACTTTCCCTACTCTAATCTTAACGTCTTGTTACAAATTTTCTTTCCTAAGATACGGTCCCTATCACTAGATCGTGGATATTGAAAAGAAAATGCACTTCAAAGTTTTATTATGTTCCTAAATGAAGGATTATTTTCAATTTATTTTTTTAACGATACTTTTTGACTGCTCAACACAACTGTTATTATTCTTTACCTGAATATTCTCTTACGACTCAACTGTCTTCCGCAAATAGTCTACTTATATACATTTTTACAAGCATGTTACGATCACCTAACTTGATGACTTCATTTTTAATCCGTTAACCTGCTTTTCTGCTAATCGTTTTCCTCGGCCGGCAGCTGTATGACACGCCGCGCATGTGCGCCTGGGTTTTTGTCTGTCTGTTTTCCGGCTAATCTTTTTCGTCGGCCGGCGGCTGCATGACGCCCCGCGAATATGCACTAGGGAATTTATTCCTTACGAAAATCAATTAGGTAGCATTAACTGGATTTGGGATTTTCGTAGCCCTATTCTTAATCTATTCTTATTCTATTCTTAGTCGTATTCCTATTCTATCTTACTCTCTATTTTATTTTCTATCTTAAACTAGCACTCTCCCCCACCAGAGACGAAGAAACCGTGAGGCCAAAACGGGGGACGACTTTGGGTCCTCAGAGATGCTCCGTTCTTTAGGGGAGAAGAAGTCACTGGTGATAAGCCTCTCCGGTATTGGCCGGTCGATGACGGCTTCGGTGTGACGGGGCTGCGCGCTGCGGTAGTTGCATTTGCTGCTGCTTCTACGTTGTGGGGTTTGCCGGCTTCGCAGCTGTTGGGCCGAAATATGGCCGCAAAGCCTGTTGCTTGCGCAGAGTGGGGTGCTCTTATTTTGTGAAGAGGCAGAGCCTTTTGCTGGAGCAGAGCAGGGTATTTCTCTTTTGTGATGGCGCAGAGCCGGAGCAAAGTAGGGTGCTAGTATTTAGTGTATTTCATTTCGGCTCTCGTTGGTGGGGTGCCCTACTGACACTCGGCTATTTTCGGCTTTCCAACATCGGAGTGTCCGTTGGTCGTTGGTCCCTTCAGCGCTCTTGTACCTCTGGCTATCTGACGTTGAGAACCCGGACCGTTGGTCAGGGAGGCACGGTTTGTGTCAACATAGTCCACTATAGGCGCACATTGGGTTGACAGACCCGTGGCTGTGGATGACTTATTGTTGCGATTTTGTCGTTGTATGTATAATGACGATATTATTATGATGTGCTCGTAGCAGTTGATATGAGCGTAGTTCGTTGTGCCTGTGATTGTTGTTGCTGGTTGTTGTGGCAGTTGTTTCCGTTCTCGACGTAGCGGCGGCTCCAGAATCACTGACGGCGACAGTCGCGATGTAATCGCAATAGTTGGTAGGAAAAATAGTTGGTTGTAGCTGATTCTAAAGTGGCCGGAGAAGGCTTCTGCGGAGTGGATGCTCCTCAGCGCCTACGGGAACGTCGGCGAGGGCCGTCCAATTTCGCTGCACACTCCCCTTTGGTGGCTGACGGTGATGACGTACAGCTCTTCATCGATCAGCACAGTCTGACGATCCGGTGTCCGTGTACGGTGGTGTTCTGCGAACATCCGGGTAATCAGTCCGGCCGCATTGAGTCGGACTATTGACGGCAGATCCGTGAGTCGGTGGCCAGGCGGCGCCTGGATCAGGTCGGCCTTTGAATAGAATGAGAAGATTGGCTGTTTCGTGACAGGGTTGCAGCGTAGATGGACCCCTCGGGGAAGTGCACGCGGTGCCTTAGTGTCTCGGGTGCGGCAAGGGCCGCGCATGGCGGGTGGAAGCCAGAGTAACTCAATAACCCTCCACTCTTGGTGGTGGTTAAGGACGAGCCGATACCGTTGTCTCCCCTCGAAGAAGACTTCCCCGAGGCGCCGCGGATGTCGGCGGAATTTTGATTGTATACTCGTTTGCAGCTTGGTGGTAGCCTGCTGCACCGACTGTGGCATGGTATTCAACAATGTTGAGACCGTTTGGCCCCTTTGGGCTTGTGCCCGTTGGCGTGGTGCCGATTTACTGATCTTCCGGTGGGGCCTGATGGTCACCTGCGCCCGCGGTGATGGAGGCGTGGTCACTGGCATCGCTGCCTTCCCCGGCTTCTCGGCGGCGTTGCCGATTGTCGGGCTCGACGAGCGACAGGGCTGCCAATCCGTGAACTAGCGCTGCTTATTCGTCAGACTGGTGAGTTGTGGTGACATTGGAAGTTTCGTGCCTCTCTACGGATGCGGCCGATGATGAGCTGCTCGTGCTGGACGTTTGATCTCGGGGCCTTGACCGGGTCGTGGGGGGTCCCTCCAGGGAGTTGTCGCCGGCGTTCATCTTGCGGGCTAGTAAAAGTTAGTAACACACGGGTCTGAGAATTTCCTGGGTTTCGAGTGTTCGTTCTTTCTTTTGCGTTCTTTTCCTGTTGTTTCTCTTTGTTTCTATATTTTTTTTCTATTATATTATTTTTTTTTTGTTTTCTTCTTTTTTCTATTTTTTTTTAAATTTTTTTTTCCTTTTTTTTGCTTATTTTGTTCTTTTCTCTTTTTTTATTCTTTTTTCGTCAGCGCTTACAATTCTTTGTGGTTAGTAACTTAGGTCTAAAAGAAATAATTACGAGCAATAATTTTTGCTTAAATACTATGACACGTTAATCTGGTAATCGGAAAAAATTATGAAAAATATTGATGTGCGTTATAGAAGAACGACGGGGTGTGCTAAGATCTTGAATAATGAAATTGTGATTCTCAAGTTCGCTAATTGAAATTTTCTTCTTTTACTTTCTTTTCTCTCTCTATCTCTCGTTTTTTTTATTTACTTTATAAATGTATTTTGCAGATCTCTCTCTCGTTTCTTTTTGTTTCGTCTTCTCTGCAACGCCTTGTTCTCGCTTGTTGTTACAAGAAAGCAAATAAACTACTTTTTTTTTCTGGCTTTGTTGGCATAGCCTTAAATCTTGATAAGTAGAAGAAAAGATATATATGTATATTTAAATTTCACTCCAAGGAGGATGTGCTTATTGTTGGTTGTTGGGTGAAATTTTACTGTTCTCTTTTCCCTTAATTTTTCGTTTGATTCTTTCCTCTGATTACTACGTTTATGTCTATTAAGGTGCTATTATTTAGCGTGTACTGCGGTAGTGTCCAATTGGTTGGTTATCTAAAGAAGTAACTATTATCGAATTCGTTAAACGGCGGAGCTAATAAAAGGCAAGTAGGAACAGCGCGTTTCTCTAAATAGTAGCAGTTTCCGCTATCTAGTACTGGAAAATCGGACGCCCTATGACCTAAACAACACCGTTGTAAATTCATGCACTAACTACCGAACCTGCTCCGTTGAGGTGGGGGTGGAAGTGCTTCTTTTTTATTATTATCCGATCCTTACTCTTCGTCACCTAAAACCGTATCAAGAGTTTCTTGGCCCTTCAACATTTGCAAAGGAATTTGAGAGATGTGAATGCAAGGATCTTCTTTTCCTTTTTTTTTTCTAAGACGCCTTTCAGAAGGGACTAGGGGAAAAAATAAAAAAAAAACAAAAAGAAGTCGTTTCTTATTTCTTATTTGTCTCGTGCCGCAGAAGATATCCTTGTTCTTTTTTTTTTTTTGCTTTTGTTTGTCAAAGGCTTTTTTTTGCCGCTTTTTTTTTTTTTGTTTGTCCAATGCTGTTTTGCTTATTTTGCTTTTCTTCACTTTTTTTTTAGCGTCGCTGTTGGTTGGCGACCGAATTGCGACTGCCGTTTTTCGCCTTATTCGGTGCAACCATGCGTTGCCAAGTCGCCTTATATTATGCGTGGTGGTTTTGCGGCGTCCAAATTGCTGTACATGTAGAAACGTGGCATCTTAGGTGTTTTATGTTATACGGCATTGTTGTTGCGTGCTCAAAATAAGCACAAAGATTTCTCTGCCGTTTTTTTTCTTTTGCAGGTTTAGGCTTAACTATAAAATGCTGTTACATTCACGCTGTTATGGCCTCAATTAAATTATGTTGACCTTTGATTGTTCGAAATATAGATTGTTCGATGTATAGAAATATAGAATATAGAACAGTACAATTTTCCGATAAAACTTCCAATTTTCTTTCAGTAAATTTTTTGTTAACGGATTTTTATATTAGTTTTTTCTGTCTTTTCATTTTATTCTATTGTTTTTTTTTTTAACAACACAAAAGTTTTCACTACCGCTTGTTAGTCTTTTACCTACCTTGTCCTTTTTTTTCTCATTCTATATTTTGTTTTTGTTTTTCTTTTTTTTGTAACAGTTGTTTTCGTTATTTGTGGCTTTTTTTCTCAATTTCACTTTTAAAATTCTCTACTCTTTTTTTTTCCTTGTGTTATTTTAAAAGAATCAAGTCCCTACTCTGGCGCCACTTGCGAGGCCCATTACGGCCCATTTGTCTGGGGCTGAGGTAGCTCCGCAGCCCAGGGAGGAAAAGCACAAGAAATTTATATTTTCCAGAGACTTGATTCTTCACTTTATTCTCTTCTTTCACGTTAATTCAAAAATCGTTTAAGTCATCGCCGCTCCCGACCGACTCGACTTTCTGAACTCTTAAACCAGACTAACTAAGCTAAACTTTCCCTACTCTTATCTTAACCTATTCATAATCTATTCTTATTCTATTCCTAGTCTTAATCTATTCCTATTCTATGCCTCTTCTTAATCTATTCCTCTTCTATCTTACTCTCTATCTTACTCTCTATCTTAAGCTATCTCTCTCTCCTCCACCAGAGACGGAGAAACCGTGAGGCCAAAACGAGGGACGACTTTCGGTCCTCACATTAAGTAGTTAATATGGTCTTGGCCAACTAATAGTTCAATGTTTTTGAAATAGTCTTTGTTAGAATTATTCTGACGTTTTTGTAACCAATCGTAACTTTTCTCGTAGAACTTATCCAATTGTTCGTAGGCGTCACAAATGAAGTGGAGACGAGCTGTTAACAGAGAACAATGAGTCATAAATCTTATAATTGTTCAAAAAGGCTGCTAGGCTAGCTGCTCTTGTCAAGAGATCTAGTTGTAATTGTCCCTGTTTTTATTTTATGAAATGCAAAAAAAAAAGAAAATTTTAATACTTACCGTTCTTAGCGGTGAAAATTGCGTAAATGTTCATGGATTTCGTAGTTGCTTTAGAGGCAGGTGTTATTTTCTTAGAAATATTTAACAGTTTGGCCTTAGTTGCAGCTTCTTGGGATAGCTATTTAATATCCTTTAAGCTCACTACCTCTTCCATCACTTTTACTTTTACTTTTTTGTATGAAAACAATGGCAAACTATATAAATACTAGAAAATAGACATAACATTCAACTCATCTGTGCCTTTTCAGCCGTCGCTTGTTGTTGTTTAAGATTTGTACAAAACGCAAAGCCAAAATCGAATGCAACGCTATACTTAAGATTGTCACGAAAAATGAGTTTAGAAAGTTGTCACACAAGCGAGTAGATGTATATGTAGTAGTAGATGTAGAAGCGTAGTGTTGATGATGGCATTGTAGATTTTCTTCTGTAATTTTCTCTTTAACTTTTCCTCCAATGTATATTTGAAGATCCAACTTTTCCATGGCATCATCCATAATTAGAGGTGCAGAAGCAGCATACTTTGCCGCTCGATTAGCCTGTTCATTTCCCAATAAACCGATATGACTAGGAACCCATAACATTTTCATTTTTCCGCCGGGTGTTGTAATTATATTACTTAATGTGTTGATGGTGCTCCATCTTGAAGTCGAAGGATTCCGAATAGCTTGTAGTAGATTGTCAGTAACAATGACGGTTTTGAGTTTGTTTTTATGGGCAAGGTTCGCAGCGTTAAGGATAGCTCTGGCTTCGGCTATGAAAGTTGAAGTACTTTCGTGAAATATGTGATTGAGAAGAACCTGTCCTGAAGTATCTACCACCGCATAAGCAGGAAGCAGACCAGCAGATTTTGAGCCGTCTGTGTATTAAACATTCCAACCGGTTCTCTCCAGTACTCGGGTTTTTCAGCTATTAGATTCCTGAAGATGTAATTTGGGGTATCTTCTTTCTTGTGCATAGACAGCGCGATGTCAAAGGAGCATTCTTTCAAAATCCTTGGAGGCTTAACACCAAAATAGCGGAAAATTTTTAAGGGAATATCCAATTCCTTTGCGACGTGCAAATAATAGTCAATTGCAGAAGGTGACTTTGGAATTTGTAACGTCCGCGAATAAATTCAGGGAGGGTATCTGTCGGTCTGTTTTTACCTAAAATGTCTCAGTAACGGCATGCCGTTATGGGACATCGTATGATTTTGCAGTTCTTTGCAAATAGCGGCTACCCGTTAGCTACGCAATGAAACAAGCAAAAAGACAAAAAAGGCAAAATGATGCGATGAAGATTTTTGGTGGTGGTTTTCTGTTTTTTCGGTTGATAAAATGAGAAGAGATTTGATCGTGGAGGAGTAAACATCAAAAAAGCTTTGCAGATTTAATAATACTTTTTTTTTGGCTTTAACTACGTTTTAATTATCTTGTTAATTTTGTTGATACCAAATAATGAAAATAAAAGGATAATTCTATTCGGTTTTCATGATTCAATTGATTGGGAAATAATTTAAAGCAATAAGTAATTATGGAAGAAATACTAAATAAGAATGATACGAGTTTGTGTGAAAAATAAAAAAAAACTAAAGGAACTACCACGAAAAAAGGAGCACAAATCACAAGGGCAACTATTCAAACTTATAGAAAAGTAAAATTGTTATATGGAATATATTTGTAAATAATTTCCATTAAAAAGAAAAAAATATATGAAAGACATTGTAAATAAGCTATGTAAAACCAGAAATTTGTTAACTGTGTAATAACTATGTGTGTGCGTATTAGATAAGTCAGGCGAACCAAATTATTATCAGTAATTGATTTGTTAAATAAAAGAAAAATAAACGAAAATATCCAAAGTTATCGAAAAGAAAAATTGTTAACCCGAATTTTTGCGAAAACAAAGTACAAGGCGATAGGAATAGAATAATTGATAAACGTTACAGAAAAAAAAAATGGGAGAAAATTTGCTTGTGTGTTAGTAAAGGAATGTAAAGAGATCGTCGTGACTGCCGTTTTTTTTTCGATAAATTTCCATGCGTGAAATATAAAAATGCATGTACACAAACTATGTAGCAAAAGTGGATATTTGGCAGAAAAAAAATTAGAGTGACAAAGAAAACGCAATTTAAGAAAAATCCATAATTCGCGTATGCTCGGAGCCGCATGAAGAGGACTGTGTGTAAAAAATATTTTTGCCACAAAGCCAGAACTGAAAAAGAAAAAAAAGAAATGCAAATCGAAACAGAACTATTCACACACGAAGATCAGAATTCAGTAAAAGAAAAAAAAAGGGGTTTATATTTATCAAAGCTTGCCTGGGTTGTTGTTGTTATTAGCCTCAGTATGCGTAAAAATTTTAACAACAGTTAATAAAAGGAAAAGAAAACACAAAAGACAGCCGGGCCATCAAAGTAAAAATTGGAACATAAAAATGGAAAACAAAAAAAAAAGGAGAAAACCCAAACTAGTAGCTGAATTCTGTGCAACGTGCCGTGTATGCCTATGAGGGAGCCTCTTATTGGTGGATGAAGTGGAATTGGACCAATAAAGGGGGTGGATGTCAAGACAAGAAGAAAGGAACCAAGAGCGATAAGTACACTTTTCATATTTTTGCTGTATTTTTTTTTTACCTTTTAATAATTAACACCAATGATTAATTAGATGTACATATCCCCTTGCTGAAGCGAGGTATGGAGTGGTGCGCGTGTGAGGGGCGGTGAAGGGCAGAGAGAGGCAGTGATAGTTGCCAACGGAGGGAGGAAGGACCAACGGACGGAGTACAGGACGCACTACGTTATATAGGGAGATTGCTTATTTATTTCCTTTTTTTTATCTGTTAAATTTATTTTTATTTCTATGTTTTTTTTGTTTTGTGTGCAATGTGGCAAGACGGGCTGAGGGCAACGGCTCTCCCGGCCTGGAGCTAGCAGGCCACATCATAATACATTATAAATTTTCTTCGCAATAAAAATCTTTCTCACGTCATCGCCGAGAACAGATTTGTTTGAATTAAGAAGCTCGGGGACTATTTTAGCTTTTAACTCATAAAGTCTATTTTCTAAAGTTGGGAGACCAGTTTCAATTATAATATTATACATAATATTATAACATTATAGGCGTCGTCCGAAAAGCATAACTTGCTCTGAGGGCTTGGTGATAAACCGGTTTAAGAATGTTGATGTTAGATTTGCAGCTATTGCCATAAACTATCGAAGCGTAGTCAATCTTGCTTAAAACAGGCATTTTGGTAAGATAGGCAATAGTGTTAATGTGCGTATGGCTTTTCCAAGCAACGTTCTGTATGAAATTCACCCTTGTTAAAATAGAATTTTTTAATCGAAGGCAGTGTGTTTTCCAACGATTATTGTTGGAAAACGTCAGCCCGAGGATATGGAGCGTCTGCACGTTTACTACTGGTAAGTCGTTAATATGCATTAGTAGATTTCCTGCATCACACATCTGTTTTCGACAAATGTGCATTTTTTTTGATTTTTCTATAGAAATTTTAGCCCCTGACGAGTTTGCCCATGTGGAGATCTCTCGTCCAATAGATTCGAGAATGTTGATTGCCTTCGTGTTATGTTTTTCTTTTGTAAAAATGTATACATCGTCCGCGTAGAGACAGTGTTCGATACTCGGTACACGACAAAGAATTTTGCCAATTTCGTGGAAAGCGATCTGGAGCAGCGTGACAGAAAGAGGAGATCCTTGCGGAATGCGTTCATTAGCGGAAAGGAATCAGAGAGATGATTGTTAATTCTAATTTTAAACCGCAACATGAATGATTTGAAGAATTTGGGTCCAACATTCCATGATTTCAAGAGTCTTAAAATAACATGAAGACCAACTCTGTCAAATGCTTTTTCGAAATCAGTGGAGCGAATTGGTACATGATTCCGTTCGAAAATTGCTTTGCTCGCAAAATAATCAATATGTAAAAGAGAGTCAATGGACCTTTTACCCCGCTTGAAACCAACTTTTTGCTTTGTAATCAGATGAGCAAACCGTGCAAATCGCTTTAGACATAATAGCAGCATCACGGTGATGAGTTGAAAAGTGCGTTGGTTTTCCGTCATTTAAAATGCGGAGGTTGCTTTGAATGAAGGCCTTTTCAAAAACCGTACCACGAGTGTTGTTCACTGTTGAGCCCCAGATGGAATTCCAGCTGTTAAAGTCGCCGCATATAATCAATGGAGTGGAAATTACGGAGAATAAATTGTAGAGTTCTTGCTGAGAAAACGATTGCGAAGGTGGGACATAGAGCGAAAGCACTGTAAATTTTATGTTTAAGATTATTTGTACAGCTAGGGCTTGTATGTTTGAGCTAAAATTTATGCGTTTGTGAGGTATACTTGATTTTATAAAACCACCAACTCCTTGTTTCCAATATGAATTTTGGTCAGCATTCGTGAAGTATCCAGTATATGATTTGGGTGGAATAGGATTAAAAGAAAAATTATTAACAAGTTCTTTAATGTTCCATTGTAGAATTTTAAAAACTTTATTTAATTGTAGTGACATAGAAAGGGAGTGGTAGGTGGATTAAGTTTCCATGTCATCGTCTCCGTCGGGAACGTCGCTATAGCAATTTGGCGGGAGTAATTTGTTCTTACTAGCAGAATAATCTGTACTTAGGTGGTTGCGTATATCTGAAGTGCAACGAGTAGGCGCACGTGAATAATTTGAAATTGACGGTTGATTAAGCGATGAAAGATTGGATTCATTACAACTTGTAATTTGTTGACTAGAGTTGAGAGCTGGTGGTTCTGGAGAATTTATTTTATTAGATTTTGTTGCTACAGTAATTTTCTGTTTCGATTTTTAGAATTTCACGCATTTGTATGAAACGTGGTCATTGTTCGTCTAACGGAGGAAGACCACAGTTAGCACATGATGAAGCACTAGTGCACTTTTTTGCCGTATGACCCAGGCGTTGGCAGTTTTTGCAACTCATGGGATTTTGGATGTAGAGTTCCACTTTGCATTTATACCACGCTACATCAACTGTTCGCGGTAACCGGTAGCGATCAAATGTCAAAATAATCCCTCCTGTAGCAGAGCGAGTTTTTCCGTCGTCGTTTAGTTTGGTAAATTTATAGACTTTATAGACTCACTCCTTGATTGCCCATTTCGCGGATAATTTCATCTTCCGGCACATGCTTTAAGCACGGAGCATAAACTACCCCTTTAACCGAGTTCAGTTTTTCATGCAGCTTAGCAGAAATAGCACATAAATTAGCTAATGATTTCGACTTTAAGACCTTTTCGGCTGCGCGCGGGTTCCCAGCGAGGACAAGTAAATTCCCATCGCGTTGAATCGAAATCGAGTCTATGTATGTTGTAATGCCATCTAGGGCTTTTTTTATTGCAAAAGAGCTGATTTGGGAAAT
Source organism: Glossina austeni (assembly GCA_000688735.1). NCBI lineage: Eukaryota > Metazoa > Arthropoda > Insecta > Diptera > Glossinidae > Glossina > Glossina austeni. The sequence continues at coordinate 346,399 of KK502537.1, read as the reverse complement.
TGTTACATTAGAATCAGTTGAAGCAATAACAATATATTTTTTGTCAATGGGAGTAATTTCACTTATTGGCAACACCGGAAAGTCCGAATTTTTAATTTTTTTTGTTTGTGGGGAAGTGTCAGATAATAGATGAAATCTATTTGACTGTTTATCTTGCAGCCCCGGGGCCATTGCCCCGGTTACGGTTGCCTACTATTCAGTAATTTGGGAAAAAACCACTTACTGGAAAAAGATGGGAAACTACGAAAGGAAAATGTCAATTGTTTTCAATTTTTTTATTTTTATTCTTATTTTTCTTTCTTTTGTTTTTTGTGTTTTTATTATATAGAGGAAACGAAAGCACATACGGTATCCGCGACAACCAGTTCTAGCAAAAACACGGAAGAGACACGAGATCCGAAATACACAAAAACACCGAAACAATCAAAAAATCACAGACGAAAAGAAAACACGCACTATCCAGAACACAAGCCGACTATTGATTGTAGTTTACATAAAAACATGTTTCGTTTATAAAATTTTGTAAAAAAATTCTCTAAATGAATGAGTTCTAACTGTATTTTGACTTAAATCCCTCCGAGACTTCGTTTAACATAATTCTATTAACAGAGCTCTGTAAAAAAAAATTTCGTTTGGGTCTTTGCTAGTTATATTTAAATATAACTTCACACCCTTAAAACATTTGTATCTTGTAAAGGTTAGCAGTATTCGCACACTATATCTATTTATATATCTATATATATATCTATTTATACCTATCTATTTTGATTTCATGCCCATCTTGAAACTTCTCCTACACCCTTCTATTACGAGTATATGAATTTCATAACAGTAAACTAACTTAATCAGCTATGTTATTGACAACCATGGCATTATATTCGAAATAACTAAAAAAGTCATTTTATAAAAACCCCCTTGTTTACGTTACGGAAAGCTTTTATTTTGCATGGATTATTTACAAAGAGGCATGTTAATAGGGCAGCTCAAAAAAGAATTACTGCAAAAATGCGTCCTTATGTTATTTCATTATTCTTTACTCTTAACCACTTGCTATTTTCCCCAATTGATGAAACTTAAATGGGCTTACATGTTCACTTTATTATTCTTTTTCCGTAAACACAACATACATATTGAAGAATGCATTTCTTACCTTTTTATAAAATACCTCAAAGGCCTCAAACCTCTTTTGTCAATTGTACTAGCTCCAATTCATTCTTAAGGCAGACAGTTTTCAATTCCCTACGTTTTAACGATTGCTCTAAATTATCTTGTAACAATTCTTTAGATCCTAGTTTAAACTGGTTTTTATGAGACTCATATTTTTCCAGCAAAAATATATGCCTATGTGGGCATATGCCAAGTGTTTCAAACGATTTTTACTTTGTTCTTTCAACAATGCATACAATTTTTGTAAGCGCTTTAAAGCATGACCATGCAATTACTTAAACGCACTGCCAGTACCAAATAATATTTAGTTGGACTAAAGTCAACTAAAGCTAGCATTAGCGTTTCATTGAATTTACAATATTTCGTTACGTGTTGCTTTTCAAACCAGTATACCATTTTTTTCACTTTAAAGTTCGGCTTGAAAAGACTATTAAACTCTTTGTTTGAAGTGAGTAAACATTCCTTGTGTTGCTGCGATTGGTATACGCACGTTGTGACTTGTGTTTTAACCGCAAATCGCGTAAGCAAAACTTGCATACTCTGACATTTAGATGTAATGCAATCCATATGCCAATTAAAAGGGAAAAGCAGGCATTGAAAATTCTCGATATATGTTCTATTAATGCTGAAGAGCAAATCTGCAAAATCCAAGCAAAAAAATCTTTCAACGAATAGTGTTATGGTAATGCTTAATGGGCGATAAGATATAAGGATACTTTTTATATTACTTCTCTCGCCGACTACCTACTAAAAGTGTGTAATGCATTGGAAATGTTTATAACATTGGAACAGTTTACAAAATTCCCTTCCAGCACTATATTCAAACTGGCGATATATTATATCCTGGAGCAACAACATAGGCCCAAGAATATTCATTTCACCTCCATTAGTGTTTTTGGCTAAGTACTTTGATTTCTATCAATTTTACAGAAAGAACAATTTCCTTCCTGCCGTTGAGCTGCTACTGAACTTATTAGGATCTGAAATTATTCCAGAATAGTAAGTACAAAAAATGAAAGGCCTACTTCAATTAAATAAAATTATATGCACAGCTTTCGGCGTCGGTTTTTCACATTGCATGCTTTAAATTTTCGGTTTTGAGAGTAATTGAATTTGGTTACAATTGAGAGTCTGCTTGAATTTGGTCAAAGTTGAGAGCCTGTTTGAATTTGTTTGTATTTGCCACTTTGACGCCTTCATTGACAATGAAAGAGGTATTCTTAAGAATTAAATGCAGAACTTTTCTCTTAGGTTAAAGTAGTTGGAAAAATAGTTAGATATAAAAGTGTAAAGCAAATAAGCAAGGAAGCCATCTTTATCTTCGATATTTCATTTAAAAATTTGTAAAAGAGCCAATATGTGGGCAATATATATATGCAATACAGCATCTGTGTATAGCCTATATTAGATTAATATTAATTCATGTTTAACTTCTAAACCCATTTTCAAGTTGGTTCATGATTATGACGACGACGTCATAAAGAAATGAACGAAAAAGCTTAAATTTATTTAGAATTTTATAGTTGCAACGCTGACAACGCAACAATTAAATGTTTTCGCACACTAGAACAGCAAGCATTTTGTAGAACTTGCCTTCATAATTTCACCAGTTCGAGTATCATTTCTAAGAGAGCATTGTAGCTACGTGATTACGAACTTTTTTACCAAAAAAGTTAAATAAATCTAAATCCAGTAAACATGACTATACTCTAAGGAAACCAAGCTTCTTATTGATTGAAAGCTTTGAAATATTTTCAAAATACGTTTTAAGTTCGTTGCACTTTTCATAGAACACTTCTTGATGATTTCTAGCAATATTCTCTAATATAACTGTCTTCATATATTCAGCGAAAAAGATGAAAAAAATAATGATTGCTTCGCGAGTTTTTCTTAGCGATGATGATCGGTAGAATTTCAACAAGATAGTTTCTACAAGCTATATAGTTGGAACAATGAATTGAACATGGCTTCAACGCCAGTCTTGGGTAAAGCAGAGTATAGCGCAGACATTCTCACCAACCTAGTGATTGGCATAAGACAATGCAGTGTGTACCTTAAAATATCCTTGTATCGATTTGATTTTTTGTAGCATTTCTCGGAAAATTCTACCAAAGCGGAAACAACAATCGTCGATTCTTCTATCACTTTTAGTATGTCGTGCTTCAGACGTTTCGTCTCCAAATGCAATTGGTAGCAACAAATATTTATAAAAATTTTCGCCTCTCTTTTCGTTTGTAATTTACTTGCATACCCAGAGATTGTTTTAAATGTTAACCTTGCTTGCCTATACTCCTTTTGCAAAGTGTGTATTGAATCTTTGCTTAAAGCGGTGGCCAATATTTATTTCTTTAAAAAAAGCTTCAATAAAATCATTCAAAAAAGCTGCAACCCGTTCTATGAAAATGAACAAAAGCAATGCTGTATTCTATGAAAATTAACAAAAACACAGAAAGATTCCACGCAAGATTTTTATTTTGTTTGTTTCTATGCGCGTGTTGTATCCTGCTGTATGGAATTTTTTACAAAAACCTGACTTATGGATGCATATTTATTTATTTATTTAGATACTATCAAATAATTCCTTTAATATGTTTTGATTACATTATATTTACCGTGTCAACTAATAACTAATGAATATGTCCAAAGAAGTCCAAAAAAATGGTTCAATATTTTGCCTGCCTCACGTTTCTATTGTCTCCCAAAAACATTATTAAACACACCGGCTGATGGCCCTTAATATTTTGGCATTAATGGAAAATATTAATTGGTTTTTTGCGCCTCCAAATTTGCCAATAACTTCGAAGAAGAAAGAATTGGCTATCTGCCCTTTGGCATTCATTCCTTGTTTTTGCGTGCCTATCAATTCTTCTTGAAAATCTTTATTTATAACATTAATCTTTCGTTTTACTAGAAACTAAATCTTTTTTTATCTGCAATACCCAAAATCAAAAAAATGCGCTATTGATTGTTTCGAAATTTTGCGATAATTTGAAAGAAACTTCAATGTTTAAAAAAAAAACCAACAAAATTTATCTTAAAAAAGGTTGTATTCTGTTGCTATAAAGAACTTTATATCGTAAAACAATTTTTTTTTAAATTATTTTATTTTTATTTAATTTCAATTAGCGCAGTATACAAAGCCCTGCAAAAGCCAATGCATGTATAATGCAGGCTAGTACTTAAATGCATTAAAATAAGTACTATATAAATGTTTATTGTGAATTAATTTATTTGTGTATTATTATGAATTTTTTTGTGTATTTATTATGAATTAAAAACTAAATTATAATTACAGAATTATGAATTAAAACAATATAATAAACAATACAGTTACAAAATGCAAGTTACTGGTTGGGTCCCCAGCGCCAAAGAAGGTAAAACAAAAATTGAAAAGACAATGATTTCAGAGAATGCATCAACTTAGTAGCATCAAAAATAAAATCATTAAAGTAGTTTACAAAACGAAAAACCGGCTTAAAACAATACCAATAAGTTACAAAACTAACAAAGTGAAGACTTTGGCATCTAATTCTGGTGATAACAATTGGAGGATTCTTAGTAGATCGAATAAACGAAAATAAGGATATAATTGGTGACGTTGACCATATTTAATAGCGCTAGAAAAGAGTAGCAGGTTACGCCATAAGATAAACTGCTTATAGGTACAGGTAAATTTAGAAATTTGTATTCCAAACACTTTGCATATTATTACAAGTCGCTATTGTAATATTATTATTGTAATGTTAAAATAGGAAAAATAATTTTTTTTATTCAGTACGAACATTAACGTCTTTAATGAAGCATCTTGTCTCAGCTGAATATTCCATCAACACATTCTCATGTACATTGTTTCAACAAGAATTTCTTTTATATTTCTTGGGGCCAAAGTTCAAAAAAATGATCAGTTTGTTCAAATTGTTTGTTTCTTTTGTGCGGAACGTACGCGAAGTCGTACCAGTTCAGTAATCAGAAGGAAGAGATCAAGAGCTTGCACACAATTATTATAGCCGCCTGGAAAGTCGCGACCTGTGTATCGTTCAGCATTTGCATAATAACGGCGCACGACCCCCATGGCGCGCTATACAAGGGCATAGCTCCAGCCTGCTCCCAGAATAGAAAGCTGGGCCAGTTTTAGATTATGCTGGCTTTCTTTCTTCCTTCCATATTTACTTAATATCGACTCCAACAAATGGGGATAGTCGGATGTATTAAATGGGTACTGCCGTCTGTCCGCTTTCGCCTGTAAACGCCTGGCACAGAGAAATATATGAATTTGTATGAAATGGGTCTCGGTCATTATATTGTCATGAAACGTGATGACAATGTTGAAATTTCATAATAAAATTTAATTGCACGTGTTTGCACATATTAAAATACATAGCACACATTTCATCAAATTTTTGGCACAATCTTAACGAAAACACAATGACTGCTTTTCGCATTTTGTATAATCCGCCATATAATACGCAAAAACAATTGAATATACAGCTTGCATTTGGTAAAGCAATAGCCTATGAGTAGCATTTGTTTACATAAATGTTAATGAAGAGGTGCAAAATTAATAAAGTGAAAATTTCTTTTTTTTTAAAACAAAAGGCGAAACAGCAAGAGAAACGAAGTGATTTCTGGGTGGCAGAAGCAATTTTGGCTATTCCTGGTAAGTTCATACAATAGTTAATAATATATTGTTTTATATTGTTACGGAAACTTCAAATTCAGTTCATTCTAAATAATTGAAAAATATGAAATGAAAATAAAAGTAAATTTCCCAGAGAGGGAAAAACAAGCCGCAAATTCGTGGCGCGTCATGCAGCTACCGGCTGACGAAAAAGATTAGGTAGAAAGCGATTTAACGGATTAAAAATGACGCCATGAACTTACATAATAGTAGTATGTTTGTAAAAGTGTATATAAAAAGAATATTTTCTGAAGGCAAGGTTAGTCAGAAAAGAACATTTGAGTGGAAAGGAAAGTTTAAGTTAAGAATACTGTCAAGTTAAGGGAACTGTAAATAATCCTACCCTCAACGAAATTGATTGTAAATAAAGCCACGATCTAGTGATACGAACCGTGTCAAGAAAAGCAAATTTCGTTACAATATTAATAATAAATATTAATTTATATCACCGTAATACGAAAACATTTGGAAGAAAGAAGATGAATAATTTAATTATGTTATGTATGTGTTATGATAAAGGGAAAATATGTGAAATCTTCCACCTTGCGCGGATACTGTAAACGGAAAATTGGATCCGAATTCCGGTCCAAAACCTTATAACTACAAAGGTAACCTAGTTAAAACCCGACAACTATTTAATGATATTCTCGTTATTTTAGACACAAAAACGGTAAAAGGTGGATTGTGAAGTAGAATACAAGATCGCTATAGAAAGCAAGAAGATTTTCGGGAAATAACGGCTGCAGAAGTGTCTTTCATTTTCGTGATATCTTAAAAGACTACTTAAACCAAAATTGAACTTAATGCGGCAGTTTTAGCATAAGCTTTGTGTTGCAATGTTAGCAAAACAAGTACTCGCTAAATCGAAGCGAGTAGGTTTGTTTCACAACTTACGCTTTGTCCAATTCTAATATATTTTCTCTCTCCACTTTTAGTAAACGTTTATATATAAAAACGCATGTGCCGGCCTTTTTGGTTTTTTTAACACTTTGCATGCTTGCAAGCTTATCTAAGCAAAAATTGAAACAAAAATATGAATGCTTTTGCTATAAAGGAAAAACAACACATGATGTTCATTTATAAGCTAAAAAACAAACAGCAATATTCAGTTATAATTTGAGAATTTCAATATTTGCTGTATGTTCTTAATTAAATTTGTTTCTAATCCATATAATATCCTCTTTTATATATATGATACCATATTTCTTCAGTATTTTCTTCATTCTCTTCTCTAGATGCATTAACAAAGGCATTTTTAAAACTTGCCCTTAAGGCTCCAATATATTGATTATTGATTCTAAAAAATTTTCAAATTGATCACCAATCTACTCTCTTTCAGCTTTCCCTTCCTCGATATTCACCAACGGTTTCAGGAGAGGAGACAATGCCGGAAATCGCCTTCCTATTATAGTTTTTAGTAAAGCAGTTTTTCAGCGACCTCCACTTTAACTTGCCCTTTTCGACTACGAAGTATAGAAGTTGAATTCAACTGTTTGCAAGCATTATATATTATATTATATTATACTTTTTGAACATGTCCTCTTCTTTGGATATAGCTTTCTCAGCTTTTTCGTTTACGACTTTACACCGAAAGCCTCGGAAGCCCTTGTATACTTTTGCCTTTTGTGTACTGTGTTGATTAACTGGTCTTCATCGTTTTTTTTTAAACAATTAATTTTTGTTTTTATATAATTTAACTTTTATTTTTTTTTCAATTTAATTTAATTCAAATTAATTGAATTTAATTTTTTTTTCTGCTAAATAATAATAATGTTAATAAGCATTTTAAATGCTGAGGTTTGCCAAAAATGTTTGTCAGCGTAAACCGAAACGCAAGCCGTGTGTTTAGTTGAGGTAAAATACACACAATCAATTTTATTTTCACACTTCATGCATCGGACAAAACGCTTAAGTCAATCGTTCTGTGCAGGGGGATAGTCATGTAAGCAGGCGATTATTGCCGCTATGATCGCCTGGTTTTTTTGTTTGGAGATAATTGATTACCACCAACAGGCTAATCAGCTACAATACTTGCCCTCAAATTTTTCATTGCAATACATTAATAATTCAGAGAAACGTAAAAAATGAGAGCCAAATTAACGTTTATTTGTTTTCTATAAACAGACTATATGTGGTAGACAATAACTGGCATATAAAATGAAATAAATAGCAATTTACATAGCATTTGTCTTAGGTTATATTTAGGTTAACTTTGCTCAAAATGGAAAAAAAAAATTGTACTTTTATCAGATTTTTTTTTTTCTTCACAATTCAAAAATGTAATTCCAGATACTTTTTATTTTTTTATAATTTTAAATTAACAACGCATTTTCTAACAGTTGTTTGTATATTTCTTTTGCAACTGCTTCTTTACAAACGCAACTCTGAAAGAGAGATTTCTGGTAACTTTTGTTGGTTTATACCCAATGTCAATGCAAGTTTGTTCCCAGAAATAACAATTTTATTGTCATCAGATTTGACATCACTGAGAGAGCGCATTTGGCGATAATCGGTAGCAAAGTTGCCCATATTTTCTCAATACCCGGATGCCAAACAGTTTAGCAATTATTTGTCCGAATTGGGCACGATGGATGAACTATGGTTTATTTGAATCTTTACCTGAATCTACGCAACACTTTCTAAATATGCTGCGCGCTAAATTGAAAGAACGTGCAAAATTGAAAGATGTTCCATATGATTTTTTACGTATATCAACAGAAAATCGTTTTCCTTGCAAAATGAATGAGAATGAAATTGCTGGGCAAGCTTTTACTTTTATTTGGGCTAGTTTAGATAGTGGTATTGTGCCTATACGAGTTAGCTTACCAATCGAAATTGCAAGAGAAAGCCCGAAAGGAAGTGAGGAAAGTGCTGAAGAAATATGAAAATTGTAAGAGGCACGAAATGTTAAATAAACTGGTTTATCTAAAACAGTTACTAAATGGTAAGATTCCGTTCAATTTCAGCTAAATTTCAATTTAAAATCTAATTCGCACAATTATTCTTTTTTTATTATAGAAACCCTGCGTAAATATCCGCCGTATACTTTCCTGTTGCGTTTGACCACCAAAGACTACAATTTACCTAATACGGAGTTTCTATTGAAACGCGACAAGTTAAACGTTCTCTGCAACACATCGTTCATTATTTACGCTACCAATGTTCCGTACGGGCCTTAAATGATGTACTAATCATATATATATACTACCCCACTTTGTGATACTGAAATGGGAAAAGTCAGTATTCTAAATGTCTAAATGTCTTCTTTCTATTTTGTATTCTTTCTATTCTATAATGTATTCTTTCTTTCTATTTCTATGTTTATTTTCGTCAGTGTGAGAACTTTGAAAAACTTATAAAACTGTTAATGTTTCCTTGCTTTTCATAGATATTTATATGGACGCTACTGATCGATTTAATGAGATACATTAAACTGAGCATAACAACTGTAATGCATTCTCAACGCGGTAAATGGAACGCGGTAATTTGAACAGGCTGTGTCGTACACTATTACTACTGTTCACATTTGTTCTCATAAATTTCATCGGAAGTTTTAAAATCGCTTACAAGGGCAAAAAATCGTCAACCAATACTTGCTTTTATTATACTTTTATACTTATTATACTTATACGCTTTTATTCAAAGATTTCATTATACTTTTGCCCAATTTTTAGGGGTGTAGAAAAAACCTCCAATAACCATCGTGACATCCTTAGTACATCTGTATATATATGTATATATTTATGTTTGGCTTTTAAGAGAGTGAGTTTCAGGCTAAACTATTCTCTGCTTCCATGAAACAATCGCGTCTTAAAAATTGGCTGTATTTTCTATTTCTTCGATTTTTTCTTTAAATATTTAAGTTTATATGTTAACCAAAAAAAAAATTTCCGAATAATGTGAACATAAATTACTATTATCCTGAAAATTAGATCAAAGGAAAAGCAATATAATGTTATCTTTTTCATGGAGTAGCTTTAAAAACTATAATTTATTTTTTCAATATAAATATATAATCGTTAGTTTTAATAGTTTAATAAAAACCTTGGTCTTGTAAAGCAAAATTAAGTTACAAATTTTTAAAAGATCAAGAAAAAAGAATTTCTTTATCATTAACCTCCAAAATTAATATTTTTTTAAACTACTTCTTGAACTTATTCTATGAATTTTATATTCTCTATTATTAATATTTAATTTCATTTTTATAAATATAAAACGTCCTTTAGCTATAGGAGTAATTCTATTAATTCAAACATCAATAATTTGTTTAACAACAGGCTTAATTTCAAAACCATTTGATTTTCTTATATCCTATTTTTAGTATTTCTAGGAGTTATACTTGTATTATTTACTTTATTAGCTTCAAATGAAATATTATCATCTTCAGTAAAATTAGCTATATTTTCTTTATATCTGTTTATATTAATAATAATTATTAATTGAGAAATTGACTCAAACATATTTTAATTTATAAATTTAGAAAATAGACCTAGTACCAATTTATCTACTCATATAACAGAAAATTCTTCATCAGTTAATAATCTATATAATTATCGCACAAACATCATATTGGCTCATAGTGACGTGGTAAGTAATGCGTACTCCTATTTCTAATCTATTAAGTCCTCCTTAATCTAATCGCGTTAATTTTCAGATCACTTGGCTGCTTGTGCTTTGACTTTAATTAGTAACACGGTCAATTATTTAACAATGTTGGTTATGTCATGAAAGACAGTGAATTTGATGCTCCTTACGGCGGGATGTTTTAAGAATGTTTGCTACTACTAGATAAATTTATTTAATAGCAAACGCTTAATTATAAGAAAATATAATAAATTTACATTTGTTATGTTGATGAACGGCAATCACGTCGGGATCACCAAAAATGTACGATGTTGTACGGCAATCGCGTGAGTTATCACGTTGAGGTTACCAAATGTTCGATGTTTTGTTGTGTTGTTATTGATTCATTGGCGTGTCCAACATCGACACTTAATAGTAAAAATGGGCACTGTGTTTTGTACCGTATACCTCGCGGACAATAGGGTTAATGGGTAGCCTATTCGGTTGGCATGAACCGACCAGACGATGCGTCTTGGTCGCACCAACTTGTTGGGGTGGTTCTTCCAGCACTTGTAACTGGAAGAAACCGCTAGGTTAACAAAAAGGGTGATCAATGTGTTTCACAAAGACGAATTTTATTGATAAATAGTGACTATATAAATTATAATTCTTATAAACTAACTTAGAATTATAGCGCATTAATTACTGCATGAAAATGATGCACTTGCATTTTTGCCTTTCTTGACTCTAAAGAATATGAGGAAGTTGAAGTGTGTCACAAAAATGCAATATAGGCACATTAATATAACCAACGACGACACACTTCAAGATTATGCAATTTTATAATGTCGTTGTCTGTGGTCAGTTATGCCAAACAGATCAACACCTAAACATGTATGCGCAAATGCAAGTCCATGCATAAATAAACGTTAATCGATATCGAATGTGAATGAAATGAAAAGTATATATTTGAAATGAATTGAATATAAATGAATATATTTATTTATATTGAATATGAATGTATATATTTAGACTAAACAACATTCATAATTTATATACAAAGTGAAGAAAGTTACATGCTATCATGCTAACAAATATATTAACACGAATATCAATCTCATAGAAAATAAAATTTAATAAATATCTTAAAAAAACTGTTTTATTATAAAAAATGTGTCATGTTTTAATTATGAGATGGCAACGCTTTTCGATTCTGGTAGTTTGCTTATAACACATAACACATAACACAACTGTGTAGTTTCATGTATATTTGTATCATTTTATTGTGATGCTTTATTATTTAAAAATTCCGCGATACTTTTGCTATGGAAATTGAAAAAGACTCGAATCTGAATCAGAAGAATTGACAAGTAACATTAATTTTACAAACGATGCTTCTACCACCTCAAGTGAAGCTTTATCTACCCATGGCAGTGAATTTGAAATGAAAAAGCACCCACTCTCGTTTTAAAAACATGGGTAGGTAAGGAATGCGTGTACCGAAGCATTTTCGGAAAATTCCGAAATATTCTAACTGTTTATCATACAGTTAAAGAAGAGGGCAAGTTAATACGAATTGTTTTCAACGCATACGGTGTTAACTTACGAGGCACTCAATTCGTGGCTATTGATCGCAGGTTTGTAATTTTCCGAACGAATAGTGAAGCCGAAAGTGAAGGGTTAATCATTCGTAAATGCTTTAGGAAAAGAAGCGGCCTTCTCCATCTGTGCGCTATTAAAGCATTGTTGAACACCGGTTTGGTATGAATTTTTCTGTAGTTATTAAAAGTTCCGCATTTCAAGACCAAATTCCTCCCGATAGTCAGAAGGATTTCAACATTTTTATAAAACAAGGAATATCTAGATTTAAATAAAGTTTTTTGATTCGATCCGCAATCAAGCAAAAGGAGTTTGAATGAATGTGTGAAGTTTGACTGGGTAGCGAGAGTTGACTAATAATGAATAGCTCTTGCATATAAATCTGGATTGAACAATGCTACATAGGACAACTACCTTTTTTCCCGTATGTAAAGCTTGATATGCATACACTACAGTCAATCATTAAAAAATGTTTGTGCAATTTATTCATGGGACTCAATTCATTTATCGCAGTATTAAACTGTCACTGTCACTATGCAGGAAATCATTCCTTTCTTTCTATTTTTGCAGGGGAAATGTTAGATTCGCTTGGTGATTGTTGCCTACTTCGTTGTCGCCTGCTTAAATGACTATTCGTCAGTGCTTTAACGAAGCGCAAAATTAATAGAGCGAACAAGCTCTTGAAATATTTGTGTTTTAAACTAAAAATCAAAAGAAAAAAAACAATAAAAATAAGCAACTTCTTGAGACCCAATTTAATGATACAAATTCAGCGTAAGCTCTGAATCCAAGCAATTTTATTTAGACAATAGAAGAACCAAATGAACTTAACTTTCTTGTATAACAAAAAAAAAAAATAGAGCATTCATATATAACCATTTCGTTTCATTTTCGTATGTTTGCTATACGTATGTAAAAAGGTGTGAGAAACGCTCTCTCAAATCTACCAAACAACATTTATTGCGCTTTGCGTTAGCTTAGAAGCGCAGCTTTGAATTGAAAATAAAATGGATTCCAAAGAGTTGAACCGAAACAAAAAACTTCACATTTGCCAAAAGTAAGTAAATTTTTTTTTTTTTTTTTTGCATTTTACTCCAAGTTTTAATTAATACACTTAAGTCATTCTAAGCCAAAGCTTGTATCAAATTTTTCATACATCATCATATGCTGTCGCTATCATTGACAAATCATCGGCAAATAATAAAACTCTTCACTTTGTTGAATGTATTAGAGAGAGCACACAGTTGCTTTCAATAAATGCAAATATCCTAAGACCATGTCAACAAATACCCTAGGACCATAAAATACCATGCTAAAAAATACAGATATGTCAGAACGCTTTCACGGTAAGGCACAAACGTCCTGTTCTTTTTATCTGTCAAAGCGGCTATCACTTTACCCAACGCTAACAATTTTAATTCATGTTACTGAACAAAAGAAGAGAAAAGGTAAGTAATATGTTGTTATTAGGAAATTAAGCGATCTTGAGACGGAATGGTTCCTTTGTTCATAATAGAACATTGAGATTGTCGGAAAAGGAATCTTGCACGATGTAGAAGGGCTCTGAGGGACGCTTCAAATCCTCTAACGTTGCCTGAAAATAATGGGACATATTGAAAAGTCTCCCACGATTTTTCTGCGGTTTCGAACTTCTTTTCGTAGCCTGCTCTTGTCAAATGATTCCAAGCTGTCATGTGGTTACCCACTATTTCCTGGCAATTTGCGTATTGGTCTTGCTCCACCAGTTGTAAATGTTATCGTCTTTTTTAGTGACTGCGAGGTGCATCTTTGACATTGAAATTTCCGGAATGGAATGCAGCAAAACACACCTGCACCCTTTATTCACTCACAGCGTTCTCACCGCACAGTTCACAATTTTTTTTTCGCAATGCTTTTATCTTTTTTATAGCAGAAAAGCACCACATAACATATTTCTTTAGATATTTCAATCATTTCCAAATCAATATAACTTTTTACACGAGCAAAGAATTAGAAAACAATCTTCACAAAAAATGTAAGCTGAAATATCGCCTTTTGAGGACATATTCCTTTCAGGCAATCAGGTGAATATTGCCCGGTATATAGGCATCAACGGAAAAAACCACGGAGAATTTTCAATATGACCTAATGTGTAAATAAATAGTTGTCAACAACATAAATTAAAACGTATATTGTATATATGATCCGTCCAGACTATGTTTTGGAGTTGTTGGGATCTAGAAGTTATCAATGGCTCGCAGGTACCGATTTTTATTTAACCGTCGTGTGCGGCAGCTTTTCCGTCGTTGGATGAAATAAAAGATGATATGTAAGAAAAACTTTGCGCGGAATGGATTCGTTGTGATGCCAAGGCATTAGCAAAGGAAATTTGGTATTTTTTGTGGTAAGTAACTTCTTGTTGCGCTTTCCACCTTCTTGTGACGCATTATTGCACTTTGGACTTTTAAATTGAGTTAACAGAGTTACAGGTGCTAGTTAAAGAATACTAAGGCATTCTCCAATACAATACAATACAAAATTTGATTTGTAAGTCATTTTAAAACGGTTTACATTAGGTAAATTTATAAATATATATATAATATACAATATATAAATATAATATATAATGCAATAAGATTGTGAGATTTAATAAATTTTCGAGTTATATAGATAGAAATTAGAATGAAATTTTGGTGAAGAGTACTTGAAATTCGGTCTGGGTCAGACGTAAATTTTCCTACACTACCTTTTAATTCCAATTTATTTTTATAGCAAGAGTGCAAATCGATCTGGAATATGCGCGCTTAATCACTCCGACTATAGGTTTATCGAATTTTGTCTTCCGCATATTACCCGGATGTGTGGTTTTCAAATTCCGGGAATATACCACACTTATCTGCGGCGGTGGCATGGCCTTTTAGGTAGACATGTGGTTATAAGGCATTATAAACACTTAGAAAGGTAATTTCTAAAGTTAATAAAAAGTTATAAATTGATTATACCTTTCAATGCACTTCAGCTTGAAAGTCTATGGAAGCTGTACTGAATGTGAATGTAACTTTTCAGAGTCTACACAATTTAACAAGCATTCTTATTGCCGTCATTTAAGACGAATACGTGGCGTAGGCAACATATGCAAATTTGTAACTTAAGTTTTCAACCGGTCAAAAGATAAAGCCGGGTTTTATTCTCATATCCTACTCTTACTTTATTACTTTTGTTTATTAGATACATTTTTCATATGCAAGCATCAGAAATTTTATTTGCCCGAAACGGAAGTCCATGCCTACATTTGTATTGAGTGCGGACTAGTTGGCAGTGAAAGCGATACGGCACAGGATGAGCGGTTTTGTTTTTTCTGCTTTTCTTACACTTTTACATAGCCTTATACACATAACGGAGTGAGTGAAGTAACTCATAATAAGCCAAACGAATAAAGTACCATATGTTCCTGGAAATATCAACAAAATAAGAATGAACTGCAAAGTGAAAGTCAAATGTTAACAAGAAAATTACTGTTCGAAAAGCGTCTGTGCAATTTTTAAAAAACATTAGTAAACGAACGTTTTAAAAATGAATTGCGACCAAATAAAAATGAGATACGAGATTGTAACCGATAGTTGTCGTGCCTGCGTAACGAAAAGCAAACAAGTGCGCTCTCCTTACAAGCCTTCGGATGAAGGTAAGGAGGCAACGAATGAAATGTTAGAAAAAACTACAGGCATTTGCATAGAACAGGTAACTCCCTGGCTTTCCGTAATATTGTGTTCCATATATAAAAAATTTCACATTTTCTGTGCAGATAGATGAAAACCCCATATTACCTAAGAATATTTGTAAAACTTGTGAATCATCCTTAACGGTGGCATTTCAATTTTGTGTCAAAGCTCTAAAACCCCAAATAACTATAGAATTACATCTGAGTAATTTATCAGACAGTAAAGAATGCAGCGTTAAAAAAGACGAACACAATATGTTATTAATTAAAAAGGAATTTGACGATTTCATCGAAATGCAACAACTACAAGTGGATACTTTAGACGAGAGTTTAGTTGATATACAAATACTAGACAATGATGATGGCAATGAATTTATTGACGAAGTAAAATCAACAGAGAGCAGACATACAGAAAATGAAGCAGATACTGAAGAGAATAACGATGAAGAAAACTATGAAGAGGAGACGATTTGTGACGGCAAAGGCGATAGCCAGGATAGTACGTTGTATATATATATATGTGTTATATATATATATTATATATGGCATTTGAGAGAAAAACAGCTGCAGAATGTTTACAAATCAATGGGTGTTACGTGAATTTGTTATACCGACGTCCTTTGACGGCAAAGACGAACTCTATTGAAAATGGTTCGAATCGCTCAGCTTTTCAAAGTTTTCCCCATATAACGCCTTGAATAGTCATCACATGGAAAAAATTTCAATTTTTATAATTTCATTGGCGGTCTAAATTGATACGAAAAATTTGGTTTGAAAATTTTTTGACCCCCTCTCGCATAAGCGTTCCTACGAAAATTGAATCTTTATATGCTAAAAAGGCATTTTCACTATTGCATGGTCAAAGTTGGTTCATAAAGCAAATTGACAAAGAAATCAATCTCATTGCATTTCGACTGCATAGGTTTACTTTTGCGATGCCATCTCATGTATGGATTTTCAGGAAATCTAAAGGTTTATATGTCAAAAGGGCTTAACTGGTATGTTTTGTGATGGAATTTCTTTATGATAGTGATTTCACACAAACATTAAATGGACCAAACGTGAATCACAATACACGATAAATTAGTTTGTTAAATGTTTGTATAATTGTTGTGTTTGACTTTATTGATGATTTCTTACTGTCTACCGATCTGTTGTCTTCTTCTTATAGGTAAACTTGTATCGTAACTTTGACTGGCGACGAAAACTAAATCTACTATGGAGTTACGATTTAGTCTAAGATAGCCATCCACATCGATGCCGAGGTGGAACATTCGTGCTCACAAAGGTTGCTTTTGCGTATGGTGGGATCAGCAACGTGTAGTGTGCTACGAGCTAGTAAAATCTTATGAAACTGTTATTGTTTGAAACTGCGTCGCTCTCTTGATCTGCTAGCGTTTATTTACATGTTTTATGAGAGAATGCGTTTGACAAAAAAGAAGAGGACCAGATCAGCTGTGGAGATCGTACAACTGTGCAATCGTCGCAGGAACCTGCAGGCGTTCCGGTATAAAAGAGGCTTAAGAACAATCGACGATTATCTCATCAACGAGATGAATTACGATACTGAAGAAGGGCCCAAAGAGGAGTTCATACCAGGAGGTGTTTACAGATCTGCGCACACTGGAGCTTAAGCACCATGAGAAGAGATACCTGCGGTTGCTCACGGTATTCGGAATAGCGCGCTGCATCCGTGAGCAGCTGACCTTTTTTCCCCTGGCGCAGAGAAATAATTTGTATTTGAATTGATTTTGTATGGAATAATTTCCCTGGCATAGAGAAATAACTGATTTTGTATGGAATAATTTCCAGGAATTGTCATCAACATGGGTATCCTTTCATCTAAGATATAAAAAAAAGCTGCATCCTTCAAAATCGATCGAATTTTGTTAATTTTGAAGCGGCATTAGAGAATAGGTAAAAGAGAAGTTTATGATCTGTGCGGACAAGAAAGTGGGTCCTGTAACATAAGGCTTAAAGTGGGTTATTCCCCAATGGATTGCACTCAATTCTTGTTGTGGAAGATTTATTGCTTTCACCTTTACTAAATATTTTTGAAGCATAAATTATTAGTAAATGTTTCCATAGAAGAATAGTCTTAAGTGAGTGCCGTACCACAAGCTTGTTTTGCTTCGGTAGTAGTTATGCAAAACAGTGTCAAAAACTCTGGATATTGAAATAACGTAGGTATTGAAATGCTCTCTCACAATCATTTGTTTTGTTTGCATCTGTTGTATCTAACATTTGAATGTCATGTCTAGTTTTATAGTAATGTCTATCAGTCCTACTCAAGTTCTTTTGTTCTATTCTAGCCCTTATCAAGATATGTTCCGTGCCTACCTCCAAATGAATAAGTTGCAAATTAAAGTTTTTAATTTTTTCGCATTTCTCATTTACTCTGTAAGATAATTAGTTCTAAAATAATTTGTTCAATACTATTCTGAACTTTTCGTTTATTAACTTACTGATAAGTTTTGTTTCGGAGGTGATGGAGGAAAAATATTATTCCAACTGAACAGTTTGGCTTTAGGAATCAGCATAATAATTCATAGCTTCTAATACGCATATGCTGCCTTCTTAAAAACAAATTAGAAGCTAAGCAATGGCTTAGCTCTTTTTGACATTCCAAAAACCTTCGATTCTTTTGGCACAATGCTCTAATTTTTAAAATGCTACCGGTTGGTTTTCCCCTTTCCAAATTTAAGTTAATTCGAAGTTTTTTAACTGACATATATTTCTGTGTTTCTCTTTTAGAGGTATTCCCCAAGGATCTGTTCTGGCTTCCCAAAATTTAACTTTAACTCGTGAACTTAGTTACTACATAATAAACAAGCTGCAAATTGCGATTAGTATAATATTCAATTATCTAAATAAATAGAAGATAAGCTGACAAGACGCAAGCCATCTTTTGTGCTCGAATAGGGAACCTTTTATTTTTGAAATTATTTTCTCGAGCTCTGTCTATATTCTGATTGAAATACAAAGTTTGCTTAGCAAGAAAACTT
This sequence comes from Glossina austeni, assembly GCA_000688735.1. Lineage (NCBI taxonomy): Eukaryota > Metazoa > Arthropoda > Insecta > Diptera > Glossinidae > Glossina > Glossina austeni. Next base: position 327,690 of record KK502537.1, on the reverse strand, counting down.
ATGAACTAAATGTATGCTACAAATCCTATATTTATAATGTGTTTAGTTTTTACGGTATAGTAATATATAATAACATTGATAATTGCAATAGTGACAGTAATAATAATAATAATAGTAACAACAATATCTTACATTACTCCCTTTTTTAAGAATTTATACTGAACAAAGTAAAAGTAACGCGTTTTATATATGGATTATCTTTAGTTGTTTTGACTTTTGTTATTTCAGCCGATCGATTGGGAATATTTTAATAACTATGTTTACTAAATTTTGGCTCATTTTCAATAACTTTAAAAGATCCTTCGTATGATTGTTTTATATTGCGTTCGTTTGTTTTATGCACCAGACGAATTTCAATGTCTTTCTGTCTTTTAAATTTTTCGGGACAAGTAGTCCCCATGTTCGATCTTTTTATGTTCGATAGCGGATTGGACATTTGTAATAGGTACTCTTATTTTGTTAAAAAAAAAAAATTGGTCTGCTTGAAGCAGTGATTTCAGCAGGTATGGCTGAAATATCATCCTTATATACTGATCTTAGATATAAGTGAACGATAGGAAGTTCATTAGCCCATTTTTACGGCTGTTCCCTAGCTAAAATTGCTGCCTTAAGTTGTTTATGGAATCGTTCAATAATCCCATTTGATTGTGAATGGTAAGGTAAGGTAGCGATGTCGTAACTAACCATAAATTTTACAACCTTGGTGAAAAATTTTGAAGTAAATCGGGTACACTGATAACTGGTAATTTCTAAAGGTAAACCGCAACGCGTGATATAATTTGTAAAAAAACTGAAGCAACGGTTGATGCGTTTATAACCTTAAGGGCGTAGGCTGCTAAGCGAGTGAAACTATCAATTGTTATGGGTATATACTTGTGATTCTTAGACCGAGGCCTATTATACTAGATGGCTATTCTCAAATCTTAATTTAGGTATATTAATTTTGAATGTGTATATAGTTTAGATTTTTGACATTGAATACGTTGAATTTGTTACTCCAGACGTTAACTTGTTTATTCAAACCTGGCCAAAAATATCTATCATGCAGCTTTTTCTGACGGCAGAAGGAGAGCATATGGTCTCGGACATGCTCCAAATACTTCACAGACGATTTTGAAATTTAAAATTGGAACTTGCATTTCATTAATTAAGTAAGTACAAAGCCATAGGCCTGTCACATAGACACATTTCATGTGCAAAAATAAACTAAAAGTGAGCATACAAGTTAGTTAGATGACTGCAAATATAATAATCTTGCTCCATAAACTCCGTAATCATCAATTCCTACCAGCAACAAAATAACAATCATAATATGATTTTGGCAGCGCGGTCAATTATCTTATAAATGCATTCAAGGAATTATCGAAGGATTTCAGACTCAGTTGTAAAACATTGCAATACCTAGCAACACGATGAGTAAAAGATCGTTCGGCTGATGAGTTAGACAAACGTGAGTTTACTATGAAAGAGTTTCTATTCGATCTAGCAGTTGATCTTTTAAACAACTTGGGGAGTTTGAATGATTTTGTTGAGGTAGACAAGCAAACTGAATATTAGATAATCGGGAAAGGAGAATTTTAAGAAAACAAGAACGAATGAAGGGATATGGTCTCGAAGTTGGACGCTATAAGCGAAATAGGTTATACGATTAATAATGCTTTGAAGCCTATCTAAGTTATACCTTAGGCACCAAGAAAAGACAACAACAATAGTCACGAGGAGGGAATGCTCAATGTTATGTCAGACAAACTTTAGCAAGAACATTGTCAATGTGGAGACCGAAGTTGAGTTTGCTCTACAAGATCAATGGGATGCCCAGATATTTTAATATTGAGGTTGAATGATCCAGCACGGGGAGGATCGAAGTCTAAGGCCTATTATCTATCATCTAGGAGTTAACAACTGCTAAAGACTCCTTAATATTGTTTTAGAAAGAATGCAAACCTTTTGCATTATCTCTATAAAGCAGAACCATATCTTCTGCATACGCAAAAATCGCTGTCGTTTCCAACTAAATTTCCAAGATCATTTGCGAAGGGCTTAAACTATAGGAGCGTAAAGTGCGTGCGATACACCAAATATAGTATCATTGGGTCATACGCAGAAACAGGCTATTCACTTTCAGAAAAGTTGAATTTATCATAGAAGTTATTAATAAGCTCAGTGTATGGGTTTCTATCAAATGGTTTTGTTACATCCAGAGAGGTAAGAAAGCAGCTCATGTCGACATTGATGTTATCTCTAATGGATTCTGTAATAGATATTAAAAGCTTCGAGGTACAACGTCCAGACCGTAAGACGAATTGAACACGGTGCGGGGCATGACTGTTATTTGAGAATGAATTAAGTTGTTCCTTCACGATATGCTGCGAATTGCTTGATTTTGAACATCGCGTTCAACGCTTACGTATCCGACTCGTCCAACTCACCTTCTTTCTTCCCTCATTTTTTGGTTTTTTTATCTGCCCAATTTTTTTCCCAATGTTTCTAGCATGCCAGCTTTGCTCTTTATGAATGCCATTAACTATCTTTCAAGTTAACAACCATCTACAGGGTTGCAATTGCAATAAATGTTACAGAGTGGATTTTCCCTTCACAAAAACCGTGCTGTGTGGTGAGATTACTGATTTTACAATGTTCACTAGTCTATCTGTCAAAAGATTTTTGTGTAGAGAAGAGTTTTGCAATAACTCTACATGTAGTTATCAATAGACTGCCTATTGCCAGAGTTATGTAACGGTAAAATATAACTACTATACATTTCAAGATTCCAGGAAAAACTTCACTAGCTAGAGACAAATTAAACATAAATATAATTGGCTTAGAAAAAAAGGAGAAAGGAAAAAAGACAGTTAAAATCTTCAGAATACGAGAATCTTTTATTAGAGAAAATATTGTAATTCTCAATATGATAACTAACCCCGCTTTTTCTGAACTTTTTAAAGAGACTACTATTATAATATCTAATACCTTTAAGTTCCATCGTCCACCATGGAGAACACGTAAACATACTGGAAATCGGCTTAAACGGCATACGCCTTAGAAACATAGGCTTCAACTAAAAGAGTCCCCGTTTATAATGTAACGCTTAATCGAGAAGATTGGCGTATATTATTCTTCCCATTCTTTTGTTAATTTAGCTTAGAACACATATTTTAGAATTTTCAAAGCACAATTCAAAGTTATAAATATTATTGGAAACTGAAAAACAGGGGATTTAAAAACGTGATTTTGTGAAGAAAACAACCTACAGGCTGCTTTTAAACTTTTTTTAAAGAGATATGAGAGGTTTCAAATTTTTGTCCCACGAATACTCCAATAGAAGAAATACAATTGCTTAACCCTTATAAGATCTAACGGACGGACAATGCCTACGAAAAGACTGATCTTACCGATGAGCCACCCGTCACCATGGCCTACCTATACTCTCTTTTTATTATATACTTATTTATTATATACTTATATTTATTACTTATATTAGTTGGTTTAATTTTTACTTTGTCTTTTTTCACAAATATTATGTGTTTTATTTTTTTTCTTTTTGTGGTTATTTTTTATTATTGTGGTACAAATTTCCTTCTAAAAGAGATTACCTTAGAAAAATTTGCTAAAAGTACAATTTGCGTTACTAGTTTTCCATTTTTTAGTTCTTTACGAACTTTATGACCATCACGTTTTTGTATTAAATTTACATGGTATATATATTTCAGAAAATTTCGCTTATCAATTTGTTCTTTACATTTTCATTTTCTATTCCCTATATGTGACAATTCAGGGTGATCATAAATTAATATCGCCACACTTCAAAAGCATAAACGCAAACATAAATTAATGGTTGAAATTTATTATTTGGTCACCCAATTATGAAATTCAAATTCTTTTATTAAGCTTACTTAGTTAATACCTTCATTTCAGGAAATTTCATTTAACGGTATATTTCATTTCTACGGTATATTTCTGTAACTAGTTAAAATTTCTTTCATTTTTTTAGATACTAACGTGAAACTGCAGGTATATCTTTTCTTTATTATTTCTTTAAATTATGACGCGATTTTATATTCTTCAACTTTTCACTCTGCTGCCAGACTACAAAAACTTTCTCTATCTCCTAGTTTCTTGTTTGCTCCAGGCATGCCAATCTCACAAGCCTGCGGCTATGCCTCCATGAGCGCTCAACGGATAGTCATGAGACCGTTTAATGAAGTCATTGATCTGAGTCAAGACCTGATGGAACCCACAGTTTGCACGACTTTTTTTCCTGTATTGCGTTTCCTGTAACGTACCGGGATCGCCTGCAAATAAAACCGTCTCGAATCTCTGTATCAGATAACTGATCCAGCTTGGACTGAAAACGACAGCCTAAAGAAACATATTGTTTAGTCTAAGTATATATATTTCATTAGTCTAAGTATATATATTTTATTTTATTCGAATATATTATTTTTATTCAATTCAAACATACATTTTATTTCTTTTGTATTCAATTCACTTTGCTTTGCACATTTATGTTTGTTTGAATGTGCACTTATTAACGTTTACTTGTTCATGCACTTGCATTTGCACATTCATGTTTGTGCGTTGGTCTGTTTTGCATAACTGACCATAGACAACGATATCACAAATTACATAATCCAGGCCTTCAAGTGTGTCGTCGTTGTTTACAGTATGTTGCATTTTTGTGACACACTTCAAGCTCCTCAGTTTTCTGGAGTGAATAAACGCAAAAATGCAAGTGCATAATTTTTATGCACAAATTTAGCTCACTATAAGTCTAAGTTAGTTTATAAGAATTTCAGTTTATATATCTCCATTTGTAGTAATAAAATTTGTCTTTTGCTTTTGATCGACCAGTGTTATTTTGTTTATCAGGGCTTTTCCAGTTACAAATGCTGGAAGCGCCACCACAATAAGTTGACACTACCAGACGCATCGTTTGGTCGGTTCATGTCAACCCATTAGGTACTGACCAATTGTCATTGAGATATACTGTACAAAACAGTTCATCTCCCCTTGTCTATTTAGTGTCCATCTTGGACACGCTAATAAATCAATCAACATTTGCGAAGAGACCATCAACAACATTAACATTTTTGGTACGCCCGACGCAACTCACTCGAGCTGCCGAACATTAACACATATTGTATTGAAACGCTTCGGAAGTCAACTCCAAACCGTCTTGCACCACATTGGATAGAAAACCGTCGAGTAAAATCTGGATTATGTAACAACGGTGCAGAACATAATTGTTCTTTCAAATTTTCAAAAGAAAGTTCTGCTTTCTCTGACCATGCGAAAATTTTCTATTTCTTTACTATACCAGTCAGGGGAATGGACAAAGATGCGAAATTGTGCACAAAACGCCGATACCAATCGCGAAGATCTAAGTATCTTCGTAACTAGCGAACAGATTGTCAAATTCTGTTTGGATGGTGCCACGACCTATCATATGTCCCAGGGATATCACTTGTTAGCGTTAATAGTTAAATTGGTTTTCTGTTCACAGAAAGAAATGCCAGACAATGTTTGGAGGTGCTCATTAAAGGTCTCAGAAATAATTAACAAATAATCTAAGTAAAAAAGAAGTTGATGACGCAGACGAGGTGCAATCACTTTATCCATTATTCGGGAAATGTTTTGTGGTTCATTGCATAACCCAACAGGCATTGTCATAAATTGAAATAAGGGAAGACCAGACAATGTTTCGAATTTTCAGCTAACAGTATTTGCCAAAAGACATCTTTTAGGGCAAGGCTTGCGATAAATTCAGTCTTTGGTAGTCTGATCAATGGTAACAGATAAGCGTCTTCGACTCTACCGCTATTCACTTTTCGGGTATCTAAACATAATCGAACTTTTCCTGGCTTGATAAATAGTGTAACAGGTGAAGACCAGGGTCGTTGGGTGCCTCTGTGGCTCCTGGAGTGAGCATTCTATCAATTTCGGCAAACAGAAGCTTTTCTACCGCATATGATACAGCGAAATGTTTCTGTTTGACAGGTTTGGGTTTAACTCAATCCTTCAATTTTGTACCAGAAAGGTAATAGGGTTAGCTTTACCCCGTAAAAGTCAGCTGGCTTCAAAGATACAGTAAACTTTTTCCAATGGTATTTATTTTCTTGAAGAAACCTTTTTGCATAATTGGAGACAAAACACGAAACAGATGGATCAGCATGAACTAAACCTACTACATCTTAACAAAATAGGCTAACGGAAACAAACGGCCGTGCATCATTTCTATAGACATCAGAAAGAATAGTGGACTGATATTGTCTTTCATTTTTTTTTGAAGAACTTTCCAGAACCGACGTAAACGGGTAGTTAGTTAGTAGTGGTAAAAATCCTGGCCTTACCTTTGTTATATCCGCCTAAACGAACATGGTAAGCTTTAAATATGCGAATCGGATAATTGCCGAAAGCATCGTCTCTAATCTTGTTTACATATTGAATTAATTCGGACTGGTTATGTTTTGGTATTTCTAAGCTCTTATCCGGCTCTGTTAGACTCGAAACTGAAAATAAAAATTTGCTGCATTTAGGACAACTTAGTTTCAAAATATTTGGGGTTCGACAACCATAGCAAAATATACGCCTATCTGCTAGAACGTCGAAACCCTGGCCGTTCCTCGAGCATTTCCAACAAATCATATCACCTATCATCGTTTTAAGTTGTGCATTTGACTCAGTTTTTTGTTTCAAAATATAAAGCGATGGCCCATTAATACTGTTTTTGTATTTGCAGCAATTGAAGCCAAGGTATCAGTTTCAGTTGTGTTTTTATTAGGGCTACATATTGAACTCGGTTTAGAATATGCTCCTTTCGAACCATCAGGAGGCACGTCAAGAGGATTATACAACTTCAACACGATAAGTTTGCATGATTCACCATAAATAGGATGTCCCTGATTCTCGCTGACGTATATTTTAGTGCATTCCTTGTGAAAGATATGGTTACGTTATGTGAGAGATAACATTTCAAGGGTCTGACACTTCTGTAAGCAGATGCGCAAGCTGAAGATTTAGTTGGATTACTCAGTTAGGATTAGCGCAATTTTTCAAAAATTCTTGCCCAAATATCTCGTAACGATTTGAAATATTACAAACATGTTTTTGCCAAAGTTAATATTGAAAGCACTTTAAAAGCACTCTGTGAAGAATCCTAAAGACTGAGTCATCGTAAAGATAACACTATTAAAGTTGGAAAGAACGGAAAACGATACCTGTAGGAAGGGCCAAACTTGCACCTGCAAACCATACGTATGTACCGCAACCAAGCATTCATACACCTGCTTTTAATTTTTTGTGAATAAATATACATATATATATATGTGCAATTTTTTTTCTTTTTAGAATGAGGAGTATTGTAATATAATAGTAATTATATGTGATTAAATTATTAAATAATTATTATGCACTTGTATCCTCGTGACCATGTACGTTAATAAATGACTTAGTCAGAGAGATCAGTTATCATTTAAATTCGGCTTCGACATTGTTGTAAGGTAAATGATTTGTGGACAATACATCCATGACAGCGAACGCGGCTTCATCTGCTACCTGTTGCTCTAGTGGCAGAAGCGATTATTATTATTTTTTTTTATTATCAACGAGTAAAACTAAATAGTAAACAGAACTTCTTAAAATTTTGCTTAATTTTATTTTATTATTAATCAATTAAAATGTCTTTAGAACGTTCTAGTAGCAATATCGATCCAGGAACTAAAAAGAGCGAAGGCTGACTTTATTGGATATATCAATCGAGATACGGCTTTAATGGAATCTGTAAGAAATAGTAACCTATATCTGAAACAATACACTTATATAGTTTATTTATATTAAATTATAAACGTTTTTATCTTTTACTTGTAGAATAAGATTCTCAAGCTTCCGTAGCATGTTGCGATTAACAAAAAAATATAAACAAGCAAACAAATGGTGGATATTAAAAAATTCGGTTCAATTCGAACATAATTCTGTTTTTGTTTTCGTTTTACCCTACGTTAAGATTTCTCTACTGTCTGGTTTACAAAGGGGGCTGTCTATTCGCACTGACTTTTTAATTAAGTGGCATTTATGGATTTGCCAACGTTAGATTTATGACGTAATATAGTTTTTTTTTCATCTTTTTATTTGTACAATATTCAAATATTTTTTCTTATTATTGAAATCTACAGCTACGGAAAATAAAACTTAGAGACTCTATGTTTGATTTTTACAAATTTGAGAGACTCTCGTACACAATAGCAATATGTGGATTAACAATGCGCTCGAAGCGTTTCAACATGGTGCTGAAATTACTCAAAAACCCATTTTTATGAACTAACATACAGCAAACTGCTCTTCCATCTTAAAAGAAAAACACCAATTTTTTTTAAAGGTTTGTCTTAAAACGTTAAACAGTTTACGAGTACATAATTTAAAACTACTTGGCGCTTATCCAAGCAGACCAGTTTGCAAACTTACTCTTCTCATTCTAATCTCTCAACCCCTTTTTTAATCATCCTCAGTGGATACTTGTCATATAAGTAGCTCGATAGTTTAAAAATTGTTCAATAGGTAGGTTTTCCTTCAGTTTAGATAAAAGCAAATGTATGGACGCCATATCTAACTATCTCACTAACTGAGGAGATCGGAATATCTTGGCAATCCAAATATTTTCTTCATCCGAGGTCAGGTTATGAATTTAGTCACACATGTAACAGTGCTATGCTGAAAGTGCTGGAAGGTATCCATCCGCAGTACGATTAAGATAATTTAATTATCTTAGAGAGGATTGATTTTTCCATTGGATTGGAGAGGATTGATTTTACTGTGGACCATAAGAAAGTTAAACTGTTACTTCGGCCTTCTTCCTATGGCAGCAAAAGCTTGTTTAGAAAGCCAACTTCAACGTGTTAAAGTTGGTAGTCGGTTTGCAGACCTAAGAGAAACTTGTTCCTCTATTCCTCTATCTTGGGACCGATCGTCTTTGGCATTAATGAATTTAGTCACATGTAATTTAATAGTAATATAATAGTTTGATTATTATTGTTGAAGAATTGCTTTTCTAATTTTTTAGTTTTGCTAGATTTGATCATTATCATTTTTATTTATTTTAGATATTCAAATAAAGAACATTTAAAGTTGCTTACAGGATATACACAAAATATTAAACGATTTTTCTTTTATTAAAGGAATAATTGCGCGATATGTATATATCGAATGGGTGTTTCGTTAATTTTTCATGAAATTAACATTTGCAATGCATCATCTTGGGTGATCATCTTGCTAGATAATTTTATTGCTTTGATATAATATTGCGCATCTGTCGTATAGCCGTCACTAAACGCGGTTCGCATCCCGCACTTAATGCGAGATAATTTTCCGGTTCTGCCTTAAGCAATGTATGAATTTGATTTAATGTTATACTAAGAGCAAGTCCAAGCTCTTCTACCACACTCCTCAAATATTCAATATCAACTGCCAACTGCCGTGCCATCGCAGTGTTTAAGTTTTTTATTTGTAATATTTGTGTTTGATACAGGACGAAACATTGTGTGACGATCAAACTTAACAAAACGTCGGCGCTGGGAGTAGGCTGGCTGTAGTTGATATTACACATTTCTAAAGCTTGTTTTAGGACAGGAGAGGGAGCTAAAAGAAGTGGCTCTAGGTGTTGGGGCAAAGTCAATAAATATTGACCGATTTGTGTTATTGATTCCTGAGGTGCAAAACTGAAAGCCGGCATGTCTCCAATACGGCTTTGATTTAAATCTGCGGGTGGCTGTATGCAGGACAAATGCGATTCCAGTGGTTGCAAGAGGATGTTTAAAGTAACATCATGAATCTCTTTAAAGTGAAGTTTAAAAGAATCATAAATGTTGTAGAAAATACCCAAAAATATAACTTGATTATCTTGGCTTGGTTCTAAACGTTTCTGTTGAAATTCTTTTATACTAGCCAAAAGTCGTTGTTGTTCCATACTTTCAAATGTCTGATAAAAATTTATTGAAGTGTGCTGTGAATGACGGAAGTTTTGCTCCAAAACATTTAAACGTTCTTGTAGAACTTTTTCAAAATTTTGCAATCTTTGTTGAAAATCGGCTAAACATTCCAGCAGATCCAATGTGTACTGTAATAATGACCAACTACACTCCGAATTAACTCCAGCATGAAGTGTTAGTTGACGTTGTATCTTGGCAAACTGGTCTAATATACGCTTAAATATACTAGCGAAAAAATTAATAAGCTTACACAATGCCAGGTCTCCAGTTATATTTGAACATCTAGCTAAGGCCTCCGTCAACCAATCAAATGTCTTACTAGTCGCATCCTTTAAATGACGCACCGCATCGCTGATGTGTGTTTGTGTTTGTGTTATTAGAGTACGATCAATTCGTCTTGATAACTGCGTCTCCTCGAGACGCGGATATTGCTCTATGAATTTATAAAAATATTCATAGATAGCCTGTCCCAAATTCTGTCTTAATTCTTTGTTCAGTTGTATGCATGCTTGTTTTAGATAGGCATTTAATTGCATGGCAAATACATGATTATCTTGAGCGTAACGTTGCAGCAACTCTAGGCGTTCGTCGCATGTTCTCAATAGTTGTAGAATATGATTATATCTGGTTGGTTGCAGGGTTGGTAAAAGTTCTACTAAAAGAAGAAAGGGCTGGTCCTGACCTTCTTGATCTTCGAAAACTTGAAAGCACCATTTTACTTGTCCTTGAATATTCTCCATCAAATGATCGTAAAATAAGGCAAGAAACTGTTGTTGTTGTGTGGTAGATTCAGTAGCCTGCAACTCCAAAGTCTGCTTCCATTGCTGTTGCAGAGCGGTCTTCTGCACAGCTCGATAATACTGAAGAAGTTGAGATTTTCTATGAATAGTATCAAATATGGTGACATAATATTGAGCTTGCTTCACGTTACCCTCGGCAAAACACTGCACAACTTTGGGAGAAGCTAAAGCTTCTAAACGGTTTTTAAAATCCTCGACCTGAGATTGACGGTCGCTGTGACCTGGCAATTGTTCTTGAGCTAGTAAACTCTTCTGCAAAGACACTATTTTATCGGAAATGCCCTGAAATCCATACCGTTTTTTATCCATTATGAGTTAAATTTGACACAGAAAAAAATAATCAAATACCTTTACATCGTTGCGCTCAAAACCATCTTCAAGACTAGCTATTAAATTACCCCAACCGTCAGACTCTTGTAATGACTCTTTCGCATTTTGAACCTTTATTTGCATAGAATTCAAATGTTCCAAAGTAGTCATACATTCACCCGTCTCTTTCTGAACAGCGGCTACCTCTTGATGCATCAAAAGCATGCGTTGCTGTAAACGTTCAACACCCACTTGCAATGACCTGACCTCTTTCACAATACGTGGCATAGTGGAAACCAATCGGGGGCTACTTTCCTCTAAAGCATAGTTTACTTGCTGCACATATAATTGCAATTTGGAAACGTAGTTGTTAATGAAGTCGATGGCTCTTTCATGGTCGTTCAAAGATTTTTTGTGTTCCTCTTTACTTAAAAACTTATTTTCTTCCACATATTTTTGGAAATTTTCGTTAATCCATTGCACAGGGTTAAATTTGTCCTCCGACAAAGCGACCATATCCATTATTTCCGCACAATCACTTTCTAAGATTTGCAATCTAACAAATTCGTCTCTCTTACGTTTTCAATAACCTTCAGTGTTGAGCTACAGGTGCATAAATATCAAAAGCGTCCACACAATGTAGTCGAAGTCGAGCTTACGGTGTTGATAGAGGAAAATCATACAGTTAGTGTTTGTTTACGTCAACGTTGATGAAGTGCAAAATTAGAAAAGCAAAGAATTTCTTTGAAAAATAGTCTCTTTGAAGAAACAAAAAAAAATTTGTTCCGTAAGGAAACAGATAGCAATATAATTTACTTAAATTTATTCTTTTTTTTAAATAAAAATGTAAATGACTACTTGAAAATCATAATGTGCTTGAAACATTAACCATATGATTATGTCGCGAAATGTGTAAAAATTTATGTAATACCAAAAGAGCGTTAATTCGTCACTACAAAGTTGTACACAAAAAAGTTCCTACACGAGATATCATGATGATGTCACAGAGGACGATGAACTTTTAATAGATTATAAAGAAATAAAGGCATCAAGAGGTTCGTCAAGCTTACCTTACATCACCTCAAATGCCATAAAGATGTGAAAATTGAACTTACGGTGTCTCAAATTTTTATACTTATATACCATACTACATCTCACACATCGGAATTTACTCCTCGCTTGTCTGTTCTATCCTGCGGGCAGCAATATGCATATTTTTATAAAAACTATAAAAAAATAACGTGGGGGACGTATACGACGTAAAATTACAAAAAAAAAGCTTTAATCAAATAATCCTCTATATAAATGAATAATATTGTATACTAAATCTAACCCCAACTTTACTAAGGCCCAAATAAAGAACTCTGCGTTCACATTGGGCCTTTTTTACAAATCCCGCCGAATTTTCGGTTGTTAATTTGCTGAATAACAAAAGAAGAAGAATTGTAATAAATGTGTTTCAAGTCATCTCCTGGCTTAATAAGCAAACCAGTTTAGCACGTTCAAGCAAATATTTTTTACGTCAATTTACGATGGAGAATTGTCAGACAAACCAACTCAACTTGAAATATATTTTTGCTGAACGTATGGTAGATATGAAGAAGATCATGGACTACACATTATTATGTAAGACATGTTTAGCTTTAGGCGGGGAGCCAATTCAGAAAACCAACTTGAAGGAAAACAAAGAAGTGACACATGCATTACTAATGCGCCAGGCGTGCCGGTAGCCATCTGTGGGAATTGTGGTTCGACTCTCAAAATAGTTTATGCGTTTATGAAAAATGCGTTCCGAGCTCAAGAAATTCTCAAAAGAAAACTTCAAGAAATGAGGAAAATCAAATGTATTATGCAGCGAAGGCAAAAAGGTAAACATCAGCAGGTAGATCCAGATGAATCTAATTTATGATTGGTTTCCTAATAATATTCTTCTTCAGTGTCCGTCAGTTGAAAGCAAAAAATCAAAGCAGTTTCGTTGTAAAGTATGCGACGTAAAATTGGAGAAAAATATATCGCTGAAAAAGCATGTCAATTTACATTTAGGTAAGCTCGGTCAAAAAATTAAAAAATATTGTTTATTATGAATCAATGAACAGATCTTATTGTATACAAATGTCAAGTACGCACCTACGAAAGTCGGGGACGCATTTGTTGGAGTGAACACTACCTATTAGAGCATAACCTAAGAGCTACTGCAGAACAACTAAAACCAAAAATCTTATCCTCACTTGAAGTACAAAAGGAGAGCTATATTCACGAGAATCCACAAATGAACGAAAATACTGAACGACACAGCTATATGACTAGTAATCCCATGTCCACAATCATAAGTACGAATGAAGTTCAAACATCTCCTAAGCAAAAAATGACACTAAATAGGCAGGCAGGTAGATGATATCTAAGCATACAGTAACTAGAACGTTTGCTTAGTTGATTCATTAATGAACGCTCCCACACAATTTACGTTAATTATACAGAACACTGCAAAAAGATTTTCCAGAACCAGCCCGAAAGATATCCCGCGTAAGAATAGAAACATATGATACATTTAAAAAAAATTTAAAATAGTAAATTGCACACTTTTGCACCTGATTTCAAAGAAATAGTACAAAGCAGGCCAAGTTCCGAAATTACTTCAAATGACATGGCGATGACGCAAACTACTGATCAAGCCTGGCTTGCTGCTACGTCGGTCAAACAGCCTGCTCATGTGGCAACGGGTGCCGAACGCAGTATCGATTAACCAAACGGGCGCACTCGATTTTGATAATGGTACGTTATTTGAAGATTTTGATGATGTTGCTCTTGATGTGGAGTCAGCAAATAACGAGACAGAGATCAACTTCCACGAACTGCAGCTGACATAAGACGATGATTTCGATGATGAGAAAAATAATGTTAATAATAGCGACCAGTTACGACAATATCCATTTCCGTTTTGCGTTCACTGTCAAAAGAACTTTCCAAGTCAATATGAGTTTGAAAACCATATGTTTATACGAAGATTACTTTTCGGAGCATCTAAACTGTCGGCATCTTGAAATTACCTGGAGATCTTAATAACAATAAATTATTTATTCTTTGCTCTAAATAAGTTATACTACTAGTTTGGTTTACAATTTCTATATATTATCTTTTCGTATGAATAAAAACAATTTCAATAGTTATTAGTGTCATTAATATACTATTATTGACATTTTTCTTCAAGTTTGCAAGGTCTACGTGGTGAATCTTCATAAATTTTTTGCCAATCATTAGGAGCATTAATTAGCAAAAGAACTGGTTTCCATGAAGTTGTTTCGGGATTTATTTCATTGTCATTCTCTCGTTTTGTATCTTCGTTAGCGTTCTCAATATGTGCGTTGATTTCATTATTATTATTATTTATCTCTATTGCAGCATCAATCACCTGAAATGCTTTCCAAGAATCCACACATAGATGGAAATTTCTGCTTCAATACAAAAGAAAGACACTCATATAAAAATATTTACTAAATCCCTAAGGTTCCCAAATAATACCAAGTCCAATTTTGAGTTTTTCGTTTTTTTGTATATATAAGTTGTGTGTTTATCTATATTTAAATATAGACAATTAATTTTATATGGACAATCCGTGTGTCACGCTTTACGCATAATGCAATCATTGTGTGGAACACTTAACGGCGTTTTTTGTTACATGATCTAAAAGAGCAACATCGACACGTAGTATTTTGTTTAACTTCGTATTTTTTCTTAGGTCATTTTGTAAAGAGCTTTTTTTATATTAACAAGCGCTAGACATATGATTCCGATTTACCAACAGCTTCGTAAGGCAACCATTGTGTTCGTACATTAATCGTTTCTCATAAGACGGTAAACTCTAAAAAAGGTTTACTACGCAAAAGCACGTACAATTCCGTGTAGAAATTATACATAATCCCTTTGAGATGCGTTCTCTCGTATCTATCAAATGCGGCGAAAGTTAAATAACTGACGTTTTCAGTTTATATTGGTTGTCCACAGATAGTACTCGTTGCAAAGATATGCGTAAAAAAGAAAAACAGGTATAATGTTAATAAAATAATAAAAATTGTTCTAGTTACAAACAGCTGAATCAAGACAGAAAATTTTAAATGAAAAATGTTAAGGTTAAAAAAAGAATATGATCGTTATTCTTCAATGTAACACAAAAATAAGTTTCGATTTGCAATTCACTTTAAAGCGCTGCGTAATATTTACAGGTAAATTCATATCATGTTATACTTGAGAATGACGCCCAATCACTTTATTTGAAAAGACAATGAAAAATAAAGACATTTTAACGTGCCACTAAATATGCAGAAATAAAAAGTGAATTTGACAGCAAATTCATAGACACTTTTACACATAGTTGTTGTTGTCAAAAAGCACTGGCTAAATTGAGCATGGCTAAATTGAGAATAATTGTGCAAAGGCATGGCTGAACTGAGCATGGAAAAATTGAGAATAAACCCTAATTTCATTATAGAAGAATTTTAGTAAAATTTTATTGGCCTTTCACACATTTTCGAAAAATGTTAGAATTGAAATGTTAAAATTGGTCGATAAGAGTAATTTGATATAAAAATTCACTTAAGCGTGTGTAATGTGACAAACAAACATCATCAGGTTAAAAATTAAGTTTGCTTTTGGTTAAAAAAAACAGTATATGTATGCGAAATTAATCAGAGTTTTTCTAGTATAACATTATTTGTTCAAATTATGCACTTACTTACTATTATAATATTGTTTATTCAAATTATTACTGATAAATAATAAATAATATTTACTAATTTATAAATTGATATATTAATGGGCTTTTACTTTACTTTTACTTTGTGGAACGTGAAAATTATTGCTTTCAATCGAGGTTATATACAATTTTTAATAATCTTAAATCTTAAAATGTCTACATGCCTACAATTCATATACTCATTCATACTTCCATCGCATTAAAAAAAAGTTAATGAACTTTTTTTTGATTTAATAGAACTAGCGCTCCATCTTGGTGTAATAGAAATTGTTTGTGTGAATATGCAATTAGAAATTAAGAAAAAAGAAAACGAGGTTAATAAAGTACGCTCGGAAAGCAAAGATTCATTTAAAAAAATAGAAAATCGGCAATCAAAATACCCCTGGATTAATGAAGACAAAGAATTTTTTGGCATGAAAAATACACGATATGATTATTCGAAAGAGAATCCTGTAGAAGCCGGTGAGAAATTGAGTTCGATAGACGACCAAAAAGAGGAAATGGAACGTAATATAATCTAAGAGCTATGGTATGATTACGACTGAGTCCGAACTCAAGCTCGACGCTATCGAGATTGGTACTTTCGCTCCCTATGCAATTTTTTGCAAATGGGTTTCCCACCCAATCATTTTACGCATGTGCTAATTGATGATGCCAGCCAGTGCACGGAAACCGAATGGGACTGTTGCTCAAGTCTCAAAAGAGCTTGGCCAGATAATATCCTGCGACCAGACAAATTGGTAATTTAGCTTCGGAAATAGAAAAAATTCGAAAGTCATGTCAGGCGAATAAAGTGCCTGTTCAATTACGTTGATTGAGTGTTTGGATTTTTAAGCAATCTTGCAGGCTTAAGCGGATTTTTAAGCAAAAATAGGAAGGGCAAACATAAATAAGAACGAAGAGCAAATATAAGTTTGCAATACTTAAGAATAAATACGAAGAGCGAATATAAAGTTTATTACAGCTGAGAAAATATTGAAAAAAACACGTGTTAATAAATAAATAAACATAAACTTGATCAAGAGCAATGGCTGATTGGCCAACGCATAAGCTTCACGAACCAAAAGTCCCAATAACGAAACGTTACCACTATCTGAGCTTTCAATGTTTTCGCTTCCGATTTTTTAAACATTGTAAATAAAGCCTTAAGGGCTATTTGGAAGTCCCCCAGAGCACGCGATAGCATTAAGTCCATGTCGTCGATAACAATGCGCTTTAGACGTTTCGCATCGAATAAATGTTCATTCTCATTGTCCCTAAATAACCGTAGCAGGCTTGAGGGAGTTGTTACCAGTACACCGCAACTGTTCAACAATTTAATTTTAGTGTCTTTAAAATTACGTAAGCCAAAAGACCCCACTATAATCGGAACTTCATCTTTAAGACTAAACAGTAAATGTTGGCAAAGGCCAGTAACTTCCTCCACATGTTTCGCTGAGGCTACTAGAACGGTTGCTACCGGTCCATAAGTCGACGTCGTACCGTTTACATCATAGTAGATATCGTAGATATCGTTGCACAAAACGGGTAAATATGACCATGTCTTACTCGATTTGCTAGGATTGATTATAAACAGAGAATTATTTCTTAATAAGTGTGACCAAGCAAAAACTTGTATACGATAAATTTTGTATATGTGCATATGCATCATCTCTTTGTGCATCTGTGGCAAAAATTCAGCTTCATTTACTGTTTTCAAAGGGTATAACGGTATACTTGAATGTGCCAACACTGCACGTTCACGAATTCGTGTTTCCCTCTCGCCCTTAATTATGGGCGTCATTTGTTTTTTCTTTACATGCACAAAGGAATCAATCTGTTGTTCAGTGTTTGCTATATTTTTGAAATTTTTGTTATTATTTGAACCAGTGCTTGATTTGTCTTTATTTGCACGATTCTCCAGTAATGCTCGATTATTAGAAGATGAATACAAATTATTGTTATCAACTTGCAAATCCAGTGAAATAGTGGTCGGTTCCGTAAATTGAAATTTGGACATTTGTAAGTACATTTTAAATCTACAATATTTTCATCACCCAATTGCTTTGCGCGTTCAGCATTTTGGAGTATTTTGTCTATGTTATCAAATTGAGTATCCGGTGATTTTAGTTTACGTCGTTTTCTGTCTGTTCTGTTTCTGTTCATTCTCTATTATCCTCATATAACGTAATTAGTTCATTAGCTTACTGTAAAATTTCCTCTTGGAGGTTTTCCACTTCGCCTTCACTTGCATTATCATTACAATATTGTCGGGGACAAAATTGTTTTCCATTTCAGCATATTAATTGATTTCTTTTAAATAGTCAGCTTGACATTCAGCATCTCGTGTTACAACTGAGCGTTTTTGTTAACTAACCTCAGTATCTTCCAATTCTTTTTTTCGCGTTATGATATTCTCTTCTTTAATAGCCAATTCCTTACTTAATTCTGGAATAAAGCAATGCCATTCCGTGATGCGTCATTCATTAGCAACACTTATAATTGTTAAGTTGCTTGAAGTCTCAACAGCAATCATTTTTGTATGGAGCGGCAACGAGTTTCATAACTTTGTTAAGACACATGATGATATTAAGTACTTATGGTCAGGTAGAATTAGATTCATCGTTAGATTCGTCGCCCGGATAACGCGAAGACAATTTTCTTAAGTAAATATTTTGGTGCTCACTTGCTTATGAAAAAGAAGCAAATTTCTAACATTAAGATATGTCGGAAAATAGAAACCTAATATCCGCATTGAAATCTGTGATATACTATCATATCACCACTTGTTGAACTTGTACGTATCACACTTATTTATAACTTACAATTGTTTGTTAGAACCATGATCAAATTTTCCATATACATATCATCCCTACGACATGAGCAGCACAAGAAGTCATTTAATTAATCTTAATTTAGTGAAGATTGGAGCATAAGATGAGAAGTGTCATAGTTTTCTTAAAATATTATGAACACGCTTAACACATCCCTCTGTACTCAAGCAGGAGTTGAGTTTAAAATATAGGTTTGTGGCCGCACTAAAAACAATATCTTCATTGACCATTTTAATGCGCTTTAGTTTTGCTTGAATTTAACTTGATATCGTTAAAATCATATCAGAGAGATACGCTCTAAGTCATCATTTACTCGCTGTAGCAGACCCAATCTCAAGGTAAATAAAGGCATAATCAGCATATAAGTGAACGTTACAACCCAGACAAGCGAGTACGTACGTAGAAGCACGAAACAATGTAGGCCCCAAAATATAATAGATATAATAGATTCTTACGGGACACCAGACGTAATCAACCTTAGTTCTGAAGAACAATAGTCAATGACCGCACGTTGATACCGATTTTTCAATTAATATCTAATTAAATTTTTCGCAGACGAACTCAACTCATAATGAAATTTAAGCTCGTTGCAGTAATAAGTTATGGTCAATAATACCAAAGGCCTTAATAATGGTTAATTCCCCTTATCATACCTCGGTCGAATGTCCTCTAAAACTTTAAGCTCTGCTGAATCGAAACTATGCCTAGACTTATAACCCGATTGATTAGCATTAAGTAAATTCTTAGTATTTAAATCTGATCAGGCGTTCAAAGACTTCAGAAAATGAGCAAGTTGTTATTATGTGATTAAGCACGAGTCAAAGGTATAATAACATTTGGCAGAAATAGCTTCGTAAACGTGATACCTACATTATCACAATCGACAGTATTTGATTTATAACTATGTATAGCAAGATATACTTCGGCCTCGAAGAAAACTCTAAATTGAAAACTTTCACCGTACCTTGCTTCATAAGCAAGTAACGGTTGCTGCAACCAATTGTGGGTCTCAAAAAGTAATAATTCAACGTTTCAGCGTTAACTTTGCGCACTATATGGCACTTTCTAGCACCGATTTCCTGGATATTTTTCTAAAGCAGCTTAAAAGGAAGATTGACATTCAGCTTCTTATTAAAGTAAACGTGTTTCATGCGCTTGGTAACATTGCGAAACCTATTTCTGTACTTACAGAAAATCATCCAATTAAGGGAAACTTTTCCAGATTTTATATGCTCGATTACGAAGCCTTATGGTCCTTTTGACTTCATTGGAAAATCAGGGCAGCTTGGAAGTACGAACTTCTCACTTTTTCAATGGCACTTGCTCATTAAAGAACAAAGAAAGACAATACTTCAAAAGAGCAACTTATCAATAACGTCGGCAATGTTCAAAATATTACCCCAGAAAATGTGGGAGGAGGCATACATTACCCGTTGCATTTCAATCAACAAAAAATCCCTTTAATTAAAGGACATGCGTTTATCTCATGATCAGAGCCAGCATCTCATGATCAGATATTCCACGGGAATTGGTCATAGTGAATCGCTACGGCACTGTCAGGAACACAAACGAGATCTACAAAGCTGGCTTACAACCCGGTGCATACGTGCATCGTTTAAGTACAAGTCAACATTAAAGTCACTACAAAGTATTATGTTTTCGGAACATATCGCGACCTCGCCTAATACCTGAAAAGATCATCCAAAAAATTAAACCTATCTGGATTGTATACATACATGATAAAACATTTCAAGTTCTCGCTGCTGATCTCAACACCAAGAATTTCAACTACATTGCCAAGTAGAAGGCGATGACACCGCCTTTCTCCGTGTAGGTCCTTTCAATGTGAACAATACTGCAACCGTCGTTTTTTCTAATTTCGCAAAACTTGCCAATGTGCGACAAGAACCACGTCTTAGTTATACAAACTACGTCAAAAACTAAGGCAGGCTTGGGTTTATTCAAGCCACGCGCATTAAGATAATGTAAATAAAATCCTCTATGTGTTTCATTAAATATTTTCGAATCTCATATCTAGTTTTCTGGTTAACTACTTCAACTGCAATTTTTTAAGATGTGTTGGGCATGATTTACTACGTACGATAACGTATGTTATTAACGTCAATGTGTGTGAATTAAAGTGATCGTTGTGGTTACCATGACACTTGAAACAGATATCTCAATGCAGTCCTTAGCATAATGTTTAAGTCCTCTGTACTTATAGCATACAATAACCTCCGCACTGTCATATATTCGACATTACTCTCAATCAACATACAATTTACCATCCGCCATTATCTTAGGAAGGAATCCGTTTCGACAACTGCAGTATGATGGGTTTTTCCCTGCGTCGTAACGATGTAAGATCTCACGATTCTAAGCGTGCTTCCATCTGACTGCATACATCGTCCAGAAGTTTCTCACTACCATAATTGAAACTCATGTCCGTTAAATTAATCCTGGGATTAAGCTTATAAGATACCATAATCTCGAATTACTTCGACATTGTAGTCTCAATAATTGATTTAGCTTTCTTCGTCTTATCGTCACCGCAACGATTAATCACAATAACACCACAATTTCTGCAGCGAAGATTAGAAACTTTGAAGTTCTTTGTGAGGTTAGGTTAGTTTTATTAGCTTATTTTTAGACTTGATTATTAAAGGAGATTCAGTCTTAATTACCAGAATTTTGACAACATCAACAAATGTAGATGTAGTGCTTGCACGCTTCCACTAACTTTCTCAGTTCTGTCGTTCAGTTTGCTACTCAATGATCGGCTCAACTCAACACCAGTTTTCCGATTGTCACTTACCTGATTATTTATTGTGTAAGCAGCTTATTAAATGAATGAGTAACTCCACCAAAACTTGGTAGTTTTTGACACTCGCATTAAATTGAGCTATAAGTTTAACGTTTTGTTCGAAAACTTTCTGGAAGTTCAAAATGATATGCAGTTTCTCATCAACACAACACTCGCAATCTTGTATCAACTCGATAACTTTTTCTTCACTCCTCTTTATCTAATCTTCAATGCAGCTTCCCGCTCATATTTATATTCTACCCATTTAGTTCTTATCAACTGTGGTGCAGATTTGAACACTCCCGACTTTTATTTGATGACGTATACAAATTCAAAATGACTATGATCATCAACATAACTTACAAAATACTTTGGTGCATCCCATGCAATTTGACTCAACACAGAGATCATAAAATCCAATTTGCGATTTAGTATTTACATAAGTTCATTTAATTGATTTTATCAATTTATGTATGTTTAACAATGCTGCATGTTCAGGTCTTCGATCCTATAACTACGTACACTTTACTATCTTTAAACTAATTTCATACAAATAATTCCAAGCAATTCCAAGCTTCTTTACAGATAACAGTTTATCGCGAAATTCGGGAACACACAGTACATTCTTAGTTGTGAGTAGTGCTCCTTCATCTGCAATACCTTCTATTTCACCACAATGAGTTGTTATAATGCTTCGCTTGCTCTTCACAATATCAATTTTAATAGCAAACCAAGTTTGTAAACGTTCTTAGATATCACTTTCCATCATTTGCCATGTAATCGCTCGCACAAGAATATAATTAAAAGTTACCAAGTTTAAGTTTTCCTGTAATAGTAGCTTGCATCATTTATAAAGCATGCCTTTTTCTTTGCTTATAGTCACCGGCTTGATGACCATGTTTGTTACATTTGTAACGCTTGCCATTGAATCTTTTAAAAACTTTCTTTCCATAGTTTTCTCTTGAATATCTTTCCCTATACGGTCGATTAATTTTGCTTCTTCAGATATTAATCTTTGTTTGACCATGTTGGGCGGTAGCTCAATTTACTTTGGCTCCTGGTATTTTTAATCCTCGAATTAAATCTTCAAATATTATCGTATGATGTAAAACACTTTGCTACTTGATTCACTAAACTTGTCTTGGCGAAAGCACAGTACGAAGTATCCCGCATTTCCTTTGCTATTTTTTTATCGCGTCCATATCCCAATGAAATCCACTAGTTGGTCTTTTGCCTTCTTGTCTTTGTTCAAAAACTCTTCTTTTGCAGGTCCTTTTCTGGTGGGTTAGCGGAATAAGTGCAGCTACCAATCCTACCCTAAACTCTCATTCATCAAGTGTCACACCATTGAATTGGGGAATTGCATTTAAATTTGTATCAGCCGGTGTGTTTCGTAAGCCTATAATCTGTTGTACTTGTCAAGAGGCACAGTTTCGTTTTCTTCAAATTTATTTAACGATGAAGGGGAACGGGATGAAGAAAATTCGTTTAACAACAAAACGAAGAAAATGTGTTTCATACCAAATTCATAGACACGTGCACACATAGCCATTCATATATATATACATACGTTGACATATTTTGTAATATATTCTAATATATTATTACGAAAACTGCATATCTGAGGGTGGTGGCGCTAAAAAGTGCACTCACAATCTGACTAGTAACTCCAAGCAAGAGGACATCATTTAAAAATCTCAAAAATGGAAAGCGTAATACTCAAGCCCCAAAATTTCAAGGCCAAACTGGCTAAACTATTATAGCGGGAGGTAGAACTTAGACGAAAAATACAAAAAACTATTTAAAAAAACAATAATCTCCTGAATGTGAATAATAAGATAAGAAAAATGAATTGGAAAATAAAATCTAGTTGTAAAATTCTCGAGGAAGAAAAAGAAGACGATGACAACGACGAAAACATGCAATTCAGCAATGATGAGCATGAAGCTGCTATAATCTCCCCTCGCAACCCTAGCGAACCAAAAATCTGCTCCAAACAACAAAGATAAATTTTGCTAATACCAAATCTAATAGAAGCAAGAATGAAATATAGATGAATACTAAAACTGATGCTTCGGCTATTAAATGCTGCAACATAAATGTCTAATTTATTACGCGTGATTTTAAGAAGACTCTCAATCACACTAACTTTTCATTAAGGTTAGCCAACAAAAATGTGACAATTATAATTATCTTCATCTACGAGGACGACTGCAAGATGGTAGCTCACCGGTAACAGCTGAAATACAAGTACTACACGTACACGTTAGTGAAGGTTAAGCCATACCGTATAGATCGTCTTTCAAATAAGTATGATGAAGAGGAGGTTAAATCTTACTTCAATAACTTATATGTACACATGAAAATCCTTAAGATAATAAACACTAACAGAAAGACATGAATAATCCAATTAAGGACATCCTGCCCTGCAAAATTAACTTAAGAAAAGATTCACAATTGGGGCCACTTGCAATGTAGAGATTACCAAAGATTTTTGCAGATATCGACAAATTGAGAAATGTCGTATCGCTGATAATGAGCAACGCTGCCACTGGCAGCATAAAGACCCAAATGTTATTTCCAGTAGCGTCAAAAAATATCTGGTCCATCTGCACTTCGCAAACAAACCAAACTACTACTGGGGTTTCCTCTTCGGACTGTTTCAAGTCTAAGCCTAAGCTTAGTGTAGATACTGCAAGCAATCCATTGCAAGCCTATCTTGCTTGCAATTTATTGCAAACTTTCAAGAGGAATATAACAAAATACACGAAAGGAAGTACGTCACGGTCTTTGTTGGGTCTTCTTTTAAACATACGTCTACATGAGTAAGAATTCCAAGTGCGTCATAACATAAGAGAAATTACCTCAACATTTTTCTAAACACCCATAAAGCAGATGTTCTTTTACTCGCAGAACATAAACTCTCACCAAAACACAAAACTGAACTCAGCAATCACACCGCATACTGACAAAATAGACGCTACGCACGTGGGGAGTGCGACACTGTATTCGCTAGAATCAGAAACGATAGCCCTGAACTTGAAGCATACAACATAGTGTCGTCAATTTAAAACGACTGGACGTTCAAACCGTTACAGAAGTCGCACTTTATTAAAAACGCAAATGAAGGATTGTCAAGCAATCTCGATTTCGGTCGGCTTGAGAATCTAAAGGTGAAAGAAAAATTTTAATGTGTGCTAATCTCAATGCTAAAAATACTGCATTGTATGGCACTGCAACAACTACGAAAGGCAAGAGATCGTATAACTGGGTAGTAAACTCTCTTACCATTGATATTATTCCTACAATAGGACCCGCTGGAATAACTCCAATGACCTCATCTTATATTGATTTCTTTATATCAATGTCCATTTCTACGGTTCAGTATTTCTCTCATAGTAGACTGGGTTTCAAAACTCTAGATTTTAACTCTGACAAAACAGTAGACGGAGTCTCAAGACAAAACGATTTTAGAAGCCAGATTGCTAAAACTGTCTATGACTACAAGATTGTGAACTGCAACAAATTCAATTACATGCTAAACCGCTTGATCGCAAACAGTTCGCTGCCCGTTGACAGAAATCTGACATCGTCAGACCAAACCATTAGTCACATGAACACAGCATTTAAAGAAGCAATGGATTCGTTAATCAAGAAAGTCTTAAGAGGTCAAGAGGTCCAATGAACTTACCGCTATATTCCGCGTGTCGTTCATTAAAAAAAAACCAACTAAAAAGGATACTGTCAATACTTTAAAAGCAATTGTCAGAAACATAGTACAAATCATAGAAGAGTCCATCAATACTTATTGACAAAATTATTGTGAAACGTATATAGGAAATATAGTGGTGAACAATAATGTCTACAGCAAGATAAAAAGGACATCAGGTATACGAAAAAACTATAAAGTATCTGACATTGTGTAGACTAATCAAAATAGAATTATATCTGAAAATATTGGCAAGCTAAATATATTGGCTGAACATTTGAAAGTAACCACATGTTTTCTATTCAGTCAAATTCTCAAAAGATTATTGAATATTATTAGGTGCTGATCAGAAATAATGAACTTATACCGACCGACATCCTTATTATCGAATGTTGGTAAGCTCTTCGAATAATTCAAATCACAGAAAATCCAACAACACCTGATAGAGTAGAGTTCTGAACTGTTTCCAGTTTGTCTTTCGCTGCGATCACTCTGCAACACTCGCGCTCATAGCCTTAAGCAACCCAGCTATAGAGAGGATAAACGCCCGCAGTGCGACAATTGCGATTAGTTTGGATATGTCAAGGCCTTTGACACAATCTGACAAAACAAAATACTATACAACTTACAATCATGTGGTTTTGACAGACGTCTATGCTTTTCATTTCAGGAGTATTTTAATGGACGAACCTTGTACCTTAAAGTAAATAACTTAGCGTCACTTCTTAAAAGAGTTAATGGCGGAGTAGCATAAGGATCTGTACTGGGCTCAATCATAGACAATACCTTTCTCAGTGATTTTCCAACCCATCCGAACGGCATCAAATTATTTACTTTCGCTGATGATTGCCTGATAGCGTCTTCCCATGCACGAGTCACAATAGCCAAACGAAGCGTAAATGATTCTCTTTTAAAAGTTTCGGAATTCTGTCAAAACCTTGTACAAGCACTTGCGAGTACGTTAGACGAACTATATAGGCAGCTGTAGTAATATATAAGTCTTCACTTTTTATTCACGCTAAAAAATGTCAACGCTTTAATCACAGGTGCGTACAACCAACGTACAACGTATAATACTTCGCTGTAACTATATATAAGCAAAAACCAATTTACGTAGCTATTAAATGCAGATGTAAGCCTAACAATGTACATAGCTCTAGACTTAATGAAAAAAAGAAACATAAAAGAAACCGCTTTCTTGTCATTTCATATTGTACATAAATATTGATGTTTAATAGTAAGAAACTTAGGGAGGGATACTTCCGTATTTAAATTGTACGGAAATTTTTTGTGATATCTACCCGACGGGCAAGCTTATAGAGGAAGAGGATACAACTACGACCGATGAGAGACAAGGGGCACGTACGTATGTTGCCGCTACGCTACATCGAATTCAGCAAAGCTATATAACCATATAAGAAATTGAAGCTATAGTTCCGACAAAGTTATCCACCTTGCTTGTGAAGGCTAATTTCGCCACAAAGAATCGCGCTTGATTACCCACCAATAGTAAAGCAAGTGTCAAAACCAATAGCGGTGGCTACAGTGGTCAGAAAAGTGAAGAGACGTCCTTAAGAGTTCTTCAATGGCGAAAAGATCGTGGAGAACCTGCCCAAAGAGCAAAAAACTAAAGAAAATGTTGTCGTGTGCCGGACTATGATAGAGAGAAACGTAAACTTAGCGGAAGACGCACGCAGCTAGCCGATGACGTTCGACGGGGGATAAGCAGAATGGCCAAGGACGGCCAAAGCGATTTACAAAGAGAAATCAAATTGCAAGTACGAAGTTAATGGCCGGAAATGGTCGGAAAGCGAGCTTTGGTAACCTAATCCACGTATATAATCCGTCGTGCAGTGAATTTGCAATCTAACTGAGAAAGCCAATATAAAGTTATAACGAGGATAATTGACAGAGTCTATTGAATCCAGAAACATCCGAAAGGCAGAGCTATGGTTAAGATATCACACGTAAGTAGACTGGTAGTTTTTAAAAATTACCCTGTCCGGGACGAACAAGGTTAAGTGGAGAGCAATATTACGAAAATTCCATATCGGAGGATTTGTGTTTTCATGTTTTTGCTTTATTGAAAATGCTTACCACTTCACTTTATTTCATTTAAAAATTAGCAGTTTCCATCTTATTTATTTTTGTTTTCAAAACTAAATAGCTGTTCACGTAGTACAAAAAGAAAAAAAATATGGCGCACTCTTTTTTGTAACGTTGTTGTAACGTCCGCGTACACAGGGTAGAAGGGGTTCCGTCGGTCGGCTTTGTCCCTGCTCTATTCCAAAAGAATAGCGTATCCATAATAACGGAGTTCTGTTAAGTAAAGTTTCTTTTCATAACTCTCAGCTCGCATAGTAGCGTTATGTAGAGAGAGAGAGAATTATGAAAAAAGAACAAAGTCCGAAGTCCGTCTGCATAGCAAGAGGGTAGTTTTCGGCGAATTTTGTGCAGGTTTGAAGAAAAAGTAAAAGAGGAGATTGAAAAAAGCAGCAGTGCGATAAAGAGTTGACAATGATCTTTCATTTCGTTACATAAATGTACATATATACATGTTATACGTATCCAATAAATTAATTATATCTAAAAGTAACTGAATAATAAAACTAATAACCCCTATTAATAAACTCACGCACATAGTATTTATAGGAATTGAATGTACGAAAGACCACATCTCTCCCTAAAAAAAAAGCAGTTAAAAATAATAAAAAATGTAATAATATATAAGATAATTAAGGAGTAAGGTAAAGAAATTTCATTTTGCACGTGGTTGTTGTATTCCATATGTGATCTTAATGTGTAAAAAAATCGCAATACATAAATATATACAATTGGAAAGTTGAAAAAAAAGCAGACAATTAACATCGAAAAGGAAAACAAATGTAGAAAGAAAATACGGAGTTTTATGCATCTTGAAGCTGGAAGAAAATTCTGTAAGAAGACCAATAAATCCAAATCGAAACGATATTAAGATCAAACTTTTCTGTGTTGTTCTTCATAATCTCAATTGGTAGCGGCCTCTTCATACGCTCCTGTTAAACAATCATCTTCAATGTCTCGCTGCCATTTTGTCATCATCACTGCCATCGCTGTAACCTCCTTATTGTAAGTTGGGTACACTCCCGGCGGAAGGAGTTGTAAGAAAATAAGGTTAAGGTAGAGCATTATAATGCTAATTAAAACCTAAGCATCCTACGGGTTTTGCGAAGAAGGGGTATATGTGTGTGTTGGAGTGAGCATAGGAAATTGACCATGGGTATTGAATAACGGACAAAACAACGTTACTAACGGACGACGAGAGTCGCGGACGGATTAGATTATTCTTGACTTAAAATTTTTTGTTGCTATAATACAAAAGAAAGAGGGAGAAAAAGGAAGAAAAAAGATGTGAGTAGCTGGGTCAAGCAGCAAAAGCACAAATCCAGCTTCTACTTATACATATCACAAAGTTTTGACTGCAAATACATTCATTTATTTTATAGATTTGTTATAGATGATTGATTTCAGGTATAGTTTTCTTTATAAACTCCTAAGTTTGCTCGCAACCAATTTTGTTCTGAAGTGGGTGTATATGGAGCTCGTCTGTAAGTGTGTAGGATTTAAAATTTTTTTTTCTTTTGTGTATATATCTGATTAACAATTCTGAATAAGTTCTAGCACATTAAATAGTATGGGGTTTTACATGTAAGAACACGTATTTTATATAATTTTATTTAGGATTTCGAGTTAAATTTTTGCACCTATTAACTAGTAATTGTTACAAGAATTTGTATAACTGTTTCATTCTACACATTGGTATATATACGTTAGTTTTATTTAATATTTTAAATTAAACTTTTACACATTTATTATTGTAAATATATGTACTATGGTTTCATTTGACACGTACGTATACATATTTATTTTATTCTTCTATTTTCTGAAGTAAGTCTGTTCACTTTGAAATTGTATCACCAACTTTCGTGATCTACTGTCCCATGTTTTCTTTGTTAATCTCTGGAAGTTCTTCTTTTGCGATGCTTCGATAATTTATGTCTCAGTCCGTCAGTGTGTATGGGAGAATGGAATGTATGGAATGTATTTGTGATTCTGCTAATTGGATAAAGCGAGATCCAACTTTGTATTATACTTTGGACATTTATTTCTTCTTACAATTCTTTCCTTTTGCCTTAGCTATTGCAGACCTTTTTTTAGTCAAGAGGAAAGAATTATAGAGAGGATATGAATTAGGGTTGTAACGGGTCTTCTTATACTGGGTATGCTCACGGCTTCCCAAGAAGTCCTTTTCCAAGAAATTTATAAAAAGTCAGATAATTATGATTTCGTGTTAACGAAGAAAACCAGCATTGTGGCTCGCCACCCAATTGTTACTCGTAGTTTTTTTATTTTATTACTATTACTTATTTTATTACTTTTTGCGTTCCGTACGTACTAAAGTTCTCTAAAATACAGACATTACAGCAGCGGAACCTTATGGGCCAATAGGGCCGATCTTCTGTTTCTACCTACGTCCTAGTTGCTTTTATCGTCCCTAATCGTTCGAAAAGTCATCAGAGTGAGTGGTCTCATCCGATGTTCGGGTATAACGACTAAGTTGAGTCATCATTGCCTATCCGTAAGTCAAGTAACTATCTGTCGTTCACGACTAAGCTGAGCCATTCATCCCCTATCAGTAAAGCCGAAAACCAACGAACTATTTTTTTAGATATCACTTATATCCATGGCTGCTGTAACAGAAATGAAAGGCCGTGCTGTGTCACGCTCCTTTATAGTCGCGATCACCATCGCTGTAACGTTACGCAGTTGCTCTGCTGGTACCTGTTACAGGCCAGCGCGCATTCGTTTTGGTCCTACACCTGAGTCCTACTTGGTCCTACAAAGAGTCGTTTCAAGACCTCAACGACGTTCTCTCTGGATATATTATTAACTTCTTCTATGTCTTCAGAACGAAGGCGTCATAAGTAGGTATTACGCGATGACCATGTTTTCGATGCTTTATCGAAAAATTGAAACCCTTCAGCGAAGGTCTACCCAAGCGGCCGTACAGATGCTTTGCGAGATGTGCGACGGCACATCGGCCATTTAAAATCCTTTTCTTCCACATACGCGCGAAACTTTTAAATTGTAAGATAGGCGGCTAAATACTGTAATATTAGTTTTTTCACAATCCCTTTTCATTTCTTTGTTGATAAAACAAGAACGCAAACATGCACTGAAAGAAGTATTGTGAAATTCGCCCGTTTGAATGTCAAAATTTTGAGACGGGAGATGAAGGAAAAAAAAGGAAGAAAAAAGATGGTGGTCTTTAATGTGGTCGTATATCGAATTTTCTAGAGCGATGTGGAAAATTTTGTCGAAACGAAAATAAAAGCAGAAATTAATAAAAAGTTTTGTAAAGATCATATTTACAAGCAATAAGATACGGACTACCCAATAATTTAAGCGCTCTCCGAAAAAAATTACGTCTAAAATCGACTTTAAAATTCGGAAAAGGTGTAAATATAAAAAAAAAAACTGCATGAATGTTTCAATTCGTGGTTGCAGAAAAGATGGGAGAAGCGATATTTTTATGAACGTGGTTACTTATGTATGTATGTAGAAATCGTAGGGTTTTCGGAAGCCGGAAATTAAAGGTAATTACAATTGTAAAAAAAAGAAATATTTTAAGCATTTATAGAAAGGAGAAAAAGGGTTTATGTGGGTGCAAAAGCAATAACAAAAACATAGAGATCATTGTTTCTCTATAATTAGATTTCTTGGCATTATTCGGTGGACAATAAACAAAGAAAAGAAAATTTTGGTGAAAATTTGATGCACATAATATCGAAATTATTTAATTTAAAAATATAAAAATAAAGTCTAAAACAACAGAAGTGAGTGTATATTGTACATTAGCCAACAGTCTGAAAATTTCCTTGCAAATAAGAACAAAATAAAAATGGGAAATTGAATTTACCGGGAGAATACCAAACAAACAGAAAGTGATGACAAATTGTTTAAAATTTTCTCGTATACATTTTGTTGCAAAACCTTAAAGCAAACTTCATTATAATACATATTTTTTTTTTTTTGTATTCAGTGAATGTTTTTAAATGGTTTAAACAAATTTAAATTTTTGAAGACAATTTTTTAAATTCATTAAACCTTTCTGCAATCTTCATCCATAAGTCGGTGACTCCGTGTTTTTTTTTTGTTCTCTGTGCAAAAGCCTTTGTGTGCTGTGCAGCCTAATCGGGGAGACATCATTAATATGGTCCCATTGAATCATTCAGTGCACACATTCAATGCGACTGCACCACAACAACACCTATTTCACGTGGAATCATTTCCCCATTAATTTTGCGCTCTTCAGCGTTTATTCAAAATCTTATTTAGTGGAAATATACCATATAATTAAAGAAGGTTTATGCCGGATGAGTTGGGCTGCTAAATATGTGCTTATTGATTTGGATGTGTCCTTTCTATTTCAAGGATCTTGCTTTGAGGTTTTCTGATGTCTAAGTTGTGGGCACATCTGTATGAAGAAAAAATCATGCATAATTCATAATTTTAAAGATCACTAATTTGTAAAATACTAATACCCGTATTATAGTTGATTTAATTTTTTTTATATATTACTATTTTTCTTGTCACTAAATTAAAAGAAATACAAATAGTAAATTAACGTTAACGATAACTGTCAAATATACTTTTTAAATAAATATCATTGCAACGTGGAAAAAAAATTAATTAAAATAAAACTGATTTTAATTACGAGAGAAAAGTAGATTAGAGAGGTCGTCGGACCCAATCT
This sequence comes from Glossina austeni, assembly GCA_000688735.1. NCBI lineage: Eukaryota > Metazoa > Arthropoda > Insecta > Diptera > Glossinidae > Glossina > Glossina austeni. The sequence continues at coordinate 295,730 of KK502537.1, read as the reverse complement.
CGAGGGCCCCTTCATACCTTTCTACGGGCCGAAGGGAGACCTATAAGGAGGGTGGGTGAAAGATAGGGCCAGGGACAAGTCCCCGATTGGTTAGTTAGAGTTTCGTTTTCGCAGAGTTTCTTTTGGTGTTCGGTAAGGGGCAAGTACGCGCAAATTCTTTGGTGTAAGCGTCCTAGGAACTAGCTAGCTCAGCTATGGCAGGTATATTTACCTCATAGGCCGCCATTTCTCTTCAAGTGGCACCGCAAGTTTATTTTAAACCTTCTGCAGATAACAGCTTTACATTTTCAAGGACTGATAGCGCACATGTTCTTACACATCCGTTCGGTGAAAAGCAGTTAAATGAGAAGACTAAAGGTCGAAATCATTTTTGTTCTAAACTTATTCATCGTTTTAAATGATGGGATGGAGCAATAGACTATTCCTTCTTAGCTGACATAATACCACCGTTGAATCACTATAATTAACAACGCAACATATTTTATTAATTTTATCACTCATTTACTGTGCTTGTATGCGCCAGGGTCAGGCGATACAAAATTTTTGAAAAATCTTGTTTACAATAAGGATTTTGTGATTAGTTCGAAAATTGATCGAATAATTTGGTGAAGAAAATGCGAAATCTGATATCGATAATGTGGCGAATATTGGATATAACAGAGAATATCAGAGAATTTGGAAAATCTTCTCAATGAACCAATTTTCGTTATACTCGATGATGTAATGATGGGCGCTTTCAACAAAACGGTTTGTGAACTTTTCATTAAGGGGTCAAATCATACAAATATTTCTGTCATTGTAATAAGAACATTTTTCACAAATCGTCGCACGCAAGAGATATTTCATTGAATCCGAAATATGTAGTTGTTTTTGAAAATCGGAGAGCTATCCTACAGTTTCAACTTTTAGCAAATTCGTCCCGAAAACTTATCTGAACTTATGGGAGTATTGAAAGATATAACTAGCAAACCTCATGGTTATTTATTAATTTTTTATATATTTATTACTGAAAACGTAAATGATTTATGAAGATCCATACCCAACATATTTAATTCAAGCTTTTGGTATTGCTTCTGTGACACTGCAGGAAATGGTGTTAAAAAAGAGTATAAAGCGACTGAAGAACCACAACAAACATATGGTCTATGTCCTCAAAACCAATAATAGAGAATTAGAAAAGGATACACTCATCTGTGATGGTGAATTAATTAAAATTTTGACTGAGATTATCTGTAACACAATATTTGTAAACACTCAACTAAAAAATAAAGATTTAGAGATTTTGAAAGAGTATAAAAAAGGACTTCGATCCATCTCGAAACCAAACACTACTATAAAGTCCAAAAGAAAGGTTGTTGAGTAGAAAAGTGGCGGCTTCTTGCCTATAATCTTAGCGTTGCAATTAAACGGATTTATCGGAAAATTATTAGACAATGTTCAAAAAATTTCAGCTGAAACTAAATAAACAAATTTTATTGCACCCAAACGTTGTCATGATGGATGACAAATGTTCAACAGAATTTATTAATAGAAAGTTATTATAATAATGCAGCAACGGCTCTCTTTCAAAATATAATAAGTGGGTCAAAATTAAGTAAGAATTAAATACTTAGCTTAAAAGAAAATTAAAACCACTTAAGCAAAAATTTAATCGTATACCTGAAAAAAGTTTTTTAAAAATGGTATAGAAGATGTGAAAGCTTACGTTGAGACGAGAAACCCGAAATTCCCCTAAAAAACGTAAACGGTGATACCACATTCGAAACTTGCAAAGAAAAATAACAAGGGATTTGGATGACAGCATTTCGAAAGATGAATTTATGACGCCTGAAAAGTAACCGGCAATACAGTAGCCACACCACACCAAATAAGCAAACAACCTGTAAAATATGAGAGAAAAACGAGAAATTAGAAACACATGTTTCCGCATAAGACTCGACTTAGAAGCCAACTTAAAAACAATATTAATTTAATTAAAACGTGTCTGTCTGCATATGTTATCAATCAGGACGGAAAGCAAAAATCGATTCAGAGATCTTCAACTCAGAAGGGGGAAAATAGTTTTAAAAGGATTGCTTTATAAAAATGTATATTTCTACCCACGTTAAACAAAATCTATTACAAACGTATTTTGTGTTCATTTGTCCAATACTTTTTAAGCTATGAACTGCGGAGGATTTTTACGGTTCTCTATTGAGAAACAATTTAGTTGCCGCTTACGAAAAGAATACTTTGTCCTCATTTACAAATGTAAACGCTATTACAGGGGGAAGTTGGAATAACTGATTTGTTTTTAAATAATGTCAACATCGAAAATGATACTCCGCAAAAACAAGCGCGAGAATATTCACCATTATTTATTTATACTGATATAACAAAACTTCGTTGCGTTGAGGATAAAATTTTAAGATGTCTTCGTGTTCTGTCGCTTAATGGAAAAAGGAAGTGTTTTGAGTTCTAAAGCGTAGAGTACAACGCTTGAAATTTGAAGCTACTATAAAGGCCATGTCTATACTCATGGTTAGTGCACACAGTGCCAAATATAATTTTTGTGATTCCGTTATACCTACTAACATTCATTACTCTTCACTTTAAAAAAAAGAAAAAACGGAATTAAAATAAAGTCGATATAAATGAGAGCACATTTAACGTTTCATTCAGAAGATGTCTCGTATAATCAGTTTGGTAAGTTTTTTCTGCAATTAATATTTTAATTTCGTTTTGAATTTCTTGGCTAATTAGCTTTATTGTGTCTAAATATATAAAAAACTTTGCCTCATTGTATACTGCGAACAAAGTCAAAGTAACTGGACTACAACAGAATCTAATAAACGAACATATCGTGGGAAAGGTGTGGAGTAATATCCCCATTCATTTTGCATCCCTTGGCATGTATATAAAAACTTGTTTGCTGAAAATAATGCCATAGAAAGAAGGTTTATGTTTGATGAGCTGTGCTGTTAATATGTGCTTATTGATCTGGGTGCGTCCTTTCTATTACGTGGATCATGGTTTGAGGGTTTTTGAAGTCTAACTTCAATCTTTATAAAGACAAATTAATATATAATTAATAATGTAAAAGGTTATTGATTTGTATATTTAGCATGTGATGTAATCTCAAAACACGTATTCTCTTCTTATAATTGACTTATTCGTATTACTATTGTTTTTGTCATTTTTACATTAAATTAAAAGGAATATATAAGTCATGGATCATCGTAACAGAAACCATAAATTCAAGAACCACCCTAATGAACAAAATAAACAAACATAGAATTTCGAGTGTCATTCGAAGTCGTTGTAAACTCATTAATCTCGCAGTGCACCGTACTGTAAACATTTCTCAGCGGTCTCGCATTGCGAACTACTGTAAACACTTTCCGGTTATGCTAAAGTGCTGACTGTAAATTATTGGGTAACCGAAAGGTTTGCTATAGCCTAAATTGGACAATTTTAGTCAGTTCATTTTAGGCATCAATAAGTACATAAGTTTTAAGTTCCGCAACAAAAATTAAATATCGTTAAATAAAATAAAATTAAAATTGCATTTCAATAAAATAAAAACGCAAACTATAAAAAGTTGTTTCACTGGCGTCCAACAAGATGTTTCAGCGAAGGAAGGACCGATACATTACGGACTGCGGTAGTAAAGGAATCTTCATAGCCCAAAACCAAAAGGGTAATTCAAAGGAATCCTGTAAGAAAAAACAAAGAGATAAGAAAATCATTAAAAAATAAAATTATTCCAAACGGAAAATTAAGTGAAAATAATAATAAAATTTCTTTAAAAAAATAAAAGGAACTCTATAAATTAAATGAAAGTAATAATAAATGTTTTTTAACAAGTAAAACGAAATCTAAATGTTAAATAAACGTAACAATAAAAAGTTCTAAAAAGTAAAAGGAGCTCAAAAAATCGAATAATTAAAGAAAAAAAAGCTTCAATAAACTTTTTTATCAATAAGTGTTGTTAACAAAGAAATCCATCGTAAATTCGGGTCGACTTCAAGCGGCATAGGAAGCGGAAAGTCCCCCAAGTGGGAGTTACCAAAAGGGAGCGCCAGTCCGAGCAGCGGTCAAGCCGAAGGAGCAAAAATGCAGTGCATCGACTGGAAACAAACAAAGGAAAAGGAACAAAGCATATTTGATGTCAATAGACTCACTAATTATCGTAAAAACCACTGCACTAACGTAAGTAATAGATTTTATATTTCGTTACATACGAAGGAAACAATACAAATATAAAAAACCTAAAGACACACAGGGAATTTAAATAAGTTAAAAAAAATAAGAAAAAAAGAGAAATTAAGAATAAATGAGTGAAACTTAAGAAATCAAACTAACAACAAAAGAAAAACAAACAAAATTAAAAAAAAGGAGAACATAAGACAAAGAAAGAAGAAAAAATAGAGAAAAATTAAGTAAAGTTGAAGAAAGCCGAAGAAACAAACGTAAAATAAATTTTTATTATCAAAATTTGCCAAGAATTTGTAAATTTCAAATTTTTTCCATCTATTAAAACTTAGCAAGTAAGTGTAAAACAGACAAAAATCTGAATATTAACAAAATTTAATTTAAAAATTTTTTCTTTTGAGAACAGATGAGAGAATTAGTATTGAAATCATGAGGGACGAAGGAAAACGTGTAGTTCGGGAAATAATTAACCCAGACTTAGAAGACGACAATACTTAACTCAATCCCGGACGTAGTCAAGAGCCTAAGAGTTTTCGGGAAAACCGTAAGAATTTATCTCGTGGAAGAAAAACGTCGATAGGATATTAGGGAATATAACCATTTGAAAGGCAGCCTTAAATACTATGGCATATTGAACGTAATTAGGAACAAAATAGATGTACAAGCGGACACAGCTCTTGAATCCTATAATACACCGTTAAACTGCAATAAAATCTCAAAGTATCTAAAAATGCACTATGCGGACAAGAGGAACACTAGAGTATCAGATGACAACGCTCATCAAAGGGAATCAGCGTGTTCAAGAATTTTACCAAAATGTTTACCAAAATGTTTACCAGCATCTTTCTTTAATGCTAAGCAAGGTCTCTTGTATGAACATGGATACTGAATCATTAAATATCGTGACTCAGGCATACCGTGAGAAAGCTTTGGATACATTTATTAGAGGGCTTACAGGAGGTCTACCTCTTAGGTAGCGTGACGCAACCAACAAATTTACAACAAGCATTGGATCTCGGCTTAAAGCTCCAGAATTTGAATTACAAGACACAGTACGCCAATACTAGCCAAGGCACAATTCGAAGAAACATAGCTCCACCTTTACCGCAATGAACGAATTATCAACCCATCCCAAAAGCCAGGAAATCGTTCTACAATCAACAGAAGCCATCTCCAACTTTCGAAAGACAGTATCAAGGAACATCTCGAACAATTTACAGAACATATTAATAAGGGATCAGTCACTCAAGAAGGTACCGTCCGACATTCCAACGATATTCTCAATACCGGCAATTTCAATACCAACCAGCAGTGCCCCCAAAACCACAAGGGCGTGGTGAACCAATGGATGTAGAAAGGAACATCCAGACCAAACACATAAACTATGCAAACCGTCCGAACGAATACCAAACATACGTACAGAAACGCGCATCTTCACAACAATTTCAAGGAATCTAAACCAAGGAATCCTCCAAACATCAAAGGTCTTACAATACCACGTGAGAAGAGGCCAATCGTGAAGAAAGTACAATAGAACCAAATTCGGATGAAATATCGAACGAAAATAGAACAGCTTGAAGACATTAATTTTATAGATTAAGGCAATCTTCACTGCCTTATTTTGAATATAGAAATGGTGGTGGAAATATTTTAAAATTCCTAATAGAGTCGAACAAAAATTACGTTCAACCCAAACATATAAGAAAACCTATTACAAACCAAAAAATCTGCTTAGCAAGTTCCGTCTGCGATAACATAAAAATAGCACACCATGCCCACGGGCAAGTATTCCCAAATAACGGCAAAATCAAATTTTTCACTTTACCCAGTCTCAAATCATTCGATGGCATTATTGGTAACGATACATTGAGAGAGCTCAATGCAGTTATCCATACCAATCTTGATTTCATGACAATAGACGCAACCGTCAAAAATCCTTTAAAAGCGTGCATATTATCCTACATTTACACCAGTAAACTACGCACGTCGCGTTTGTCGGGAAAACTGAACAATCGACTAAGAGCACTACTTCGAAACTGTCCATACCTATTTGCAGACCCCAATAAAAAACTGACCTTCGCAACAAATGTTCTAGCCGAAATCCGACCAACGTCCAGTTAAACAATCTACTCTAGGAGCTATCCATACCCGATTTTGAAAGAAGATGTAGACAATCAAATAAAAGATTTATTGCCGGATAACATAATTAGACGTTCAAAATTTCCATACAACTCACCTGTGTGTATTGTGGATAAATAGACTCTTCTGGTCAAAAAAAGTATAGAATGATAGTGCACTATCGTAAATTAAATGAAATTACTATCTAATTCCGGAAATAAATGAGGTACTATCTAATTTTGGCAGAAACAAATTTTTCTCCATAGTCGACCATAAAAGTGGTTTTCAGCAAATACCGACATCCAAAGAACCGCCTTCTCAGTCAACAACGGTAAATATGAGTTCGCCCGACTGACATTTGGTTTATAAAGTTCCCCGTTAATATTTCAAAAAACTCTCGACGATGTTGTGAGAGAACACATCGGGAAGAGGTAAGCTATGCTATTTGCAAAAAGTCTTTCATACCGTAGAAAAAGTCAACCTGAAATTTCAGCTCGACAAATGCGAATTTCTAAAAGATGAAGTCGAATTTTTAGATCTCGTAGTAAAAACAAATGGAATTAAACCCAATCTTAACAAAATTCAAGAATTGCGGGGTTCTCGCCATCTAAAACGCTTGGGGATTTACGATCATTTTTTGGAGGACTATAGAGATTCATTAAAGACTTTGCTAAACTTGCTAAGCCTCTGACAAGCCTTTTAAGAGGGGAGGATGGACGCGTGTCTAAAAACAAATTAATAATAATAGGGAAAGAGGAGATGGAATCCTTCACCGACCTAAAGAACTTTCTGAGTTCGAATGAAGTCATATTGACTTATCTTAACTTCAACAAATCCTTCGAGCTTACGGCAGGCGCATCCAATTTCGCTATAGGAGCACTTGTATCACAGAATAGGAGACCAATATCATTCTGGAGATGGAAAGATGGAAAGCAATCCTCAAAGAGTATAACTGTCAACTGGAATTAAAACCCGGTAGGGAAAACATCGTAGCCGGTTGCCTGTACAGGTCATCGAAAAATAAACAAAAAAATAAACTCTTTAACTGGTACCATCCATAGCGACGAAAGCTCAGGACTGCACTTAATCCTATCAGTGGAAGTCCCTGTAAATGTATTCCGGAATCAGTTGATTATTAAGCACGGCGATCAAAACAACTACGAACTAGAAACCATCTTCAAAAATTTCTCAAGGTACGAAACGGCCCAGAAAGAACTTGCCGATGAGCTTTGAAGAAGATATCTTAATACCAATATTATAAACGGTCTGTGCCCCACAGAACCAATTATAGGGATAATACAAAATTTCTACCCACAGCATTTTAAAGGCTATTACACACGATTCTCACAAAGCGTAGTAAAGAATAAAGAGAAGTAGAACCTATAGAAACGCTAAAAAAATCGCCTATATATTCAGCAGCAATTTTTCTTTCCAAACATGTCAACCAAAATAAAAAAAATAAGTCAACAAATGCAAAACATGCAAGGAAAACAAATAGGGGCTTCATCCTAACAACACAGAGATTCAGCTTGCACCTATTCCAACTCATACGGGCCACACCATACAGATCTATATCTTTTCCACTGAAAAACACCTGGTACCAACCGCCATGGATAAATTTACCAAACTCGCGATAACGAAATTAATCCAATCCTACGTTGTTGAACACATCAAGAGACCTTTACAAGACGTCTTGTTCTATTTCAATATTCCCAAGATGATAGTAATCGATAACGAAAAAGCGAGGTGAATGGACAAATCGAACGATTTCATTCTACCCTGAGCGAAATAGTGCGATGCCTTAAAGCACCAGACGCTGTCAAGTGCGTGGTGGCCAAAGGGACAAAAGAAATAAAGGAAAAAAATGATCTAAGACAGTTTAAAATAAATGTTAAAAAAAAAAAAAAATATTGCAATTAAATGAAAATCTTGTGATAATAAAGCTTCTAACAGAATGAAAATAAAAAAAGCGGAATGGTTTAGACAGTTTCAAATAAATATTAAATAAACCTAAATATTGCAATTAAGTGAAAATGTTGTAACATTAAAATTGCTAACAGAAGGAAACAATAAAGAAAAGGATGATTTAAGGCAATTTTAAATGAATACTAAAAAAACTAAATATTGCAATTAAATGAAAATATTACTATATTAAAACCGCTATAAGTTGTGTATGAGAGTAAAATTTTGTTAGTTAAAGGACATACGGAATTTTGTATAAAAGAAAACCATATAACAAAACCAAATAGAAGTCGATAGAAATAAAATGCTAAATGTTAAGGACAAATATGGGGTGTCTTAGTAAGGATAGTAAATATATGGAAGTGCGATTTAGAACAACAAAATAAAGATAATAAAAAACAAAAAGGAACCAAACGAGTATTTTAATACAGTTCCAAAGCGATGCTCGGCTGTATGGCAATTGCTTTTGTTCAAGGAGCGACGTCATCACATGGAAGCGGATAGAGGATTTAGCCGAAGAGGGTTTGGTAGAGTGCCAAGAGGAAGGAAATCGGCATCCACAGCAAGTAAAAATTGTAACACTTTAGTTTAATAAGTGCAAAGAAGAAAAACTAACATGATAAACTAATCATTACAGAGGGTTCGTGAAGACGGGGTATATTTTTGTGTGCGTGTGAGCATAGTAAAAAGTGACCATGGGTATTGACTAACGGACAAAAGAACGGTACCAACAGATAACGAGATTCGCGGACGGGTTTAGATTGCATTGACTTAACATTTTTTTCGATATAATATGTATATATATATGGACAAAAAAGAAGAAAAGTCAAGAGGAAAAAGAGAAAAAATGTGATATGTACCTATACACATCACAAATTTCATTCCGTTACACAAGAAAAACCAATAAAACTTCTACATGGGCACATGTACCACCACCCCCACCTCGAAGTATTCGAAAAATTACAAAATATCGAAAGATTGAAAGAAAAACAGAAACAAAATCTGAAATATCACAACAACAAAAAAAGAAACACTACTTACCAGGGGACGAAATTTACGTAAAACATAACAAACGACTAGGCTTGAAATTGACTTTCCGATATTACAAAGAATTAGTTAAAGGAGACAAAGGAACAATTATCATAACAGAATCAGAAAACACAGTTCACAAAAATAACATAAGGAACTAAACTTTAAATTTCAGATTCTTGATTGGGATAATTAGAAGTGGCATACAAATTGTGGACTTCGCTAAATCACAATTAATACCTATTCATACCGGACAAGCACGGATACACACTGGAAACTTCAAATTAATCCATTAATTGGCTTAATCAAATATGAAGTAAAAATTATTGAATTGGGAAAGATAGCCAGCAACAACAGTGATCATTCGCGATTCCCTTATCTCAAGCATGAAGTGGGTCAAATCGAAAATTTATTACGATGCCTGAAGCCTTGGAAAATAATAAGGAAAAGGTCATTGGACTTCATAGGATCCGCCTGGAAATGGATCGCGGGTAATCGCGATCACGAAAGTTTTCTGAAAATACAGGACAAAATAAACAACTTATTACAAAACGACAACAAACTTTATGAAAACAGATACAACAATATGATCAAGATCACTAACAATATGCTAAAGGAATTTAAATCTAAAAAGGAAAATAAAGGAGGAACTAGAAAATATAAATCACGCCATACATTGGGCCAAGGCCCGAATTATAAACACGCTTATTTGATCTGAGCAGGAAACAGCTGTCAATAGGAGCAATAAATAGGGGAAAAATACCATTTGAAACAATAGAGGAGGCATTAAATCTATCTGAAGTAAAAATATTAACTAACAGGTGTACGAAACCATTCTTTTAAAAGCCGTGAAAAGAAATAATAACATAGCAACTGATCTTCTGTCAGATATCATTATAAAATCAAAAGACGAGATATTCCAGATAATAAAGAAATGCAAGTCATATCAAAGTTTGTCTGTTTGTAAAAAGCAAAATCTTATTAATATAACAAACTCCACTTGCATCTTAAACTTGTTAAACAATAGAAAAAGATTTGTAATATGGTAAACAGCCAGCGCTTTGCAATTGCAAATGAAACATCTCTCGTTATTGAATGAATTTTTTGGTACTCGAGGTAGAAACAGAACAACAATTCTTTAATGGAACTTTGTTAATAAGGTTCCATAACGTTATGATTCGTGTTAACGGAAAGACCTACACGTCTAAAGAGATGCACACCTACAAGGCACTACCTTCCATACTTCAGTTAATGCCTGAAGAAAAGGAGCGCAAACAACTTGTCTCTCCACAAATGCTAGACGAACTTTAAATCAACAATACCAGACTAATATTATATTTACAGACAGAGTTCGCTATCCACCAATACCAAACTTGGGAATTCGTAAAAAAATAATAATGAATAACCCAATAATGGAACAAGTCCGATCCGACGACATATCCCTGAGAACTGTGAAACGAAAGGTTCACAAAACTCCATTAAAGTCCAATGACATTCCATATTCCTAAATGAATGATGTCGATATAAAAATTTTTTAATCAAAATGTATTACATATACACACGCGTTGTTAAAGGGAAAACGGTGCACCTTCTCATTACATTAGGTGAAGCATGTAAAAAAAAAATTGAAAAATCTCTGCAGTGAAAGAGAGGAAGGCCAACTTTTGCTTGCTACTGCTTTTTTTCCTTTAACTCGCTAACAAAGAAACATAATGTAGAACTTAATTTGTGAAAAGAAACACAATGTAGAACTAAATTTGTAAAAAGAAACACAATGTAGAACTTAATTTATGAAGAGAAACACAATGTAGAAACTAATTTGTGAAAAGAAACGCAATGTAGAACTCAATTTGTGAAAAGAAACATAATGTAGAATTTAATTTGTGAAAGGAAACAAAAAGTGGAGCCTAATCGATTGAGGACAATCGGTTCTAAAGTGGAAGGAGTTAAGGACTATCATACCAGAAACCATAATTTCAAGAACCACCCGAGTGAACACAATAAACAAACATAGAATTTCATAAACAACCAGTGTCATTGGAACTCGTAAATTCTTCTCAACTATCTCGCATTGTACTGTAATATACACTGCAGGAGATTAAAAAAAAAAAAAAGGTTTTATTTGTCAAAAAAAAAAAAAGGTTTTATTTGTTAAAAAAAAAAAGGTTTTATTTGTTAAAAAAAAAAAGGTTTTATTTGTCACAAGAAAAAAAAAAGATATAAAAGGGGAAGAAAAGGTTTTTTTGTGGGAGTTGGAAAAATGTGTTTTCCGAACGGAAGTGATTTTGATTGGAATTAAGAAAATTATCAGAAACTTCTTGCTGAGAAAAAAGTAAGAAAAAAAAAAAACTACCAAAAGTTGGAAATCTATTTGGCTATTTTTGTGATGACTGAAGAAAAATTTTGTGAGTTTCGACTCCTATAATGCTAAACTGGTGCACATTATAAATCAAAAGCGGAAAAAATATACAGAAAATTCCAATTCGGTCCAGCGGGTCCAGGCGGTTTCGCATTTTATTTTTTTTTTATTATTAAATTTTTTTTTTTTTTGCATTATTCTTTTTATTTCCTTTTTTTTTTCCTTGTTTTAATCTTAAAATTTTAAATTGATAATCTGTTGATAAAGAAAAATCATTTAGCAGTGGCGATGCGCATCGACGATGGTGAATTTGGTAAGGTAACTTATAATTAATCATTCATAACAAATGTCATGATTTTTTTTTGATTTAAAAATAGGAAAAAAAAAATTTGTGAATTTATATTTTTTTTTTTAGCTAAATACGATTTTTTTTTGTTATTTTACCTAATTTTCTTTTAAAAATACAATAAATATGTATTATTATTGAAAACCGGTGAGACTTCCTGGGGGGTGAGTGTGACTGAGGGGTGAGGGATAGGCAGAATGAATAGGGCACAATTATAAATTTATTTTGTTTCCTCTGTAAAGTATTCCAAATTCAAAATTTTCAGTAAGCATGTTATTCTAAAATAATGAGACAGGTGTAGCGAAACAAATAAACTATTACGAACCTAATTTAATTATTTACCCAACCCTTCCGACGAGCCAGGCCGAAAAACATGCGTTAGGTTCGTGAATCAACAATTTACATCCTTGTATAACATATTTAATTAATACGTTACAGTACTGTAATAAGTTGCTCTAATAAAAGATTCGGGAAGGTCCCTTATGCATCCTTCCACTACGTGACTTAAGTGTTGTGCATTCTTTTCCTACTCTGCTCGGCTTCAGACCGCCAAGTCAATCTGCTTCTTGTAATGCCAATCAGATCGGCAGGAAGCAGTCCCTAGCTATTACTATAGGCGGATTGAACGCCTTATAAAATATAGCGAGTAAAACGCTAGTTTTGAATTGTGATTAGCAATTGTCTTTATTAAATTTTATGAGCTGTATTTATACTTAAATTTACAGGTGAAATAATGCTAACCTAAACACTAATTAATGGGGGCGCCTGGCGTCGTATTGCATTTCGTAATACTCAGCCAGTTGAAGTGCGACACTATTTTTTGTTCTTCTCTTTGCTAAAGAATTATGCAAATTCAGCATAATTCTGTCTGCACTTCAAAGTGGATGCATATACCGATATGCGAGCACACTACAGTACCCTGCTGTAAACATTTTTCACCGATGTGGCATTGCGCCCCACCGTAAACATTCTTCGGTTATGCTAAAGTGCTGACCGTAAATTATTGGGTAACCGAAAGTGCCTATTGGAGTTGCAGTCTATCTTTGACAACGCTGATAAAAATACATGCAAGCACCTAATAATTACTTTGAAACCCTCGACCGTTTTGATGATTGTATTTCCAGGCGGATAGTGGATGTTGTGAACTTAGACTTATTCAATTCTTCATTCAATAACTTATCTCACAGAACAAATTCTCACAGATTTGCTATAGAGGTGACTTTCTTACTGATTCTTCATCAAGCATAGATACTTCGAGCCGATCTATTAATTGCAGACCGCTTCATAACACACGTCAAACTTTCCAGATGATTTTTGTTTTCTATTGCGTATCAATTCTCTTAAATCCAAACCAAGTATTGGCACCTAAATTGAATTTTGAATCAGGGGTTCCCAATTAGCTACATGGACTTGTCGACGATATCTCCAATACCAACCCTTGGCTATAAATAGTAAGTAAGACAAAATGACGGCGAAAATAGTAGCTTCACCGATGCACGACCATAGCGTTAAAGGAGGTACGTTCTTACCGTATAATTGCGATTTCTTGGGGGCTGCATTTATTATAACTTTTTTGACTCAGAATATCAAGTCGGAAATATCAGGCGACCGATTTTTGGTACGATCATTTTTATTGCTTTCCATTAATAGAGCGAATATAGCAGTTTTAGCAATGGTTTTTTGGTTTAATAGAATTAGGGCTCTGCCTCTGGGTAATAGAAATTGTTTGTGTGTACATGCATACCTTTAAGTAGTAGCGATGTTATAGTACATTACCACAAACTCCGTTATTTTTTTGAAAAGATAAGCGTAATCTATCTCTGGGTTAACAATAAATATAAAGTCTTCATAAACGTCTTTGAATCAGTATGAACGACGAAGCACGATGTCAATTTTTCCTGTATAAGGATTTTATGTCAAGACAAACTGTGCTTGCAATCAGACATGGTACAAATAAAAGAGATGTAGATAATCAATATGTATTTGAAACACATGGGGCGATGTATGAATCTCAAATTGCGGGCTGTCATTTTATATGAATACTAAGCAACTGTGGCTTTTTTTTTAATGAAAAAGCCGATTTTCATGTAAAAATGGCTCAATTTGATGGAAGCTTGGAATACTTGTAATTTGAAAACATATCTTACAGCAGCTAAACGGTGGCTGTGAAGAAATTAAGCGTGTCAAAACTAATCGTATTTTTTATAAAAGATCAGTGGAATTGTATTGTACCAAGTGATGTTAGCAAATCTGCTGAACATTTTATCTTCGGATATCCCAATTTCGATAGTGCTGGAAATTCTTTCTTTCTCTTTCTTCTTATTATTCCTTTTATTCCTTATATACAATGTTGTTTCATCTGAAGTTTGCAACATTATTCTGTATATTTTTTAATAAATGCTTATATGTCCCGTTGTTAGCGTTATGCGTCATTAATTCATATGTCTAAAAGTTCAGACAGTTTACTCAATATATATTTATAACGTTTTATTGTAATAAAAATATAAAAAAAATGAATTAAAGACTTTTTTTTTTAAAGGAAGGTAGCTTAGGGTTTGTCGGAGTCAACTGTATACGTATACGTCTGTATACTGTATACGTCTTTACAATTTGCTACTACTAATATGCTTAACACACACTTGTTTACAAATCAAACTGAGTATGGCGAATTCAAATGGAGGTGTAGCGAAATCAAAGGGAGGTATAGCAAATTCAAAAGAAGGTATAGCGAATTCAAATGGAGGTATAGCGAATTCAGGGAGGTATAGCGAACTCAGGGAGGTATAGCGAATTCAAAAGAAAACATATGAAATTGTTTACAGATTAAAGAGAGGTATAGCGAATTTGACATTGGAACAAATATATTGTTCAGTTTAAAAATTTTCATTACTTGTTCGCATTCCGGGATAATTATAATCATCTCAAATTTTTATAAGCCGCCTGCAAAAAAGCCACACAGGTAGGAAGCGTATTTAGATAATTTGTAAAAGTGTTTTTGAAGCATAAATTAATTCATGATTTAAGGACAAGAAAACTAAAAAAATTGGTCGCTCATAGCATTACTGGTAGATATCGATCTAAAATTCTCTGTAGATCTAACCGCAGTATCATATAGTGTGATTAGTTTACGATATACCTGTAATAAAATGTATATTGTATTGTATATCATTAATAAATTTAAAATAAATAAATAAATAAATGAAAGCAGAAGAGAAATAAATCGCGCAAAGAACAAAAAAAATAAAAAAAGCTGATCAAAATACACGTTGCTTTAAGAAGAGAAAAGAAAACTTTTAGGATCTCCGAATTTTTTGCATACATTTTTTTAAACTAAAACTTTTGAGCAACTCTTCAGTAGAGATATGGATAATGCAGCTGAACCGATCATAGCCGGATAACAACTTATTGGTTCATGCAAGATTAAAGAAACATTTATAAAGTTTAAAAGAATCCCAAACTCAAAGAAATAGTTGAAAGGGCAATTGAACGATGCGCTAATGGGGTTCAATTGTTAACGTCACGCAATGAAAATTCTTCAATATCTGATGAATTGGTTGAAAAAAGTCTGCAAGAAATGCAAATATTTAGCGCATCAGCTATTGATTTTGAACTATCTTATGTGGAACATAAATCTGATACGCTCATGTCGTTGACAGAGCATAAGTCTGTCTATGGTAACGTCAAATTATTTGACGCCGTCGAAGCGCATCGGTTATTTTGAATTCTTCGGTGGGGGTGAATCCTCTGTAAATAGTGACAGTCTGAAACGCAGCGGCATCAACATCACGCGTTAAGTATGCATCCTATGATTTTATGTTTGTTGCATTTTTTTTTTAATAAATGCTTATATGTCCCGTTGTTAGCGTTATGCGTCATTAATTCATATGTCTAAAAGTTCAGACAGTTTACTCAATATATATTTATAACGTGTTATTGTAATAAAAATATAAAAAAAATGAATTAAAGACTTTTTTTTTTAAAGGAAGGTAGCTTAGGGTTTGTCGGAGTCAACTTCGCGATCTCCTATTGAAAACAATGGGCCGATAAAGACCATAAGTAGGGCAGAGTAAACACTGGCCCAGGGCGTAAGATCAGCCCGTTCGGTAAGTAGGTTTCGTGCGACCGTTTATACATATATTTCTGGTCTGTTTTTTCTTTTAGTTGTAAATAAGTGTGGTGTACCCGCGGGATCAAAATTTTAAGCCTCCTAGTAGCTGTTTCAGCAATGACACGTGCGTTCGTCCCTTACAGCCTCCAATCCTCTTGAAGAGCTACGTATTAACAATACTCTTATAAAATATAACAATAATGTACATAAAAGCAAAGAAAAAGAAAAACAGGTTTCATGTATAGATACAAATAAAAGAAACTGAAAAATATAAATAAAAAAGATTTACACATCTAGCAGAAAAGCTCGCTCCCAATGGGATTACAGCTTCGAATACCGACTGAAACCTTAAACGATTGAAAACACGCAGAAGCTTGACAACCATTTGCCGCGACTATATTTAGTTTTATCTGCGAAGCTTTAATGTTTAACAATTAGTTTAAATACTACATACGTAAAGCTCGCTTATTACAGAGAGTAGCTTTGATAGAGTTTAAAAAATCGCACATTGAGATTAAGTGATGGTCATAATTTACGTTGTTGCAAAGGCACCTAAATGGGTTGAACAATTCGTAATTGATTGTAGATTGACTCAGCGTAATAAAAATAAAGTTTATAGAAGAACAAGTAGGAACATTGAATAATGCCAGCGAATCAATAGTAGCTTTTATTAACTTATCTTAGACGGAAACAAAAAACGATAAAATGTACGTTTCTCTAATGAAGGTAAGGCTACCGAAGCGGGTTATTTTCATAAGAAGGCAATGGAAAAAGTGGTTTCCAACTCAAATTCCTCAGGGTACAAAGCAGAAATTGTTATGAAATTGACTCTATTAAACAAACCTGCCACATATGAGAAGGACACTATAGAACCGAGGCGTATTCAAGTAGCTCACATATAGCCGTTTTTAACATATGGATCGTCAAGCTTTCTAGACCACCGTTTAATAAAGCCAAGGATAGGCCTGGCTTTATTTCTAGATAGCTAGATATGCAGGTTAAAATAAATGAGTCCACATTTTCCAATTTGTGTAAGTTAATGGAATACTCATATAAGCTGCGTAAATCGGGCTGAAGAACATGCGACTGAGATTCTATATTAAATGAGGAAAACAATTTCACATCATTAGCCTACATCAGGATATGGCTGAACCTAACCATCGAAGGAAAGTCGTTGATGTACAAGGTAAATAGAAAGGAGCCTAACGTACAGGATAAGTAGAAAAGGACTTAAACGGCTACTGTGGAGGGCAACTGACGCTATGAGTAGTTGATCAAAGGTTAAACAAAATTTAAATGATTCGTTATGAAGATAAAAGTTTCTGCATTTATATAAGTATGAAGAAAACCCAAGGCCTAGAGTTTAAATCAACGGTTTTTGGTTAACTAAATCAAAACCTTTACTGTAATTCGTATATACGACGCCAATGTGAAAGCCACTAGAAAAAGGCTTGAAAATATGACAACTAAGCTGCAACGACTTGTAACGGTTGAGTGTTCGTTTAAGAGTTCTTGCTGACGTGGAGAAATAGAAGACTTGATAGCGAAAGCTAATTGTTGGATAACAATTCTTTCCAACAGCTGAGGTACAACACTCAACTTTACAATGTCTGTGTAGTTATCGACTAGATACTTCCTTCCACTTTTATGAATATGAATAAAAAAGCTTCTCTTACAACACAAAGGGAAAATTTCTGCCTTCAGAGAAAGATTAAACATCTTTCACACCAGATGTTCGTCAGGGCTTGATTGCAGAACACATGATGGAATGCCATCAGGTCCTGGCGTGCAACTATATTCGTATTTTTCCTTTTTTGTGCTACGTTTATTTTCGTTTCAACAAAT
Source organism: Glossina austeni (assembly GCA_000688735.1). Taxonomy (NCBI): domain Eukaryota; kingdom Metazoa; phylum Arthropoda; class Insecta; order Diptera; family Glossinidae; genus Glossina; species Glossina austeni. Next base: position 277,769 of record KK502537.1, on the reverse strand, counting down.
TTTTACATATCACTTTAGAAATTTCAATGTCCGACCACATTACAGAGCACTATCTTTTTTTTCTTTTTCTCTCCGTCATTACAGTCCTCCATGTCCTGCCACGCGCGTGTGCGAACCTCATAATTCCTTTGCCAGTGCATGGTTGCATTCTTGTGTTACCAACAGAGAGATGAAAAGGGATTGTGCGGAATGAGCGCAAGGCCATCAATGGCTGGAGGTAATTGAATGAGGATACGATTATCAAAAATCTGCTCGTAAATCTTTGGCCTGAAATACGCCTAAATTTTTTTCATAATAACCTAACCCATGCTTAGCCACTACTATGGCCTTCTCGAATTGATTAGCTGATTTACTATTGTAGTGATCCACAATACGACTTGGTGTAAAGTTTCTTTTGAGTACCGTTTGTCCAACATGGTATGTTAAGGGACGTGAAAGTAAGTTGTACGGGGTCGCACACCGAGGATAGGCTTTTCTAAGGTTTTCTTGGGTCTTTTCTCGAATCAAAATTTCTCATCTGTCATTAATAACGAGGAAGAAAATCTAGATTTTGTAATAGCGCATAGGATTATCCGTTACTTAATAGGTTTTGACTGAACAGAACATAATACGAATGCTTGACAAGTTTCCATCGCAGTCTCTCTGAGAGGTTTAATACATGCTCTGATGGCGATTAAAGTGGATTGATTTATTGTTTCACTCAAATTCGCGTTCTCCTACATAGGCTCGCAACTTTTTATAGCGAAAAAGGCTGCTAGACATTCTTGTTCGGAGACTGAATAATTTCTTTGAGCAACATTAAGCTTACGAGGCACGTATGCAATGGGAACTTCATCTCCACTTTCATTCTTTTGAGCTAATACAGCAGCAACTCCGTACCTAGTTGCGTCGCATTGTATAGAAAATGGACGGTTGAAACTTGGATTATGTAATAACAGAAATGAACATAATTGTTCTTTTAAATGCTCATGAGAGATTTCTGTTTGCTCTGACCATTCGACAGTTGTCTTTTCTACAACATATCAGTCAGAGATGTGGGCATGGATGAGAAATTACGCACAAATCGACAGTACCAATCACAATCACGAGCGAAAACTTGATGATGTAGATCACCTTATCCATGAATGGGTACTTAGTTTTGGGTGTGTTGGATGAGCCAATCAGCATTGTCACAAATTGACATAATGGACCACTAGGCACTGTAAAGGAGTTCTTCTCTTTTGAAGTTTCGTCTAATGGTGTTTCCCAAAGGGTATTTTTTAAGTCCAAACTTGTAATGTTATGTAACCTACTCAATATGCCATCGATCAATGGAAGAGGGTAAGCGTCTTTAACCGTAACTCAACTTACTTCACGTGCGTTCGAACACTTTCTCTCGTTTGATTGCTAAAGTTCCAGATGAAGACCAAAGGCTTTGCGATTCCTCTCTAGCCTTTAGACCAAGTGTTCTATCGGTTTCCTCAAACAGAAGCCTTTGTACTGTGACACTGAGAAATGACGCTGTTTGAGGAAAACACCAGATGCAAACGCGCTCAGTGCAGCTGTTGTCTCAGAAGTAGAGAGAGCCAGACTGCAATCAATGCTACCGTGGACTTCCTTGGCTCCCATGGCCTCTAAGTCTCTGAATGCAGAGTACTCAGGGCACACCAACAACACCTGTTCATAGTCTTCGGACAGACACCCACAGAGGCAAGTCCTAGTTTCAGAACGGCTTCTTTCATGCAAAAATGCATTCAGAGATCCGTGGCCCGTAAGTAGAAACCCGAGATGTAGGCTAAAGCTAAAACCCGGTTGATTTTCTAGAAAGGAAACATCGCGAATAAAGTTAAACGTAATTTTACCGTTTTCACTATTCTCTCAACGTGATTGCCATAAGGCATGAACACGTTGCTTTAACAGCGGTTCACGCTCCCGAGAATTTAATCTCTCTACATCCTGAGTGTTTAACCCGTCAAGTAGGGGCAGGCTCCTCTTTATCCTATAAGCATTACTGAGACGTAGCGCCTCAAGGTCCAGAGAGGGTGCGCCCATCGGTTTCTACTGACGCCCTGCAGGTACAAACGGGCAGACAAGCCAATAACATTATGCGGTGGCCGCTCAAAATTTATTTCGCCCCATAATAGACATAACCTCCGGATACCACACGGCAGCTCCAGATGTTGCGCAAGCAACAAAGAGCCCGCTGTGTATCATTCGCACGGCACGTCTGGTAAGTCCCCATTCGCACCGTAGAACACGACGTATCTGTCCTACCACATTCATAAGTTTAGCCTTCGGTTTGTCAAGGTGAGGAGTAAACTTGCCACGATCATCCACGGTAATTCCTAGGTACTTGGCTTGAGCCACGTACCTAAGAGTGACACCATTCATTCTGACCACTGGAGGTCAGCTGGACGAGAGGCTTCCTTTCAGCAGCATCGTCGCAGTTTTCCCCAATGATACATTAATAACGACACTATGTCCCCATGCATCAACTATTCTCATGGCGTTTTCACCGCGTTCTTCTATTGTTTTTCGAGCTTTACCCTTCACTAAGATGATCAGGTCTTCTGAATATGCAGAGAAATTAAGTATTCCATTAACTTCGCCACACATGGTTTCTAGCTGCCTTCACAAGTCATTCATCATAATGTTCCATACAAATGGTCCACTGATGTATCTTTGCGGGCAGCCTCTAGTCACGTCACGTCACGTCCTGAAGACAATGTCGTTTCTACCGACAAGACAAGCTCGCCTCTATGAGAAATAGCTAGCCCAGAGTTTAATTTCCGGGCAATTTACCTCTCCAAGCCTGGCGAGTATATTATTCCAATTGAAATGGCCGAACGCATCCTTAAAGCCAATAAATATGCCTAAGACATATTTCTCGTTGCAGTCCCTGACACATGCCTGCACGTGTAGCCAGGCATCTTCCGTACGGAGAGCGCTGCGGAAGCTGAACTGCGTATCAGACAGACTAAGAGTAGGAATCAACTGAAGGCTTTCTATCATTATTCTCTCTAGAACTTTTCCAAGTACTGGAAAAAGACTGATGCTCCCATAGGCCGAAGGACCACTTTTCACCCTATCAGGTGACTTCAGAAGAACCACAACATTTTCCACTTTCCACTGGTGTGGAAAAGCGCCCTCAGAAAGATACAGATAATAAGTCTTATACATGTAATCAGGAATAACCTCCCAGATGGCCTTAACCATCTCCCCGGTAATTCCCACCATAAGTGGCGATCTTTTTGACCTGACTTTGGAAATAGCATACTCAACTTTATACCTTTCCAAGGGAGGGGCAAGAGGCGAAAACCCAATGTTGGCAAGCACCTAATGCTCCTGCCCAGGGAAGAATGTTTCAGGTAATGCATTCAGACACTCCCTCCAAGTGGATAGCACTCCCTTAGAAGTACGAATACAGCTTATTTCCAATGATTTTTTTTAGCTTGCGAACACAGTAGACCTGACCCTAAAGATCATCATTGCGAGAGACAAATTTAGTCCAGTCGTCCTCTTTAGTCTCAATAAGCTTGCGTTTGTAGTCATTGAAGCAATGGCTCAATTCGACTCTTAGCTGAACAACATTCGCAACATTAGATTTTCTCGCCCGTTGGAATTGCCTTCTAAGGCGGCGGAAAGCCTTTCTTTTCTCGGACAGATGTCGTGCCCACCTCTTTACCCCTCTTTGATTTGCCTTGCGGCATCTCTTGAAGAGCAAGTCGTTGACACTCCAAGCCGATTCAGTTATGTGATCTGCCTGCTCATCTAAGGGTTTCTTATGAAAGTCCCCAAGCGGCACCGAAATGACCGCCTCCCGAATAAGGACCCCGTAGGTGTCCCAGTTTGTCCGGGAAGTACGCCAATGTTTGACGCCAACTTCAACAGCCGGGGCCGGGGTATAGTTTATCACCAGTTCAATAACATGGTGATCGCTAATACCGCGACCACCTTTCACCCCCATGAGAAATCGGACAAGCCCATTGCTGCCCTATTGGCAATAGTCTCATATATGTCACTAGCCCCTACTGGACAATGAAAACTAAACCATTCGCTCGGCTCATTTAACAACTGGACACTTCTGGTTATACATCACTCGAACAACACTTCCTTATTTGGTTGCTTAATTCAGAACTTCGCTCTGGCATCTTGCTAAACCATAATGGGGAGCAAGCGTTAGCATCCAGCCCCAGGATTAATGGGGTGTCACCAGCAAGCAGCAACACCGATTCCATATACCTAAGATAGTCGTCCAGTTCTTTGATTGAAGGCTTGCATAAAACAACCTTCCGTGCGGGCCATCAAAGGACACACAGACACCGTGACTACTAGCCAGGGCAAGTGTGGCTTCCACATTCATCTGATTCACAATAACAGCAGAGTGGCTATTGAGGTCAAGGAACGCAAGCATATCCCTTGCGTCTACCACCGAGCACGCACAGCTCCTGTACTAACGCCATCCCACTGCCTCGAGCTGCCACCAGCGCAACCATCCTATTATATTCAGGACAGGCGGAAGATATCATAAGATGACACGCTGAAAGCCCCCTAAATTCCCAATTTCTACAGTTTGCGGCGTTCGTACACACACTGTATCTTTGGCCGCTTTGATCACAGTGTCGACAAACGATCCCCCTCGCCCTGCAATCTTTGACCGTATGGTCAAAGCTGAGGCAGCGGTGACACATGGGCATCTCATGGTAGGGGCGTACCGGGAACGACATCCACTCAGCGTAAACCCTATCAGCGCGCACAACGCAATCCATGGCAGTGGTACAGCCTTTTAACATAACCTTTGCCTTGCTGTCGCCATCTGCCCATGGTTTCGACAGAAGGCGGATTCCGTCGTCAAACTCCTTGCGACTGGAGAATAAACCTTCAAGGTTCATGTCGTAAAGCTTATCCATAAAAGCGGACGGACTCAACTTCTGATGGACAGACTGAACCAAAACTCTCGGGCCTAGTTTGTTCACGATGGAAACGTCCATTTCGACTTCCATAAAGTTTACGTTGGCCATAATCTTTTTCCTCTACGCACCGGATGGAGTTCGAACTATGGCTCCACACCCGCGGATTGGTTTAATACCGTGGACTCTAACTCAACGTCGGTCCCACCTGTTCTACCACCTTTTGGACTAATTCCTTAGGTGTGTCCGCAGTATTCCTACTACGGATAACCACTGACCAGGTTTCCACTGGCTATGGCGGTGCAACGATCCGTGCAGCCTCAACAACGAGGGGAAGAACCGACGTTGTTGGGGGTGCCACACGCAAGCAGGAGACGGATTTAAAATATCCGCCGTCTTTCTCTAACTCATCGATGCGGCCTCTAAAGCGAGCATTTTCGGCCATTAGGACGAAGAGGTCCGCCCCATACTCGCCACCAAGGCTAAGAAGCTCACCGACAGCCTCTAGTGAAACGTTATCCGGCAAAAGAACGCAATTCTGCAGGCAATTAGTAATCGCCTTCATCTTGCCTATCGACCCTGCAGCAGCATTCCGCTCCTCCACACGCACTGGCCCGCTAGCCGCGGAAGCTGCCCCGCTCACCACAGAGACGGAGGCAACGTGTGCAGCCACAGTACCTGTTTTCGCCCTGCGCCTCTTTACCGACCGAGAACAGGTAACCGTAGGCATCGAACCACTACAGCGCATGTTTACCTCACCCGCGGTGTCGCTATGCGACACATCGGGCGGACTGTGGTTGCGTTTTGCACCAACCACCCTACGCCACCACACACTCTTCGTCGGAAGACAGTCCCCCTACCATACCCTTTGGCCTAGAGATCTTCTTCTTTCCTTTCCCCATTGTCCACTCAGTTATGAGATATATTCAAATACTCCACTAAATGCACTAGTTCAGTATATAAGGCGAAGTGTTACATTTAAGTTCATATATAATAAAATATATAAGAAAAAACGACACACCCCAACAACTGGACAGAGGTACAGCTGCACACCAAGGCCACCAAGCGGTAAAAAAGTTGAGTGCGCTAGCTCACACCGTTTGGCACCCCGCTATCTGGCAGCAAACAGCACACTAGAGTAATGCGACCAATCGATAACGACCACGGTTCCTTATCGACCTTTAACACCACTTAGCAAGTCTTTTCCACTAGCTATGTCTCCGGGACCGACACACAGAACTTTCAGGTATATATATATTTTTTTTTTTTAAATGTTCCAATTTTACTTCGTTCCAAATGGTCGGAGTGGAACTAAACGAAATGTCCTGTCATGTATTGTTCCCAACAAATGGAATTGAAACAAAATGTTTCTTCTTATTGTGTGCACATACACACGAACCAATGTTATACACACGCACGCACAATGTATGATTGTTTAATTTTTGCTTTAAATATATAAAGGCATAACATCCTTTTACACCACACTTTATTAAACGTAAAGCGTTAATCGCTTTTCAATTTATGCACATTATTATCCACTTTTCACACTATATAAGTTGATTATTTAAATTTATTTTAATTTGAACAAACGATTCTCCTTTAGCACGTCTTATCACTATGACAAATCAACAGCGAATGGTTTAATAAGACAATAAGATATTATAAGAATAGGAAAAACAAGCTTTTCGAGAAATTTTCGAAAAGTGGCTCTTCTTTAGACTATTTCGCTTACTCAGCCGCAAGGGATAGAATTAACTCCCTCAACCACCATTATTATTGTAAATACCTTCAGTTCATTAAATCCTCTCTGTTTGCTAATCCTAAATACTTTTTCAAATTTGTTAATTCAAAAAGAAAAATTTCCACACATCCCTCGCATGTTTGTTTTAATGGCTCTGATTCTTCGGATGACTTTGAAATCTCAAATATGTTTGCTGAGTATTTCCGTCGAAACTTTTCGACTGCTAGTTTCGATTTATCAGCAAACTACCCTTATTCTATAAGTAACTTAGTTTCCATACCTAATTTGGTAATTTCTGAAGATGACGTTTTTAAACGGTTTAGTTCTCTAAAATACAGTTGTGCGCCTGGACCTGATGGAATTCCATCATGTGTACTTAAATCTTGTACTGTCGAGCTAAGTTGTGTTATCTCAAAGATTTTTAATCAGTCCTTGAATTTAGGTGTTTTCCCTTCGTGTTGGAAGAGTGGTTTCCTTATTCCTATTCACAAAAGTGGAAGTAGACAACTTGTTGAGAACTACAGAGGCATAGCTAAGTTGTCTTGCCTAAGTTGTTCGAGCGAATTGTGACTCAGCGTTTGACCTTTGCCATTAATTCGTATACTTCTCGACACCAGCATGGCTTTCGAAAAGGAAGATCTACGGTCACCAATTTGTTAGAGTTTACTTGTCATGTTTTCACGGCTTTTTCTAGTGGCTCTCGCACTGACGTCATATACACTGATTTTAGCAAAGCGTTTGATACTAACTTACTTATCTTTAAACTCCAAGTCTCTGGCTTCCCTTTCTCTTTAGTGAAAGGGATAAGTTCTTATCTGCACAATAGATCCTTCAGGGTTTTGTTTAACTTCATCACATCGGATGAGTTCCCCGTTATGCCTGGCGTACCTCAAGGAAGCCACTTAGGTCTCATTTTATATAGTTTATACATTAACGATCTGCCATCGGTGATTAATTCCAGCCAGATCTTAATATATGCTGATGATGTGAAACTGTTTTCTTCCTTCTCTGTTGAATCGCAATCACATCAGCTTCAAGGTGAATTGAATAATTTGGTTGCATGGTGCTCCTTGAACCATATGACACTAAACCTAAATAAATGTAAGAAGCTTTCTTTCTCAAGAAGGAAGTCATTCATTACCCACTATTTCATAGATTCGAGCAAGTTGGAGGACGTCGATTGGGTCACAGATTTAGACGTTCTCTTTGACCATAGGTTGCGTTTTAACTTACATATCGAGCTCTTGTTAAGCAAAGCTATCTTCGCGCTTGGTTTTATAAAGAGGTGGTCCAAAGAGGTTGATGATCCTTACATTACCAAAAGGCTGTACATGTGTTTGGTTAGACCTATACTCGAGTATGCCTCTGTTGTGTGGTCTTTTTCATATAGTTGCTATGTAGATTTAATTGAATCTGTTCAAAAGCAATTCTTGCTGTTTGCCCTTTGGAATATGGGTTGGGATCCGATTGCCTCTCTTCCCCCTATGAAAATAGTTTGTTTCTGTTGTCCTTACCGTCTCTTGAGAAACGTAGATTTGTTCTTGACGTTTCCTTCGTAATCAAAGTAATAAACGGTGCTATTGACTCGCCTTCATTACTTGGTGAAATAAGCTTTAATGCTCCTAAGCGTTTCTCTAGATACCTTTTATTGGTTAAACGTAGTGAATGTAAATATAATTATGAGCTGCTTAACCCGCTCAGAGTTGTTTGCAAGAACCTAAATGACGTCTATCACTTACACTCATTATCGGACTCTTTAAAGTCCATTAAAGCAACATTGCTTAATACACGAGATTTGCCAATCTCGTACTTAAACTAGCTTTTAACCCTAGAAAGTCATTATGATTCGAAAATTAATTGATGTTAACTATTACCGGTTGCCAAGCTTATGCATGTTTGCGATGGCTTAGGGGTTCATTTGTAATTTGGTCCTGTACCGGTTGTAAGTGTGGCTCTATGCTAGCTGTGTACATGGTTTTTTTTTTCTCTTTTTTTCCTTCTTATATGTTTTCTTTTTACTTACACTAAATTTTAATATTAATTAATACAAGTTTTGCTTTAAGAGTCAATTGAACTCGACTGTTATTTGCTTAGTCGAGTTTCATGTATGAGTAGAAATAAAATAAAATAAATAAATAAACTAAACGCTTAAGAATAATTAAGAACAAAAAAAATTGCACATGAAAAGTCTACTGGTGGAGAGACGTGCGTTTCTATCGAAAGATTTGAGTCATAAAATATAATGATTACGTAATCCTATTGTGTGCTGTTGCTTGCCATTAATTTGACAACGATACCAATTTCTCTCGTAATTAGCTAAACTAAAAACAATAGCGACTTAAGCAAAAGTTAACAATTCTTTTTATGAAAGGAGGACATAAAAAACTCTTTAAGTCAAAAGAAGACCGAACAAAACATTGTCAACAAACTTGGATTTAAAGCATTTTCTGCCTTTTAGATTAAATTCACATTTTACACATTGTCAGTTTCCAAATTTTTAGATGTTGCTACCGGAACACAAGTAATCTACGTACATAATTCGCTGGAAGAATTCTTCTCGTCATCGCGGTGTCGAGCTAAACAGACGCGAACGCGTAAAGGCTTAGATCGATTGCATTGAGAAATAATAATACTTAATAGTAAAAAAAATGGTAATAGTTAATTTCGTCAATTTAAAAAATGCATATAAACTATTGTACTTGTACACTTTTTTTGCAATTAATTGATAAACAAAAATTTTTTACAAAAATTGTATAAAATATATGTCCAGAGCAAATATATAATCAATTTTCTAAAATTAATTTTTTCTGTTTTTATCCGATTTATTCGCTAAATATTCGTCCATTACCTTCAATACGTCCATTACACGAATTGGTTTGTGTATTTATTTATCATAGAGGAGAAACCACAGTTATTTTTCAGATTTTAAACGCAAAACAATAAAGAAATATGTGTGATACATGGCTACATTGTTATATTGGGGATGCAGGCTACGAGTTTAAAAGCTGTTTCTTTTTATTTTTAAACTTTCTTTTAAATTTACTTCATAAATTTTTGGATGAAATTTTGTTTTATTTATTTATGATTGCAAAGTTTAATTTTGAAATAATTATGGATAAACGTTGTCATTGTGTATGTGAATTAAAAAATTACATTAAAGCGGAGAGCACAGGTTCTAGGGACAAATTTTTTTATCCTGGCGGTGGCAATTATAAGGGTTTTTGGCTAAACTCCCAACACCATGGCTATGGTACAAAAACAAGCAAGAACAATTTGACTTATTCTGGACAATGGCGCAATGGAAAACGGCAGGGATTGGGGAGTATGACAAAACAAATACAAAATGGCGAAGAAGATGTAATTTATACTGGGTATTGGGAAAAAGGCCAGAAATGTGGCAGCGGTAAGCAATTTTGCCGAGGCGGAGTCTATTACGGCTTATGGAAAAATAATAGACGTCATGGTATGGGGCTCATATTTTATGAATCTGGGGATTACTATTTGGGCGAATGGGAAGCTGATGTTTATCACGGACTGGGAGCATTATTTTACGGTAAGTCGAAAATCGTGCAGAGAGAAGAAAGTTCACATTATTAAAATTGTATTTTGAAGACAACGGCAACAGGTATGAAGGCTACTTTGCCAGAGGGTACAAAAATGGAGAGGGCACTTTTTATCATATGAAGAGTGGTCAGATACAGAAAGGTGTTTGGGAAAATGATATTTGCAAAAGTTGCGTTGTACAAGATGAATTTCGAAATCAAGTTTATTCTCCGACTCCCTATCCTATTCCTCCCGTGAGATATTAAATAATTAAAAAAATGTATTCCTCGACATTACGGAGATATTCATATTTGTAGCTTTACATTCCTTACCACAATCAATTCGTATACGATCTATTTCGAAAATATTTGAAAAATGCTAACAAACCGAGCAAGCATTTTAAGGTTAATTTACAAACCGCAAATTCATAAATTGTATGGTTCATTATTTGTATTTATTCTTTATCCATTTAGGAATTGGCCTCTTTGAAATTTGTACAGAAGATGCGGAGATATGCAAAATTTGAAGCTAAGAACACATCTAATTCAAAAGTATCCCTTGATAATCTTACTTATATATGTACCTGCAAGAAACCAGAAAAATTCGTTATTCTGCAGGAATTCTAATTAAAGGTACACGGCTACATTTTCGAAAAATGATTCAATGGTTAAACGATTTCTTAAAAAATCACCCGTATCTGTAACTATTTCTTTTGGCTTTGCTTCTAATAATAAAAAAAAAAATTTCTTCGGGAATGTTCGTTTCGTATACAACTGAAATTACTAAAGAAAATAATGAAGCCAGTGCTTTGGTCCTTTTCTATGCTTTTACACTTGCGAACTGCTTTGGTTTTTGGCCGGAAAGATGTTTAGTCATTACTGGTAATTGACTTGAAGATAATCGTACGCGGTTCGATTTTAGTCATAAAATTTTTAACAAATACAATAACGCCATTACATTCCAAAGCTGAAAATATAGCATAGAGTCGAAGTCTCGGATTTTATTATTTAATGTTTTTACGTTTATATAGTTAACTAATTTAAGGTTTCTTTTAGAATTCAGCGTTCAGCGCTCAATTCGTTGCAGCCTTCAATTGCCGGTTGAAACGTTTCACCATACCGTTACCTCATGAATGATACGGGGAACTTCCCAATAATTTTGTCAACTCTGCGAAAACTTTCAAAGTAAACTAAGTTCCCTGACCGCTCCTTATCTTAAGAGGAACACCAATGCGCGAAATATAATTATTAAAGAAACTTGACGGGACCTTGCTGGTGCTAATATCTCTGAAAGTAAATGCCTCAGGTCAATGAGAAAAACGATCTAGAATAGTCAAAATATAACGACAACAACAAATAAATCCATTTGAATATGTTCGAATCACCTTCTTGGTTGGTATGTCGCTGAACCTTGGATTTCTGACACTCTAGAGTGGTTGGACCAGATGTTGAATTCTTTACTCTTGCTTGGGCAAAAATACCTTGTTGCAAAGAGTCGTCGTATTGCTCTAGTGTCTGTCCTAGTGCCTGCCACCTATTTTTTCGAAAACAATTTTGCTTAGTATCTGCGGGACATATGGTCTTCGAGATTTACCAGAACATTCATATAGAATTTAGAAATTCAATGCAGGAATTTTAAGAAATTTCAAATTACTGTACTCCTCCTTTAACACATTTTGTAATAAATTATCGGTCTTTTGCTCGTTAAAGAGTACTTTGGATGATGGTGGACTTAACCGCATCAACTTCAAAAGCTCTTGAAAGAGTATCTGCCACAATATTTCTGTCCCCGTGTATGTATTGAATGTTACTAGTAAATTGAGAAATATATACCATTTGTCTGGTTTGTCTGTTTTAGATTGTAAAGCCATAGTTAAAGGTTTGTGACTTGTAAAAACAGTAAATTGCCTACCCTCCAAACTACGTCTGAAATGTTTGATACTGAGATATATCATTAACGATTCGCGATCAAAAGTACTACATTTAGTCTCAGCTGGAGAAAGTTTCTTTGAAAAGAATGGTAAGGGCTCAGTAATCCCATTCACGAACTTTTGCGAGACGCTATACACCGACACACATGAGACATCACCCGATAAAGATAATTCTGCCTCATTGCTAAAATGATTTAGCAAAACTCTAGAGGAGAATGTGTCTTCAATACTCTCAAATTATTCGGTAGGTTTTTCAGAGTTTAATCTTTAAATTTAACTGACTATATTTAACTAATTATATTATCAATCAACCAAGTAAGCTCTGCTAATTTGGGAATACATTTATGAAAATAGTTAATAATTCTATAATTCTATAAACTCTTGAGCTTGTTTCATTGATTTTGATCGTTCCAAGTTAGAAGTCCAGAAGGCTGAATGCCTGCTCTAGAAATATTGTGACCAAGAAAATCAATGCTAGTTATACCAAAAGTACGCTTATTAGGTTTAATATTTAAACCACATTCATCTAATCTACCGAAAACAAATTCTAAATGTTCTATATGTTCTGTATTCGATACACCATCTAAAACATCGTCGATGTAGACAAAAATTAAATTCAAATTCCTCAAGACTTCATTAACAAATCGCTGGAATGTCTGTGCACAATTCGTTAACCCAAAAGACATTCTAATGAACTCAAACATACCGAAAGGCGTCGTTTTAGCTGTCTTATATATATCCTCTTCCCCCATCGGAATCCGCTGATACGCTTTGATGAAGTCTAACTTTGAGACAATGCGTTTGTTTCTTAAGTTTCAACTTATGTCATTAATGTATGTCAAAGGATACCGATAAGGGATAGTAACACAATTCAACTTTCTAAAATCTCCACAAGCCCGCCACTCATCTGGATTCTTTTTGGGCACCAGATGTAATGGTGAAGTGATAGAAAAACTGGACGGTTCACATATTCCCAATTTAACTAAAATTTCGCACTCAGTTTTGGCGACTTTATACTTGATGGGGTCTAAACGTCCAAATTTTGAACAAAGTAGTCTTCCAATATGTATTGTGTTATGTCCGTCTTTAAAATATGTATTATGTTATGTTTAACCGGTTCTGTGTAATTTGGTTATATGGCCTGCGGGTAAACTTATGTAATTTCTTAGTATTTCCAAAAATTAATCTTCTATTAAAAATAATTTTGGCGAGTAAATTTTGTATTCAGCAGCTATGGCATTAACAGAAATATTAATTAAAGGGTTTACTAAATGTTTATGTTTAACATCAACTAGCAGACTGCACTGGCTGAACTAATCAGCGTCAATGATTGGTCTCGAGATGTCAGCAATCAAAAACAAATCACGGCGAAAATTCAAAATAATATTTAATAATTTCTTGCCATACGTATAAATGGTTAAACTATTTGCTGCTGCCAAGGGGATATCGGACGATTTCTTTTTTTCGCAAACTTGGACAAGGGAAGGACCGAAACATCTGCGCCACTGTCAATTAAAAAATTTAATTTATTCTGTTTGTCAAATACAAAAAGGCAACGTTGAGCACATTTATAACGTCCATAGTTAGCTACCGCAACTGTAGATTCTTTTCGTTTCTTGAATCGGGTAATGCATACGCTTGTTCGAATTTCCCGGCTTTGATAACGAATTTATAGTGATATCTACAAAGTCAGTTGCGATTTCTTTTGAATGAAAACCTACCCGGTGAACGAGATTTAAACCTGAAGCGAGTTGGTTTAGAATCACGTTGATTCAATAGGTTCATACTGCCGACCTCAAGAGTAAATTTATTCAAGGTCTCACACAATAACGCTTGACATGTAAGGAGATATTGGACTTACAATGTTGATAATATATAATTGGAAATCTTAGCAGTTATTTAATGATGTAAAAACAAATTAAATTCGCAAAACTAAATTGAAGTGTGTAATTACAAGTGTTTATAATTATATAAACATATTTATATATATTCGTATTTGAATAAGCAATTCACAAGGTCAAAAGGAAATCAAAGTGTTTGACAATAATATTAGATATAAAAGTGATCATATGTACATATATATAATTATTGATAAATTATTCAAAATAAACAAATGAAAATTTTAAGATCAAAAAATATTACAAAATGAAAAGAAATTGTTTAAAAAGTGAAAATTTAAAAGTAAAAAAAGAAATTAGGAAGTGAAAGTTTTGAAATTGTATTTTTGCTCTTTTTTTGTCTTCTTATTTTGTTTTAAACTTGCAACCACTCATTTTTGAATTTCAAAAAGAAAACTTGTTATTTTCTGCCTTCCTTTGTCTAGCTGTAGTTGGATTTCTATTTCTTTTTGACGCTTGTATGGCACTTTTTTATGACGGGAATTTCTTACTCTTGGCCGCTTGTGCAGTCAAAGGTCAATATATCATTATTTTCCTCTTCTTTTATGACGGGGCACTTCTTACTTTTGTTCACTTTTGCAATCAACGGTCAATATCTCATCAATTTTTCACTTCAATATCATAATATGTAGGTAAATTCCAAAATTTCAAATTTCGATTTGCTGCTTTTGTTCGTCATTTTTCCGTTGAATTTTCAGTTTTTTTATAATTTTTTTTTTTAATTGAAACAACGTTTATGATTAATTTGGGACACAAAAACAAATTTTTCTCCCTTTCTTAATTAATTGCTTTCAATTTTTCAAAGGTTTAGACTTAAATATTCCGAACACACAATATCCACTGATTCGTATTTTGTCTTACGGTTTCTTTTATTATTATTATTATTATATAAATTTAGCCCGAGAATAAATTCTAAGACTAAAGTCTTAAAGCACTAGCATCTAAAGACTGTCGGCTTTATTTTTATTAATATTATTATTATTATTATTATTATTATTATTATTATTATTATTATTATTAAAAATTCCACCACACTTACTGTTTCTAATATTCAAGGTTTCTACTAATTTTAAATCCACAGTTTATCAATTTATTGCACGTATGAAAACTTCTCATCATAATTCTCAATTTTAATTTTAAGAAAAGTGGTGTGAGCACCTAAAAATATTTAGTACTGTTTTGTGTTTTTAAATATTTTCTTGTGGATTTCACATGTGCATAAAAGTACTTTGGGTTACTGATTTGCAAGTTTTTTGACAGAATTTTTCATTACTTGCACTACGGTGTCTCTTTTCCAAAATTTTTTTTGTGTGTAATATTAAATGAATGTTTTTAAAAATTTGTGACGTGTTATGGCACACACACGAAATTTACACAATTTCCAAAATTTCTTTAATAATTTTTTTAAAATTGCTGTTAACGTACTGTAATTCCATATTTTGTTGGTTTGTTTTAAATAAGAATTGATTTAAGACATTCTGCACATTTACAATTGTTATTTAGTCAGAATTACTTTACTTTTTATTTACATTTTTATTTATGTTGGATTTTAGCTCAAACTGATAGCCAGAATTGGGCACAAATTTTACGTTTCTGTTTTGGGTTTATTTTAGGAAGGATCGCCAATTTTAATATTAACAGATTTTATTTAAAAATTTATTTTAAAAGAATATTTATTTTGATAAACAAACCCTAGATTCAAAACTCAACAACTCAACAATTTTATTTATTATTATTATATAAATGTAGCCAGAAAATAAATTTTAAGACTAAAGTCTTAAAGTACTAGCATTTAAGGCTTTCGACTTTATTTTTATTAGAATTATTATTATTATTATTATTATTATTATTATTATTATTATTATTATTATTAAAAACTCTACCGCACTTGAGATTTGAACCCACGACCATAGAATTGCTAGTCGAGACTCTTGCCTACTCGGTCACTCAGGCGGATTATAATATTTTATAAGAAGTCACTTTAACAAAATCAAAAACAATTAAAAGAAACCTAAGACTACTTAAAAATGATTTTTAATTCGGAACATGATTAAGCGATTCTTTTCTTTGTATTGGTCAACGTCGTTTTGATATTATTAAAATGAATGTAGGTTAAAGTTATGTTGGACAATGGCCTTACAATCCGAAATCCCTTGGTGGCTTCAGGAAGTATGCTAACTTTTGTTTACTTGACACAAAATATTTACTCACGACACTCAAATCATCCTAGATTTATTTTTCTGAAATAGTATTAAGAAAATCTTACGAAACAAAGGTTTAACATATATTTTTACAGCTAAAGACCTGAACGCAACAATGCACCATAGAAGGAGAGCGAGAAGGAGAGAGAGATCATTTAGAATACATGATAGAAGCAAAACGACATTTTGCCAGAAAAATTGCCGATAAGATTTTGTGTCTTTCTTTTTTCTTCATAATCCTCAAAGTTTTGGTACAACTTTTTGACCCGATGCTCACTGAAGCAATTTATTTAATTGCAATCAGTACAATTTACAATTGAACATTATCACAAACACTACTTTTCTTTATCGTTGTCGGATCGTCTAAAAATTTTTTAAGAAATACTTTACTATATCTTTTATGTTTATTTTTAATTATTTTAATTGTAAATTTTGTTTCTTTTTAGAAATTATTATTTTAATAATTTTTGACACACTTCTTTCTGCTAGGTCTTTTTGCTTGTTCACTTTTTGTTCTTCTCTTTGTTTTCTTTAAAGTTGTGCCCAATAAATGTGTGACAGCACGATTTTTTTCTTCACGCGTTATTAAATACATATAGAAAAAAGATATAAGTAGAATTTTTTTCTATCGTTCTTTAAAAGGCGCACTTGGTGTGCCATATTGTAGTGCATAAATGACCACTTATTCGCAGGCAATTAAATAACTCTGTTTCAGAAGACAATTTCTATGTGTTCATATATACACTATTATATATAAATTAAATAAATTAAAACTTCCAGATTATTATCTTCAAAATTTTTTAATATTTACTTATCATTTTATTATTTGAAGGGTTGTGTTCAATTCACTTAACGGTAGAAAACGAGCTAACTATTTCAAAGTGCTTTGCAATATAAGAAAACTCTGAGTCAACCAATTATTCCAAGTCAGCACTTCATCAGATTGCTTAACCTGCAACTTCACTAATTTAAACAAATGTAACTAGAGTATAACGAAAGACTGTGAGAATTGTTTATGATTAGTTTAATATGATCGTGATTGTTTACAAAGTTTCTGGTTTATTATAGTGGTTATTAGATTCTTAACTTATATATAGTATTATGCATTATTGTTCTTATATCAGAAGATAAAAGAAGATGTCCTACACAACAATCTGGACTTTTTTCTTTTTCTTTTGTCGCTTCTCTTGTTACCCACAATTAAAAAAATTAATTTTTATCAATTCTGTTTTTGTTAGCTTGTACTTAATTTTTATATTTTAATTAAGGTCGTCAACGTTGTCCCCCGCTCCCCAAATTCTTTTGATTGCCGAAAATAAAGTCAGAGAAGGATGCTACCGACGAGAGCGAAAAAAGAATAAATTAGTGATTTTAAGTATTGGTGGCAATCAAAAAAGAAAGCAATTGTTGCACACAACAAAGGGTTATTATAACATAATCACAATAAATAAATAAATGAACATACACTTAAAATATTAAATGACTCGTTCTTATCCGTAACTTGCCCTATTTCAATTGATGTTTATTTTTCCGCTCTGAATCGGCAGCGGTTCGAAATTTCGCAAAATAAGATCCTTAACTTTAAGTCCAGTAACTGGTGACTATCTTCGTTGCAGTCATCGTTCGTGGCAAGCTAATCTTTTGTCACTTCCATAATTTTCTCAAATTAATTTAAAAATTAACTTCAGACCAGCAGCTTTTTCTGCTACGTAGATTTCGCATTGTACGTATATTTTGAACATTTCGTCCTTGGATTATCGTTAATATTGCGTTTCTGTGCTATAATTTTTATATTCTACGAAAGTTTTGGGCAAACTGTCTATAGTAAAATCAAACTTGTTCATGAAAAATTTTTGGTAGGGTGTTGTTTTGAAGATATCTGCAAAAATAGTATCCTAGTAGTATTCTAAAAAATAGCTCTGTATTATTTCGTATGTACATATATATATTTGTAATCCATCCACAAAAACAGCAAAATTGGGAATATAACAGAGGTTATAGTGCCCCAACTGGAGCGATAAAACAAATAGCAGACACTATGTTTGCGTAAACAAAAAGAAACTACCTAATCTTCAATAATTAAGCAAGGAACAAAAGTAAGTTAATTGCGGAATGGAAGATCTCGTATACGGTGCTTTTACAATCTTCTTATCAGATTTTTGATGAATGGAAAATCCAGGTCATTATATTTTGTTGTGAATGAAAACGATGAGTTTTAAGTAAATATTTTTGAACTATTTGAAATTTGGAGTTATTGGATGTTTCCGACAATTGTATACCGCTCCTCCAAGGAGGTCGAAGAATACTCTTCTATAAAATGCATTTATTTCTTAGATTAAGATTGCAATTAAGAGATCTTGGATGAATTAGCCAATAGAATATTCTGATAATTAATGCTAGTTGCTGACGTTTAGTTTTTATATAATTGTACCATGTTGAGCTTTGCTCAGTACGTAAGACAATTTATTCGACACACTTATAGACGTATTATTGCAATTCAAATAAGGTGAATGTACAGGTCTATTACATACGTAGTCTTTGCAGAGTTTATTATAACATTCCATTCGCTTCTCCAAAGCTAAATTTTGTTGAAATAAATTTGTAGCCCGTAGAAAACATTGATGGGGTCACTAAATGAAAATGGGATTGCTGCATCATCTGCGTACGTTGAAGTTAAACTATTATAAGCGATCGAACAATTTGAAGTAAAAATGGTGTAGAGTATTGGGCCTAAAACACTTCCTTCCTAATCTTCTTTCAACTTTGTATATATCGCACCTACCATTTTCAACTATAACACAGAAACTTCCGTTTTGCAAATAGGATGTAAGCAGCAAATGTACTGGAGTTGGAAGAAGTTTTTTAAGTTTGGAAAGTACTCAAGAATGGCAGAGAAGAGCTTCTGCACATCTATGGATACTCTACCTCAATAACTTTTATTTTCAAAGGCGTCTTAGATGATTTTTGGTAGTGCTAGTAGTCTTCGTGGATATACTTTCTCAAACATTTTCGAAAATGATACCAGTAAACTAG
Organism: Glossina austeni; assembly: GCA_000688735.1. NCBI lineage: Eukaryota > Metazoa > Arthropoda > Insecta > Diptera > Glossinidae > Glossina > Glossina austeni. The sequence goes on along the minus strand of KK502537.1, from coordinate 258,534 downwards.
TTGGCTTATACGAGCTTGCAACATTTCCCCATAATTTTGCTATCATAACTACTCCGGCGCATCCATTATCATATTGTTAAAAGTAAATGTTAAGAAGGCGAGAGCCTCAGATGCTAAAGACTTCCAACCGATATGTGTCGGGTAAGCCAACCCAATTTCGATATTTCTTCTGCATTTAAACTCCCACACAGGTTATCACGCTGGAAAGTTTCTGTTAGATGGTGAGCAAAGTTTTCGGCTTTCTCCATGTTATTTCTGCACCAATTTCTGGAGTTGTTTCGTAAAGGAAAAGTACGCCTGGTCGGCCGTTTCAGACATTTGATGACTCTTCATAAGTAATGTTCACCAAACATGGCTAAAGTGATGTTGATTAAAAAATTGTTAATTTGTTCATTGCTTATCGCAGCTATGCGTAACCGCAGATTCTTCGTAGCTTTGTTCGAGTTCCTGTTATCTGGAGGATTTGTAGCATAAAAGTCTGCGATGCGATATCGTATCTTTTGTGCAACAAAAACCTTTCTATGTCGAAAAGTTCAAAAGATTGAAGGCGGCAAGCGGATAGACGCACGTGCCATTGAAAATTTAGCTAGTTCGATAGTAATGGGGAGTTCCAATATTTATCTCACGAAGACTCCATAGATGGTTACACTAAAGAACATGAACCCTCTGTGAAGCAAACGGACGGGCGAACCTTGCTTATCACATGGAATGATTTTATGTCCTGGGCTGGTCCAAACCCCGCCCTACCTGTGGTCTCCTCCGCCCAAGATTTTGTAAGGAGAAGCCCGAAGTAGGGCCCAATGACCCCTACATCTAACTTTCCTCAAATAATAAAATTTTGAGTTATATTAGGATATATCCGTCTAATGTCATAATATTTAGGGGAAGAATCACATCAGAGTGATACAAAAGTGTAATCTGAAAAAATATAAATAAAAATGCTAATAAGATCTAGTTACTGTGATTGACTGCCTGAAAACATGTAGTTACGATAATTTGATAATTTCAGTTTTAAGTTAGTCGAGTTGCTTTTGATTCACACGGTAGTGTAAAATACAGTTTAATTGTGTAACGCTTGTGTCTGTCTAATCTAAGACTTACTTGCACTTGGACTCCATGCGGGTGCTACTCCGAAAGGATTGGAGGCTGGAAAAGGATGTCATTGGGAAGCTATCTAGTTCGGGAGAAATGGTGGGTTCGAATCTTATCCCACATGCTTTAACTCAAGTAAAGGCAAGCGGATGGACGAAACCTACTTATCGAACGGGCTGATCTCACGCCCAGGACCATTCTATACCTGCCCTACCTAAGCTCTCCACTGGCCCATAATTTTCTCTGCGATACCCAAGTTGAGTCCGACGACTCTTAAGCTACTTTCTTTCGAATAAACAAAAACTCTAATTCATTGTTATATTTTCGTTACAATAAAAACATAATCAAAAAGATTTATTGTGTAGCGTAAAAAGAAATTAGCTCGCTTCCTTTTTCTCGTGTTTATACAAAAGGAAAGAAGATAATAAAAAGTATGAAAGGTGTTCTGAACGTTCAGAATTACCTTCTTAATGAGATAATAATGAGGCACGTAGGGGTAATTAGATAATACTACAATCCGATATATAGCATGTACATACTCCAATGAATGTACATACGCCAAAACGGAATAGTCAATTTAGAAAACGTTAACCATCAAATGCATTAAAGCTTAAAAAATATATAAATTATGACATAATAATTTTTATTTTAGACTAATCTATTTTCCGCTGCTGCACAGGAGCAGCAAGAACAGTATTAAAAAAATATGTTATAGCTCGAGACAATTTCAAAAGTCAACAAATTTATGCAGAAATTAAATACCAGCATAAACGGCAATCCTTTCGAATAAAGTTAGGTGTATGTGTCAATGCAGGCGTCAAGTCTTCACTTTGTTCAATCAGTTCTTGCTTTATTATGAAGCTTCCTTCTGTTATCCTTATGCATGTAGTAGCGTTGATAAATTATCACTTCTGTTTTTATTTGTTTATTCCACTTACACACGAAACTCGACTAAAACAAAAGATAGTCCAGTTCAACTGACCCTTAAAGGAAATCTTAAATTAATTAATATTCAAATTTAGTATAAGTGTAATAAAACAAATAAAAAGGAAAAAAGCATGTACACAACTAGCACAGAGCCACAGCCACAACGGGTACAGGACTAAATTGCAAATGAACCCCTAAGCCATCGCAAACATGCACAAGCTTGGCAACCGATAATAGTTAACAACAATTAATTTTCGAATGGTAATGACTTTTTAGGGTTAAAAGCTAGTTTAAGTACAACATTGGTAAATCAGGTGTATTAAGTAGTGTGGCTTTAATGGATTTTAAAGAGTCCGATAATGAGAATAAGTAATACACGTCACTTACGGTCTTGCAAACAACTGTGAGCGGATTAAATAGCTCATAATTATATTTACATTGACTAAGATTAATCAAGATAAAGTGCCTAGAGAAGCGGTTAGGGACATTAAAACTTATTTCTCCAAGTAATGATGGCGAGTCAATAGCACCATTTATTACTTTGATTACAAAGGAAACGCCAAGAACAAATCTACAAACAGCAAGAATTGCTTTTGAACAGATTCAATTGAATCTACATAGCTCCTATATGAAGAAGACCACGCAACAGAGGCATACTCGGGTTTAACCAAACACATGTACAGCCTTTTGGTAATGTGAGGATCATCAAGCTCTTTGGACCACCTCTTTATAAAACCAAGCGAAGACCTAGCTTTGCTTAACGAGAGCTCAATGTGCAGGCTAAAACGCAACCTCTTGTCAAAGAGAACGTCTAAATCTGTGAATGAATCGACGTCCTCCAACTTGTGCGAATCTATGAAATACTGGGTAATGAATGACTTCCTTCTTGAGAAAGAAAGCTTCTTACATTTATTTAGGTTTAGTGTCATATAATTTGAAGAGCACCATGCCACCAATTTATTTAGGTCAGTTTGAAGCTGATGTGATTGCGAATCTAAGGAAAAGCAAGAAAATAGTTTCACATCATCAGAACACATTAAGATCTGGCTCGATTTAATCACCGAAGGCAAATCATTAATGTATAGATTAAATAAAATGGGTCCTAAGTATCTCCCTTGAGGCTCCAGATACGCCTGACGTAACGGGGAATTTAAGTGAGGTGATGAAGTTAAACAAAACGCTGAATGACCTATTATGCAGATAAGAACTTATCCATTTCACTAAACGGGAAGGGAAGCCAGCGGCTTGAAGTTTAAAGATAAGTAATTTGTGGTTAACCAAATCAAACGCTTTGCTAAAATCAGTGTATATGACGTCAGTGCGAGAGCCACTAGAAAAAGCCTTGAAAACATGACAAGTAAACTCTAACAAATTGGTGACCGTAGATCTTTCTTTTCGAAAGCCATGCTGGTGTCGAGAAATATACGAATTAATGGCAAAGGTCAAACGGTGAGTCACAATTCGCTCGAACAACTTAGGCAAGACACTCAACTTAGCTATGCCTCTGTAGTTCCCAACAAATTGTCTACTTCCACTTTTGTGAATAGGAATAAGGAAACCACTCTTCCAACACGAAGGGAAAACACCTAAATTCAAGGACTGATTAAAAATCTTTGAGATAACACAACTTAGCTCGACAGTACAAGATTTAAGTACACATGATGGAATTCCATCAGGTCCAGGCGCACAACTGTACTTTAGAGAACTAAACCCTTTAAAAACGTCATTTTCAGAAATGACCAAATTAGGTATGGAAACCAAGTTACTTGTAGAATAAGGGTAGTTTGCTGATAAATCGAAACTAGCAGTCGAAAAGTTTCGACGGAAATACTCAGCAAACATATTTGAGATTTCAAAGTCATCCGAAGAATCAGAGCCATTAAAACAAACATGCGAGGGATGTGTGGAAATTTTTCTTTTTGAATTAACAAATTTGAAAAAGTATTTAGGATTAGCAAACAGAGAGGATTTAATGAACTGAAGGTATTTACAATAATAATGGTGGTTGAGGGAGTTAAATCTATCCCTTGCGGCTGAGTAAGCGAAATAGTCTAAAGAAGAGCCACTTTTGAAAATTTGTTGAATAGCGTGTTTTTTCTATTCTTGTGGTATGTAATTGTCTTATTACCTATAACCACGGGGGACACCTGCTTCGAGGTCGGCACTGCTTGATCGGAACAGATGCAGCAATAGCTACATTTGATGTATTGTAGAGCGATGACAATAAGCTTTCAATACGTCTTTAAAAGACCCATTGCAATAGATGTATTCTCGGATGGCGATATGCCGAATGTTGCTAAGAAGTGCAAGCGTGTACGCATATATTATTTTGAATCATTATTGGATTGTTTTTGTTGCATTCAGCGAGCAAACTGAAGGCCAAGAAAGGAAGGCGCCGTTTGACACCCGATATTTGCTCTAGAAGCAAAACGATTACGAAATACGCTTTCACGGAGAAAATCGAGGAGGATAAATCGCGCAACGCCAAGGTGCTGAAGCTGAAAAAGATAAGATGGCCATTTCCCTAGATCGCAAGTGATTTCGGTAATGATGACGCGGAACTTTGTTAAATTCTTAATGTTTCTGCTCTAATTTAATCGAAAATTTTAAATATAATATGAATAAATGCATGCAATATATAACAGTACATATATGTTGTGACGACCCAAAGTCGTCTCTCGTTTAGGGCTTACGGGTTCTCCGTCTCTGGTGAGGGGAAGGAAGTGCTAGATTAAGGTAGAATAGAATAGATTAAGCTAGCAGTAGAATAGAATAGATTAAGCTAGCAGTAGAATAGAATAGATTAAGGTCGTAGTAGAATAAAATAGGGTAAGTATAGGGTAAGAGTAGAGAATAAGGGAGAGTGGAAGTTGGACTGTCGAACTGAGAGGTCGTATGAGTCTCGCTCGGGACGCCAGCGAGCCTCCGCGGCGTAGGCGTTAAGCAAAGTATTTTCGTAATTTTTTATTTAACGCTAAGATATCGGGGAAAACTGTGAATTATAAAAAAGAGAAGCATAAAGAGCCCTGCAAATAAAAATGTCTTGCGCGTTTTCCTCTCCCTGGGCCGCTGAGCTGCTCCAACCTAAGGAAAGGGTCCCTGCACGTGGCGCCCGAGCAGGGACTCTTTATGGTTCAACAGAAAAAAAAACTCTAAATTTAAACAAAAGTACTCTTAGTGAAAATATATAAAATATAAGAAAAGCAAGAAAGCCCATCGCGAACAAAAAAAAAAGGGGATGTGTGAAACTATTCTTTTAAAGCAATTATTTTTATAACTGAAACGTTTAATCTATCGGAAAAAAAAAGCAAAGCAGGAAATATTTTGGAAAATTTATAAAATATTAAAATATAATTCTTCAAAAAACTTGAGGGCAAAATTTGGTTCATAGAAAAAAAAAAAAAGTTAGAAAACTATGCAAAACTTTATAAGTTGTTGTGCAAAAGAAACAAGGCAAAACCATATGAAATAAGGGATGAAAGGAGTCTTATATGAATTGCATGCAAAAGGCATAAAAGCTGCACACTATTGGTAAAGGGAAACGACAAACATCCAAGTTAAGAAAAGCCGAGAAAAGAAAAAGGAAAAAGATCAAAGTTAAAAGTCCAATAAAACTAGAAAAAAAAAAAAAACAAAAGAAAGTATATAATGAAAAAAAAAAACCAAGATAAGTAAAAGAGTAGCAAGCGGTAGCGAAACCCTTTGAGTTGTTAAAAAAAAAAGAAAAAGAAAAAGATGTATAGCGGCCTGTGAGACTAATATATGCAAAAACGAGCATCCAACAACAATGCTGTACATCACAAAACCCATAAGGGACAATGGTAAGGAAAGTACCGCAATTTGATCGCCGCAAAACCACCGCGAGCGATGATGCGGCGAATTGATATCGGTAAAACAAAAAAAAAAAAAGAGAGAACAGAGAGTATTCGCATTTTGACATTACCGGTGAATGGAGAGTGGAGAACGGAGAGTGTTTGTTCATATTTGTCTAAATTAAAAATCTTTTACATACCCCCACTTAATTTGCAGACAAATTACATTTATTACAAAACAAACATTCAAAGGTGAATAAATAAATATAGTATTAAAAAAAAAAAACACAGAAGCAAGTCTCTGTTAAGCGAAAATTGAGTTGAATAAAAGTTTATCAAATAAGGCCGTATATCTGATCATATTAATTTCAATGTACCGTCGGTAAAACTTTCATGCCATCGAAACAAAAACAAAAGTAGCGGTAGCAGCAGAATCATCTCGATATAATTTGCAAACGCTCTGTCAAGGAACATAAAAAAAAAAAAAGAAAAGAAGAAAAACTATTAAATTACACAGCAAGCGAAATTAAAGCTTCCATTTATTGGAAAAGTTTATAAGAAAGACAAAAAAAAACGGCATCGGATGAACAAAAGAAAGGAATATTTAACAGAAGAAAACTGCAAGGAAAGAAAAAAATACAAACAAAAGTAAGAAAAGGTGCAGAACAACTGGGGAGTTTTGTTTGCTGCAGCGGATCAATTATTATTATGCGAGAATATCTGCGGCAGGAGGCCAATAAGCAACCAGGAGCAACTCCTTTTATTTTTTTATTTTTTTCACAAATATTCATGGGAAAATTTCTAATCAGCTTTTTCTTACAGCGTCCATAAAAAAACCAACGACAGCCACAACAGCAACAACAACAACAACTTCTTCAACAACAAGGACAACAACAAGGACAACAACAACTTCTTCAACAACAAGGACAACAACAAGGACAACAACAACAACAGCCTGTGCTATAAAAGGGACAACCACAACAGGTATCTCCACCACAACAATAAGGAGTGGGTTCAGGTCAGTAAGAAAACGGCGTGTGTCTGTGTTACCTTTTTTTTTTCTTTCGTTCGCATACAAACAAGCTTCCTATAACTTAAGAAAAAGAAAATACAACAAAATTTTTTTTTCTATTTTCCTTTATACTTGCTGAGGGGTAGATTTTTGCAAAAGCAAAAAAAAAAATTAAATAATAACTACCGAATAACCAAAATATGATAGATCGTGAAAATTTAAATACCTAAAAATCTAATCACATTCAAACGACGACACTGAGTTATGAAATAGACAACAAAAAAGCAAAAAACATAACAGTGATATTATGGGAAACAAGTATGGACAGCCGTTTAACGATAAGTATTAAGTCAAACAGGAATAGCTTCAATCAATGACACATATTATGATTTGAAAAATCTAAACGCTCATAAAACTATTACATTTAAAATTCTTAAAGATTAAAGTCGCAGTAAAATACTGGGCAAGAAACATTCTTTGTTCGGTTGAGAAAGGTATCAAATTGCGATGTCCTCTAACTACTAACCTCACGTAGACTTGGTGAGGGCCAGAGGGAGTCAAAATATAAATAACAATAACAGCAAAAAATACAAAAGAAAAGAGAAGCAAAAAAAAAAAAAAAACTACAATATCACATCTCTTGAAATCTTTAAGAAGGAATTTTCTATCTCCCGATTTGTCCAAATGAAAACTAAATAATATACGTGCGAACAGCTCGCATTTCAAGTTAGAAAGCTTTTTACAAATCGAGAATTCTACGCAACCCTGTTGTTTAGCCTAAGTATATATATTTCATTATAATTCAGTTAATGTTGAGTTAAATTCAAACATATACATTTTATTTCATTTATATTCGATTCACTTTAAATATCTACGTTTATTCAATATCTGATTTTTGCTTTGCACATTCATGTTTGGTTGAATGTGCATTCATTAACGTTTATTTGTTCATGCACTTGCATTTACACATTCATGGTTGTGTGTTGGTCTGTTTGGCATAACTGACCATAGACAACCATATCACAAATTATATAATCCAGACCTTGAAGTGTGTCGTCGTTGGTTACCGTAATTTGCCTGTGTTGCATTTTTGTGACACACTTCAAGTTCCTCATTTCTCTGGAGTAAACAAAAGCAACATGCAAGTCCATCATTTTCATGTCAGTAATAAAATTTGTCTTTTGTCTTCACCAAGTCAATCGGTCGCCTTCTTGTTTCTTGTCCTTGCGGTTTTTCCAGTTACAAGTGCTGGAAAGACCACCTCAATAAGTTGGCACGACCTGACGCATCGTTTGGTCGATTCATGCCAACCAATTAGAGATTTACACTGATTAGGTTTCAATCGCACAGAAAGTGATTGGCACGTTCCAACCCCCCCTTTTTGACTATTTAGTGTCCATCTTGCACACGCTAATAAATCAATTGCGAAGAAACCATTACATCAACATTTGGTAAGCCCGACGGGATCACAACTCATGTTGCCGCACAACATCAACATTTTGGTGACCCCGACGTGATCAAAACTCACGCAAGCTGCTGAACATAACATTTGGTGACCCCCCGAGGTGATTTGGACACGTGCTGTTATGAAAACATAATCAACGGTCGTTACATTAGACCACTGAAGAAATCACAGCGCAGTTATCCGTTTGGATTTGCCAACATTCCAAGAATAGGCAAATAAAGACCAAATATATTCAACAAGTGGTTGAAGCATATTTGGCAAGGCAGTGTCAATTGGACACACTCAACACAACACATTAAACACAACTTAATTTAAAATGATGTCAATGCAGGAATTGATCAACTCACAAACCACCACTGGTGGAACCATTCAGCGTATCATGCGCAACTTCAAAGAGGATCCAGTTGATAGAAAGGGCAAGGCATCTTACTATCATGAAGAACATCGCATCCTCTCCGAGCTATGGGATGCTTTGGAAGCAACGGATGGCAGGTTGCGCATTCTTGTCGAAGACCAGACGAATATTGAATACTTTGACAGTCAATATTACGAACAGATCCAACCTCTAACAAACGAGTATCTTGAGATCTTCAGTAAAGAAACCGATCGGATAAAAGAAGCCGAATACCATGAGCCACCCCAAAACATTACAACAACAAAAAACATTATCCTTCCTAACGATGAAATACGAGCTAACGCATCAGCTACAAATAAACCTGGGTATGGCCTGATTGGCAAATTTAATGCTCGCAGCACAGCATTAAAAAGGTTTTTAGCTGGACTTGCAATTCTCAGCCCCAATGAACCACAGTAAGCTTACACAATCCGTATTGACACCATAAACAAGTTATGGGGTCAAGTCGAGAATTTATACGATCAAATTTGGGAACAGGTCTCAGATCCCCTGATCAATGGTCTAGATCAGGACAACCATGAACAACTTCAATTAATGGTCTTTGAAGCCTTAACCAAACTTCACGCAACGCCCACCCAAGACACAAAAACCGGCCCAGCAAGTTGTAATACACCTATTTTAAATTCTTTGCCGCTTCTAAAAATAACCATGTCCAAATTCGATGGAGACTACAGCAAGTGGAGACAGTTCCACGACCTGTTTCTCCACATGATTCACCTGCAGCCACTACGCAATGTACAACAGATGTGGTACCTAAAGTCTAATCTCACAGGAGAAGCCGAGCGCTTAATTAGCCATCTCACAACAACGGCAGACAATTACATCTCCGCTTGGACAACTTTACAGGAACGCTACAACAATAAGCGTCTTCTTCTCTCAACTTTTGTGGAAAAAATCATCAATCATCCAGCCACTACTTCAAATGCAACATCCATCAAAAGCCTTCATGACACAACGCGAGAATGTTTGTTAGCACTAAACAACATTGGAGTTAAAACCAATGAATGGGACCCGATATTAGTGCACCTTCTAATCAAACAACTTGATCGGAATCTTCATATCAGATTTTAGCAATCCTTACGCCAACCAAAGGAATTGCCAAGCATCCATGATCTGCTTTCATTCCTGGAATTAAAAATTCCAAACAATGAAAACAATCAAATCTCGAGGAAAGGCCGTCACATTCAATTCTATTGGGAGCAGAATACTACTTTGAATTGATGCGGAACGGCAAAATGGAATTAAGCAATGGCCTTCCAAAATTGTTAAACTGGCTGTTAAACTCTAGGCTGGATTGTCAGCGGCAAGGTATCCACAAATCCAAACTCAACACACATAGCAACATGCGCTATCTCAACAGCTGATATAGAAGCTGCCAATCATACGGCACTAAATGATGTCATTGAACGCTTATGGCGAATGGATGATGATGGGCTATGTGACAAGAGCCTATCACAAGATGAACAACATTGTGAGGCACACCTCAGTCAAAATGTGCAAACCAACAACGACGACCGTTTTATAGTAAACTTACCTTTTCGTGAAGATTCATCCGCACTGGGAGAGTCAAGAGAAATGGCCCACAGGAGATTTATCGCTCTTGAGCGGCGTTTACTCAGAGATTCCTCCGCTAGAACACAATATATTAAGTTCATGGAGGAACACGAACAGATGGGACACACGACGGAGATAGACATTGAGTCCGTGTTATTCTGTCCATTATCACCGAATGATAGCACCCTGCTCTGCTCAGGCAACAGGCTTTGCATTATCACCGAATGATAGTAGTCTGCTCTGCCTAGGCAACAAGCTTTGCATGATCACTAAGTGGTAGCACCGTGCTCTGCTCAGGTAACTGCGTTTTCACCCAATATTCCAGCGTAACAGCTGCGAACGCAGCCACATTCTTCCAACTGCAGCAGCAAACAGCCCCCGCCACATCGAAGCCGTCATCGACCGGCCAACATCGGAGAGGCGCATACTTCAGTCACTTCTTCCCCCCGAAGAACAGAGGATCTGTGAGGACACAAAGTCGTCCCTCGTTTTGGGCTCACGGGTTCTCCGTCTGTGGTGAGGGGAAGGGAGTGCTAGGGTTAAGGCTAGGTTAAGTTAGAAATAACATAGAATAGAATAGATTAAGGTCGAAAATAGAATAGAATAGATTAATATAGCAGTAGGGATAGACTAAGATAGCAATAGAGATAGGTTAAGCTTAGAGTAGAAGAAGTTGAGTTTGAGTTAGTCTTGCTCACGACGTGGAGCGGTCTACCTTCAGACGTCCAGCGGTTTAGCTCGAGACATCGAGGAGTGCTTTTGAATTAATCTTTTGATTTAAGAATAATAAAGCGAAGGAGCAAGTCCCTGTAAAAAATATAAATTTCTTGTGTTTCCCTTCCCTGGGCCGCTGAGCTGCCCCAGCCTCAGGGAATGCGCCGCAATGGCGCTCACAGTATATCTTGTATGTATTAATAAGCGGGGCTTTATGTATTTTTGCAAGTATTATTATAATTTTAAGTTACGTTTACAATGGTATAAGCCTAAAGGGGAGCCAGTAATTTAAAGCAATTGGTAACGCGCCCATCACGGTACCTCATGGGTGGTGCGGAAAACTGTTAATGTTATTTGTAATGGATCTTAAATCAATCAGCTGAGAGTTCAATTTCAAAGGATAACGGACTTGCATAACACTTGCCGTACTAAAAACTCACTTACTCGGTAGGTAACGGTTCTTAATGAAGCTTTAATGAAAACTTTAATACTAGAAGAAAGCGTATTAGGCATGCAAAAAAATAAGTCTGTTGGTTTTTTGAAGTAGTACCATTTACCAAAAACCAACTTTAAATCGTGCCCCATATGTTTTATTAGAAATGTTTTTATAATTTAAAATTTTTCTATAAAATATACTTTTTTTTTGTTTAGCTCTTAGTTTAGTTTCTTAGTTTAATGCTATTTCTCTATTAACGTGTAAAGACTAATTTCTTTTTTTGTCCTGTTTATTGGAAGTGCTGGGTTTTTGTTTTTCTGGAGGTTTCGCTCCAGTAAAGAACGACGTAAATATTTCTCTAATTTCTGGCATGTCGTTGTTAATTTTGAGGAACGAAATGCTTTCCAGTTCTTTCTTTGTGTCAGGGTCATTTATCATTTTTGGCAATACTAACAGCAAGAACAATGGTAAGATCATCATTAAAACTATGGGACTAAACAGGAAGTCGGTATTAAACAGACCTAAAGCCTATTAAACACTTGAAAATCATATAGGAATTGCTCACAAACCCTAATAAACAGAGCTAATAATAATAATTATTTATATATATATAATATATACAATATATGATTGGCATTGCCAGACACGTTTACGATCGCGATTTTGTAATTAACTCTCGTTTAAGTGCGGGTGATCATATCAACCTTGCCCGCAGAAGAGTCTAACTTAGGGTTACTGTCGCTTTCAAAATGTTTGATTTCACTCTTACATCATCACTCTTACAGCATCATTGATAAAACATGTTTTCACTGATAACACATGTGTTTCGGTCATTTGGCCATTTCCTTGTTTACAGCTTGCTTGCAGTCACCAGCTTGATGACCATAGTTGTTACGTTACGTTTGTAGCACTTGCCATTGAATCTCCTATAGTTTTTCTTCCCACATAATGTAGTTACCCCTTGAGTCACTTCACCTGTACCGACGCTTAAATTTGCTTCTTCAGATATTAATCTCTATTTGACCATGTTGAACGTTAATTTGCCGCTATCTATGTCTTGAACTGCTGTTATCAATACATCACATTTATGTGGAAGGGACAAGAACAATTGAGCCAATATCCCACCCTCCTCAACTTTAGCTACTGATATTTTTAATTCTCGAATTAAATCTTCAAATTTTATGATGTGACGTAAGACACCTTTGTATTTGATTTCCCAAACTCGCCTTGGCGAAATCAGAATCTGATTCACATTTGACAGATATTTGTAATATGTTTTCTAATATGTTCACATGTGGACAGATATTTATAATACAAATACTTCACGGAGACTACTTTGATTCTAATTGAAACCTCAAAACTAAAATTTACACCCATATGGTGGTTCCGATTCGGTGAATATAATGATAAGTAAATTTACATTAAGTCGTTCTTGGTGTTACCTACATCTGCGCCACAAGCGATATAAAGTGCAACAATAATGCCATAGTTTTCATACTTCTTTTATGTGTTGTAAATAAGCTAGCAATTATTTGTGCTTCTTAGTCAAATTTTTAAACATTTATTAGTTGAATATAGAATACCGAATATACAAGAATTTAGGAATGAATTTTGTCAAAATGGAAATATATTCAGTGTGTATCCCCTCCATTTGTTTCCAAAAATAAAATATCATTGACGTCGATAGAAAGCGAGCACGTACAAATGCATAAGCATTTTTCTGTTGAGCAGGAAGAGCATATCAATATGATGTCAAATGCCTATTGACGTTACTACGATATGATAATTTCTGCAGGTAAACAGCTATTTTGTTGTCCTCTGACCCCCAGCTCATAAAGCACGTGCCCCTTAGAAAATTTGTCCAAGCCTTACCAAATAGTTACAGACTACTTTCCAAATAAAACAAATGATTAAATTACAAATGGAAGTACTTTAAAAAACGAGGTAGTATGGAAATGTAGATAATTTAATACGAATTGTCGTAGTCCAACACGCATATATTCATTCTTCCTCTCTTTCTATCTATTTATCCTTACTCACGTCCGCGCACCGCACAAAGAAAGTTTCACAAAACCAATCGCGTAAACAAAGTAAGTCGCACAAATAAATGTAGTAACAAATTTGTATAAAATGTATTAGCTTAAAAGGTATTTGTACAAAAAAATTGACTAAATATATTTTACTACATTTACACAAAATGTCCAAATGCCACGTAAACGGTATTAGAGATGAGCGCAACATTAAAGAATTCTCTATGTTAGGCAAGCTTCTTGTTTTTACTAATTACCAACTATTATTTATGTAGAATTTCTTAGATGCGCTTACAAAAGATTTTATTTTAGCCGCTATAGAAGTTTGTAAAAGTGCTTATTGTCCATACAACAATTTCACAGTAGATGCTGCTTTACGTACTTTTGATGACAGCATTTACGCGGGACCCAATATTGAGAATGCAGCCTTTACTGCTGGAATATGTGCCGAGGGTGTTGTAAATACGTACATAAGTAGAACATAAATAAATATTAATAAAATGTACAACATGTATGTATAACAAATTGACTTCTTGGCTATTTAAACACTTCTTTTCTTTTTTTTTCTTTTTTTACGAACTTCTATCCGAAAAATCAAAATTGGCGTATCGGCTTCCTGGCACGGTTTTCCACACCACCGTGATAGACGCGTTGCCAAGTGTTTTAAATGATTGGCTCCCCTTTAGGCCTACACCATTATAAACTTATTTTAAAACTACAATAATAATAATAAATAAAAATAAGCCCCGTTTATACATAATATACATACTTAATAAATAAATATATAAAAAATATATGTAAATACATAAGGATCGCTGCAGGTGTGTTGATATCTGCAAAGGTAAATTAAAAATTAAGCATTGGTTTGTTTGTTAATCTAAAATAAAATAAAAATAAGTGAATAAATTATAAATAATAATAAGTAAAGATAGACACACATTTACCTTTGGCATACGGCGAATCTTACATTCTCATGGGCGACGAGCTGCGGCGCATCGTTTCTTTTTAATCTACCCTAAAATAGACGAAAGTAAATAAGCAATTTATAAGTACATTTATATAAAAATATATTTATCTTCACTTTTCTGTATTTAATGCCCGTTCTCCTATGTGGCATTATTAGCGGACCTTTTATATTCTGAAAAAGAAAACAAAAAAAAAAGTAAATTATAAATATATTTGTATAATGTTTCAATTACCTTTACTTTATTGGTTTTTCCGCACGATTTTTCTATGTGGCATTATTAGCGAACCTTTTATATTCTGAAATAGAAAACAAAAAAAAAAGTAATTTGTAAGTTAATTTTATAAGAAATTTTGAATTTGAAATTTACTTTGCTGTTTTTTTCCCCGCTATTCTCCTTTATTATATGATGGGGGGTGCACTGTTTCGTAAACTAAAATAGGAGAAAGTTAATTAGTAAAGGTTATAGATTCAAATATAAAATAATATATTTACCTTAGAAGGACGAATGGTTGGTGTCTATGAGCTCTCTCTCTAAATTTTCCCAGTTAAGAGCATTTGCAATATGTAGCCACGCAAATTAAAGCGGTGTGTACTTACCCTGGTACAGGATCCTCTTTCTCTGAAGAAAGCAAGCCGTGCCATGACCGTTGCTTGCACGCGCTTGCTGCGTAGAACACGTCTTACGCATGGTCGAACCCTTCGTTGACTTCTGGTGTTGGGAACGCCGGATCCAGGTATGTCGAGCAGAGTGTCAAGTTGTTTCCCTAGTCTTTCGCTACTTGTTCACCGTTCACTTCCTCGCAAAAATCGTCTTCCTCTTCGTCAAGGTCACTTAAGTAACGGTGGCAATTCAGCTGCTCACGGATGTAGCGCGCGATCCCGTATCTTAAGTTTTTGGTCAGTTTTAAAATCCCCTCCGATGACCTGGTTCTTCCCCTTTTGCTGACCGCCATCTTAATGAAGAAGAATTCCAGAAGGTCCTGGCTTACCCTCTACGAGGCTATAGTTATGCCAGGGTAAGCCTCCACCAGGCCGTTCATTACGCGGATGAAATTCTTGATGGTTATCCGCGTGTCAGCCGCTAGGAAGTCCGCCGCTAGGAAGTCCGCCGCAAGTTTCCTCCAAATAATCGCTGGCAGCTTGCAGTTGGCCTTTGAGCTTCTCCCAATTGGTGACCGATATGAAACACGATGAAACACGTGAACTGCATGAGGAATAAATAAAATTTGCAGGTGCGCTTGGCTTCGTCGGTATTATTGGTGAAGACGTTTGATTTCATAGCCGCTTGGAGCACCGCTGGAGTGATGTTGTTGCAAAATTGGACTTAATCGGCGACACTCCGGGGTGCTGCAATGGTGCGTATTGAACCTCTCCGCGTCCAGAATTCACAGTTTGGCGCGTTTCTTTGCGACAGTTTCGCTTGGGTGGTGAAGTCCAACTAGTTGGTTTCATCTGCTTTTTCTCTAAGTCAATGTAGTCGTACATTAATAAAATCTCACGACTGCTGCCGTCTGCTCGTTTCCGTCTATATACTCCGTTGGAAAATTTTCTCGTTCTTTCCTTGTTGCCCGCCGATCTATCACAGACGTAAACTCTAACACCTAAGCCAATCCCCTCCGCAAGTTCGATATTGGCTTCTAGTTCATCCGCATCACCTTTATTAGTAGTGGTGGGTTTGGCGCTCAGTAGCGTTTCAAAAGCCGTTAGCAGGCTTCGGACGGCGAAGACAAGGACTGCAATAGTTTTCTTCCTTTTGGCGATAATCCGCACCCGAGCATCTTCAGCTCGGTTTTAGATTGTCTTTCTGTTTGTGTACACTTCATCGAAGTATATGTGTAAAATTTTATCGTGAAGAGTCAACTGCCTCACGACTTCTTTGATTGCCTCAATTCCTGGCACTCAGCTACTGCTTCCACTTCCTTGCTTTGATTTGCCTTCAATGCAGCATTTTCGTCTTTGAGCCGCTTCACTATCCGCCGCCTCCCTCGAAGTGCTGGGTACATCTGCAATATACATACTTTCTAACATATTGCCTAACATACGGGGCTAGATGGCCTTGTGCGTATAGTGTTATCGTCGTGTTCTGCTCCCCAGTGTCCATTATGATCCTATCTTCTTCAACATTCTCTGCTGATGTTTTTACTTCTACGTTTTTTTTGCTTCTAGTTCGTCTAGGTCTCGTTCTCGCCTTGCTTCTGCACATGATGTTTTCAATTCTTCTAAAGCTGGCACGATATTTTCGTTTACTTTGATCTAAGATGATAGGTATGCACAATCCATCGTGTACTTGATATATCCGGTTTTTGTGTGTCTTATTAATAAAATAATGCCTAAGCGAGAACTTATTGTTGTTCTTTGTTCATGTCTTTCAAAGAAAACAAAATCAATCTCTTTTTTATGACAGTTAAAAACATATGCATAAATTTTGCCAAAAGAAATTCCTGATGAATTCGATATATATACTTTATGGAGTCTCTAAAACTTCCTAGTGGGTGTTGCAAGCGTTTTGTCAAAATGAATACACACATTTTCATGATCATCAACAATCTCTCCGTTAGACAATTTATTTTTCTTCTTTATTATTTGAGAAAGATTAATCTTCTTTCATTATGATGCGTGAATAGTTTTAGTAATAATCACTTAAGTTACTATGCTAGTAGGATATTTAATATTTGTATTATTTTTTAATAAATTTATTAACCGTCATCTTTTACATGGTCAAACAATTGAAATTGTTTGATAGTTACCTGCAATCATTTCATTATTTATTGCTTTTCCATCTTTACGATTATTACATCTACATGATGAAATTAGTGAATCTTCTATCACCTTAAAAACTATTGGGCACCATAGTTTAATAGAAAGAAACCACTCCCAAACCACTCAAAGATTTAATCCCAAATCCTTTTCCCGAACCCCTTTCTCCTTACTTTCTTTTTTTAATAAAATAACCCTCTAATAAAATTATAATTAAATCAATAAAAAACAAATATTGAAACTAATATAATATAACGATTTATTTTTTTTTAAGGAGACCATTGATTTATATCGTTAAGTATGAGAAGAAGAAAAAAAGGAAAAAATTTTAATTTCATTAACATTCTCATTGTCTTTTATTTTAATTAAATGGATTCAGTTTTTGTCCCTCCATCTATTTACCATTCATTCACTCTTTCCCCCAGCCGTTTTTTCTTGAAACGCTCACGGTCGAAAATGTCAACATGCAAAGATGTGAGCAAGGAAATTGTGTTTGCAGTTATAGAGCAAGTGTGGTGGTTTTGTATCCTTTTCCTTTTTGTTTTAATTTATTGGACCTATCGCACCGATTAGAGAACTAGGAAAGTAGCAAGATATTAATACAAAGTTATTGCGAAACATAAGCCAACTTACTTGCTGTTATACGTGATATTCTTACAAGTTCAAAACCTGGTTAAGGGAAACACTTTCTGTTGGTGCTATTTATTCATTTATGAATACCTTGAAGATTAACTCAAATTACGCAATATAAACAATAAAAGGCTTAAACTGTTTAAAACAAAAGTAGAAAAGATTGAAACATATCTGCCCGTTAGTCTGATAACTGCCCATGTATTTTTATGTTAAATCTTCAGATTGCCATTTTTGAAATATTTTGATAAAAATTTGCGTTCTGTGTTTGCAAGAGCCAGTTAGCTGACAAAAAGCACTTTTGCTTAGAAATATAAAAACAATGACGAATATAACATCAATAATATGGCGGCGCACATACTTGTTGTTGTATGCCGCCAATATGAATGTAATGCAAGTGTTCGATTTGTGCTGAAGTTAAAAATGGAAACTGAAAGTTTGATTTACTTTTGGCAAAACTAATTAGAAAAATTTCATATATGTAGTGTATAAGAATACACGACTTCCAATTATAAGGTTGTAATGGTACTTTCTTGTGCAGGGTAGAACCCAGTCAATCCAGCGTTCGTTTCCAAGACAATTTTTGATAGAATGTGTTGGACCTTCGGGTTTGGTTTTAATTTTTATTTATTTTTGTAGAGATTATTTAGAGAGAGATTATTAGAGATTTATTTTGTAGAGAGAAAGCGCTTTCAGAGCGTTGGGGTGGAAAAAAAACCAGCTTGGTGGCCTGGACTTTTCTCGTTACTTGACTGTGTTTTGCACGCGTGTGTTCTACTGCGTGTTTTAACTTCGTAATCGCGGGTTGGTATAAAGAAAAGAATAAGACGCCGTGGGTCCCTTCCTAACTAGTTCTCGTCACAAAAAAACGTTTACCAGTCCTTCAGGGATGGCGATTAAAGCTAAACCAGCACATCCCCTATCCGTAAAGTCAATAAAATAAAACCCTAATAGTCAAAGTCAGCTTATAGTATGTCTTTGCTTTACTTACCTCGACGGCGGCTATGACAGAATAAAGGACTGAGCGTACTGCGATGCGCTCTTTTATAGTGCTGGCCACCAAACTATCCCGTTATACAATGCTATTCTTACATGGCTATTCTTATATGTGTTAGTTTGGGTTCGATCACACTCGTCTGATCGAACCTGTTTGTTTGCCTTTATAACTACATGTTATGCTTAGGCATGCTACCTATCTATCTGCTCGCTTTGCTTATTTCTATGCGTGTTTTCGTTCTACTTATTCTATGTTAACCGTTAGGTATATTTCATGCAGTTTAGTGTATACTTAACTAGCTTTTCCTATTTTCAGCTCTGGGATATATGTTTACATTCTACTTATTCTATGTTAACCGTTAGGTATATTTCATGCAGTTTAGTGTATACTTAACTAGCTTTACCTATTTACAGTTATGGAATATATGAAGTGATTACAATAATATAGTGACTCTTGGTTAGGTAGCCGAGGTATTTTCTGTTTAATTATTATTATTTTATATTCTTTTTTGTTTATATTATTCAATGTAATGTGCCTACTACAGTTTAATAGTATTCTCTTGAATGTTGATTATATATATATGTGTGTGTATGGATGTATATGTGTATGTATGTGTGTTTATATGTAGGAAAACATAGTAATACTTAGTAAGGAGGCGAACCGCTTCCTTACAAGATCTATGGAATAGTATAGATAATCTCTTCTATTTCTTTAAGAAGTTGTATTTTTTTATTAATTTCAGCTATTGTAATGTATATTTTTCCAATTTTATCAAAAAGAACTCTAATTGATCGAGAAAAATTAATTTGTTTTAAACAACAATTTACAATATTATATAAACTGTTGGCGCCGGTATTCCTTATACTTCACTTTATCCAAATTAAAAACCCAAGAAATTTAGAAAAGAGATTCCCAGGGAAATTATGTGCATCTCAAATGGGTCTCTTTGGCAAAAATAAAAATATATGAAATTATAAATAAATGAACTTACCGTCTAAACTTTTCTAATACACAAAATTTCTTTACATATCTTATATACCTTTCCTAATAAATTAAATTTTGTTTATAATTTTATAATTTTTTATTTTTTTCTAATACACAAAATTTCTTTATATATCTTATATATCTTTCCTAATGCGCTATACTTTGTTTATAATTTTATAATTTTTTATTTTTTTTTATTTAATTTTATATAAATATTTTCACCTTCTAATTTTTAAACTGTTCAATATATTCCTCACCCTTCGATGGGTAATGACAGTTTTGGTAAGTATGAAAACTGAAATACAAGTAGGAACAAGTATAAGACTAATTGATGAACATTTGTTAAGTTTGCATGTTTTTCGTACTATGTCCACTGTGACGACTAAAGCCACGAGTTCATTTTGGTCCTGCGTCATAAGCGCATCATACGTGTTTAGTGTAATTAGAATTATTTTTAGGCATTGTTGCTTGTTTTATACATATCACTAGTTAAATATTGCGGGAACAGAGTTATTTATTTTATAATTAAAATAAGAACTGAAATGGAGTCTGGGAGAGCCATCAAATTCCGGATAAGACAGCTGTGGTACTTTGAATCGGTTATGTTTGAATCGAGGTATGCAGGAGAAGAAGGTTGAACTTCGCCTTTCTTATGTATTCGAAGTATATTTACCTGAAATAATCTTTGTGCAATTTAGGGGCCGGATATATTTTAGCAAGACAGATTAATCGAGGCTATAGGCTATATAGACAAATATCTGATTAGAGTTTTGTACTTAAATCGTAGAGGCAAAGAAATTATAATTGTTCGTAGCGGGCGGGTGGGATATAAAACTCACATATGTGAACTTTGTTATTGTAATACGTCAAGCTGTTGGTGATAAGTTCACTTTATTCTTCTTTGATCTATCGAATTAATTGACCTTGAAGTTTGTTTAAACTTACAGTAAATAATATTAGAATAATAATAAAGCCTTGAATTGCAATTCGAGAAGTTACGTGTAGTACAATTCGTCCGATGGGGACATATTAAACGATTAGAGATAAGAAAAAGGCTAAGCTTCAATATTAAGTCTACCTACCAAAGGCCAAGACACCTGAATTAAACGGCCGAGTCAACCCCGTGCTGTCTAATAAGAAATTTTCCAATAGAAAATTTCAATCTTTAGAATATATGTTTTGAACAGGGTTTTGTCATCCTTAGCAAAATAATAAAAACATTGGTCTGTTTCACTTCTGTAGAGTGCCATTACAAATATATTTTGGTGGAGTGGATTGATACCATTGCTCTCTCAAACTGTTTAAGAGCATATGTTTTTATTAACAGTTCACATACCTTTCTTTACCCATTTTTAAACTCTTCAGGCTGCTACATGCATATATGTCCGCCTTCAACTCTCCCTTAAGATAAGAGAAACAACTGACGTATTATCAGATCATGTTTAACGTCTAAGGACCAGCTATGAGAAAACGAATGGTCTATGCCTTACAACAGTAGAGTATAATCGGTTTCCTCTTGTTGAATGAAATCTTTGGCTATCAATTTAGCTTTTTTTTCTTAAAACTACACTGTCTGGACCAAGTTTTAAGTATTTGATTAGAGTGTTTTAAAATATATTTTACATAAATTGAAGTTTATTTAACGCAACAGTTTTTTTTAATGTATTTTTTAATAAATGTCAGAAAATCACAAAATGCTTTCTTCTTGTTTCACATTCGCTCAGAATATTGTCGTCCGGGTGCGAGAATATCTTTTCTTTAAAATCCCTGACAGTAAGGATTGGCGAATGGTCTGTGGTACTCAATAAAGTAAGGTGAAAATTAGTTCTTTTAAGTTCTACAATGAGTATTAACATATGTTGACTCCAATGTGGTTTTCTGATTCGCAGCGTGAAATTCGGATATTTTTGACCGTATTCCACTTTCTTGACTGCCATCATCACTTCTGTTGACGATCTGGTGACAATGCTGCATCCCAAAAGAACACAATTAATTATAGGAAGGCTCCCCGTGAGCAAAAGACTCTTAAAGATCTTCACAACCAGCGGAAGGATATCGAAGATCTTTAGGAAGTCATACAAAGTCTGGTAATGCCATCAACAGATATCCATAATTCTCAGAAACACATCCTTATTTTCTTAAGAACGTTCTGGATTTGTATCCCAGAAACCCAGAATAGAGGAACAAGCATGAAGGCATTTCAAACATGCTTCACTGAGCAGGCACGCGCAGCCGTAACTAATATAGCTTCTAATTTTTAAACTTTTCAATAATTTTTTTTTAATTCTTTTTCGCAATTTTCCACTTTGTCAAATTTCTTTTTGCACTTGTGAAATGAAACTCCAATGCCAATCGTCGACGAGGGAACTCCGATGTCAATCGCGGCAACGGCGCCAATCGTCGGCGTCGGAACTCCGACGCGAATCGTCGCCGTCGCCTAAGAGGCGGACAATCAACACCAACAAACGTATACGGAACACGTCGACTTTCCAAAATTCTTAAATGGTTTATAAAAAAAGTACCATCTATCCACACAGCTTGGTTAATTTAAATAATTTGCATGAATTTTTACAACTGGGTTAATTTCCACGTTGCTAATGCGAATAACAAAGAGTTTTATCTTATTTTTAAAACTTTGCAGCATATAAAATAATTCTTAATTCTTATTGATCTTATCGAAGTAAGACATCAATTCGGTTCTCTAAATTGAAAGAAAGACCGAGAAATCTCTGCAAGTATTATTTTCTAGATTAACGAAGCTTTTGCTGGAAATAAAGGCGATCAAATATAAATTTATTATTATTATTATTGTTATATAAATTTAGCCAGAGAATAAATTCTTATACTAAAGTCTTAGAGCACTAGCATCTAAGGCTTTCGGCTTTATTTTTTATTAATGTTCTTATTATCATTATAATTATTGTTATTAAAAACTCTACAATTTTAAACTTTAGTTTTCCAAATGTAATTTTTATATTACGTTATTTTAAATATTCATTTCTATTATATGTGGTATCAAAGTATTATGAAAACAAAATCTTGATTGACTTTTTGAAAACTGTCCCTTTTTGAACCTTAGATGAAGTGTTGAGTTTGTCTTATCAGGGCTTCCGATCACCACTTTACTCATCATTGATGTAGCTGCTAAAGCAATGACCGATAGTAATCGATTTAACTCTTGTATGCTTAGCAATGCCATTGCGATCGTATGTTTAAAACCTCATGCCTCATATTATGTAGCAAGCTTTGCAGAGTGATTTTTCCTTTCAACCCTTAAATTCAATTCGCATATATAAAGGATATATGTTATCTTATTTTATTGTAATAATGAACCTCGTAAGCGAATGTATGTTTACGCTAGTTTACTTTTATGCATCAAAGTTTGGTGTGAAACCCTCGGTTTTTTATTTTATATTCCAACAGGTAGTCGAACTCATTTCTATTTCAGCTTGATTTAAAACCCGCGGTTTTCTATTTCAGTTTGATGTAAAACCAACGGTTTATATAACACCAAACATTTATAAGAAAAGAACAACTGCTTGGAACATGTAACTATGCCACCGAAAATTGAGGGTTTATTTATTTTTGCCAAGATGCTTATAAAGTACGTATATTTCTATCTAACAAATTTCCAATGTACAGAAGCATGTCTGCCGGCCTGTACGTCTGGATGAATGTGATTAATATTCCCCACATGGCAAAGATTAAGATTTCGGCTCCAAATTTATTTATTAAAAACGGAGAGTGAAATGATTGTATTTATTTACTTAGCACGTTATTAATACTAGTCATTCCATTCCTGGCTGCCTAGTTAATAAAATTTTTTCCGAAGTATCAAGGACAATGTCTAAGGATATAAACATGATATATCGCTTTTTAAGCTACATTGGCGGAAGTTTTTAACAGTGGAAATACGGAAGTTCTTGACAAGAAATGAATAAATTATTTTGAATTAAATTTTTATTTATACAATTGTGTTGATAAAAACATAACAATATTCGGTTGTGAATTTCATACAAAGTAGAAAGAAGTCTAGCTTGGTTGGTATTACATTCGGTCGTACCAACTTGTTCATTTGGTTCTTCCAACACTTGAACTGGAAGAAACCGCAAAATAGTTAACCATCAATTGTTTTGTGGACAATGATAAAATTTTATTGGTAAAAACATGGGATATAAATTACAATTGTTATAAACTAACTTAGAATTATACTACAATAAAACAAATATATAAAATGATGCAATTGCATTTTTGCGTTTGTTTACTCCAGAAATATAAACGGCTTGAAGTGTGTCACGAAAATGCAAAATAAGCAAATTAATATAAATAACGACGACGCACTTCAAGGTCTGGATTATGTAATTCGCGGTGTCGTTGTTTATGGTCAGTTATACAGAAACAGACAAATATAGAAACATAACTGTGCAAACGCAAGTGCATGAACAAATCGAATACAGCTACGTTAATAACATAACCAAACCAAATATATAACCAAATATGAATGTGCAAATAAAAGAATAAAGTGTGTTGACTTAAAATAAACAGTGCGAATAAAAAACACACACTTAAAACTATACAAATTGTTTTTATTAAATATCGAAATTTTATTTCATATAAAATTGGCTACAGTCATCGCTGAAAAATCAAATATCCCGGGCAACTCTAAACAAGTACTTTGAATCAGAGACATCAGTAATTAGTCTCGAATTGTCAAAGATATGTAAAAAATTGTATAAAATTGACACACCGCATACTCCTCAATATTATTCAGCCAAGGTTAAGATGATAACTGATTGAACCGTAACTCTGGAATAAACACCGCACCGAACGTACAGTTGCAGCAAAGGCTGCAAGGTATGATATTATATTTGCACTTCCAATTTTTGTGGGTTCTATTTTATAGCTTGTGGGTTCTATGTTAATCTCACTGAAGGTAAACGTGACTTTGTCGCTTGTGCTGTGGTCGCCTTGCAGGATGACCCACTTACTACGTCATGTGGTGTTTGTGGCCAATTCTCAATTGGGTTCGCTAAGAAAGATTTCCTTTTGTATGTCACCAAATCCGATTTACGACCATACCGCGTCCTTTGCATTAGCATTGGAGAATTATTACCAAAACGTTTCTCTTTACCATAGTTATTTATTAATTATTTATAAACTTTTCAGCTTTTGTTTTACCTCCAGTTTTGTGCGTCTCGAATATTTATTAAGCTTCTCCCGTCTCGTCATTTATTTGTTAAACTTTTAACTCTCCAAGCCTTGAAAAAAAATAAAAGTAATTTATTTAAACATATGTTTAAAAAACATGGTTCAGTTGTATAAGTAGTTTCATATCTCCTTCCTCTTTCTTCAATCAATGTGGAACTCACAACCGCTTTTGTGGAAAGACGGTTGAAATTCCAATGCCTTTATTGATAAATATTGTATTGTATTTCATAACACAAATATACAAAGCAAATTTTACTCTCTTTTGACAAAATATATTGCCCAGAGTAAAATTTACTTTGTTCTGCGTTTCTTATGGAAATAAATTGGTGACTTAAGAGATGAGCTTTTTATAAATTGGCGACTTAAGAGATGAGCGAGTCTGCTACTTTCAAAAGCTTCTTAAAATATACTACAAGTAAGTTTTCGCAAAAGCACGTAAACGGACAACCAACACAGTATGTGATATTTGCAAGGAAAGCGTGTAGTGTAGGGTATCTAATAGTAGTTTTGCCTGAGATTAAAAAAAATTGTTTGTTACTTGCCCACAACAGATACAACGATAAAAATTTTCATGTATATCTTTGGATCCGGAGAAAATGGAAACAATCGGCTACGCCCACCCGATATTATCGAGCATTGAAAGTGCATTTTTTCCTTGTTGTTTTTTCTTTTTTAATTATTTTGTATTAATGACGACTGTTCACAACCGAAATTAATTTTCATGTACTTATTGCTTGTTCTCATTTAGACTTGGCGCTCTCCAGGATTGGTTGAATAAAATCGATAAATTGGAAGGTGGAGGGGAGGAATTTTCTCAGGGTTATAAATATTACGGCTTACATTTCAAAGACGATAATTGAGTGGCGGCTCGCGAATGGGCACCCGGAGCTAAAGAACTCTACATGACTGCAGATTTCAGTAAGCCTACGTAATCATCCTTTTCATTCGTATGCATTTAAGTTTATAACATTGGAACGTTCGCCTTCGTTCCGTTTTTGGATCGCTTAATTCTAAGGGCGTTTTGAAGGGCGAAAACATAACATCCATAAAATATTTAACTTAATTCATGCGACTAAACTAGTGTGCCTTTTTAAAAAGGAGCCCCTAGTTATAGTTGTAATGTTCATTCTACTTTAGTCCTAGAACTAATTTCTTTGGTTTAAACAAGCGTAATAATAATAGCGCGTTGATTAGTATGTATGCAATTATTTATTTTTATTGTTTAATTGCTTGTTGTTCGTTGTTCCGCATAGTACTTCGAAACAAATGAATGAAATGGAATGAATCAAATAAAAGAGGTACCAGTTTAAAAAAGATTTATAAAAAATCTCCAATATTCTGCAACTTAGAACACTAATTTTCATATAGTTGCATTCATAAGTGTTTCGGCGGAACTACCAAATTTTTCACAACAGTACATCATGGAAAAAAAAAGTTTAAGAATTTTTCGTAGATTTCCAGAATATCATACTTTCATGGTTATTTCTCAATGTGATGTTAAACAACACGGCACAAGCTGAAGATTTTATTCCAAATATGCACTTTACTGTAAGATATTACAAACAATTAACAATTCTGGAAGAAGTTGTTGTTAGGGAACAAGGGAAGCTTCCCATATCGGTTATCTATGCCAGAAGTTTGTTTCTGCAATGAAAGTTCGTGGCTTTAAGCATAGCTTTAGCTCCAGTTGTAAATATTGAATTACTTTCAGGCATAGACAGAGAACAGTTTCGTTAAGAGCCATCCAAATGAACAACGTGCTTACCATTATTTTTCAAAAAAATTTTTTGTTTCGCTGAGATTAACTGGTCTTTTTTACAAAATATTAATTTTTTGTAAAACGTAACTTGTCATCTTTTTGAGCAAACAATGGAACGTCAGGAAGGTTGGCGTCTGAAAGCCAAGGCCCCAGAAAGTTTTATAATTTTTATAAGATAAACGCAAATCTACATACGATGTTGATTTGTTCGGTTACAATAACTTCTTCAGTCTTCAAGAGAAATATAGTTGCCAGAGTTCATAAATTGTAAAATAATTTGACAACAATTTATCCAAGTTTCACGTTCAAGTTTACCTAGTTTCAGAAATAACGTCGATATCATTTGCTCATATGTTTTCTTAAACTTTTTGAATTAAATTAAAATCTGTTTTCTTTTAAAGGGAAATTCACATACACCAAAAAAAAGAAAGAAGAAGAAAGCTACACTAAAAAACAGAAAGAAGAAGAAAGCTACACCAGAAAAACTAAAAAACGAATTTTTTCTTTTTTAATAACTATACTTTCGCAATTGTTATATTTTTAAACAATAATTTTTCATTCATTCAAGCATTAGTTAAATAATACCATTCGGAATTATGAACTAATCAAAGGTAATTACTAAGAAATAACAATATTTACATTAAAAGAGAATAAACAAATTTTAATTTACAGAAGAGGAAAACAAAGAAAACAGTGGCTTAAGAAGAACAAAGTTCTTTAAAGCACGAAACATTGTAGAAGTTGTTTCCATTTGATATGTGATAACGCCAATCAATGTATACCTCATTTTACGGGAGACTTCCATTCCTATTATGACTCTTGTTTTCCTTTAGACGGTGCCCAGAAAGAATTATCAATTTCGAAGCCTTTATCGAAGCAGACGCGTTGTTATATCTGCGCCAAATATATGTTCGCATACCACACAAAAGGATTGCGCATTTGGCGCATTAATAATAAGCATAACGTTTTGTGGGTCCCAGGCAGCGCAACACCAGGTTCCACAAACGGCTTAGTGTACATAGACGATTCTATGTGACCCTCGCGTTTACGATTTCAGCAAAAGCGCTGCGTAGACATATACATATACCAAGCAGATACAGGCGGTTAAATAGGCATTGCTTACTAATCACAGCTATCAAGAATGTATGCAAATCACTTAATTTCGCGAAAACAGTGCGTGGTCTTAAGATATCCCTGAACACTATGCATCGGATTAATTAATTTCACGACCACTCCTCTTCGACCGACGTATTTTAAAAGAGGCGCTGTAAAGTGCTATCAGGTGTTTAATGGTTAACCTTGCTCGAAAATATCGTCTTAACTTATGTTGGAACGTAAGGTTAATTATTGATGTGGTTTTTATTTAGTTCAGATATACATACATATTAAAATTTTTTAAGAAAAATTACTGTATAGAGGCCTTCCACTCACTTTCCTTTTCCTTTACTATTTTTAAGGTTAACGCATAACATTTTCCTCTGGTTTCTTCGAGGCTTAAGAATATCAAATCTTGGCATTTAATTAAGGAACATTAAGTGCTTTATTCATGCTTGGAATTTTTTTTCACGGCTCGTTTTCATGATCGCCGGTATTGTGTAGATGTCGGTAGGGATCGGGACTTGAAGTCTTACAAAATAATTCAATTTGGCTCCACGTGGCTTGATGTATGTCCAACTGTACTTGGATCAATATAATTGCATTCTTCAACTGCGGGTTTTGACAATCGTAGAGTTTGTTATTTTTTTTTTTATTTATTTATTTACGATAACAATACAATTAGTCAGCTACAATACTAGGATACAGCTAAACTTAGGACTAAAAACTAAAATTTATGAAGCAGGCAACAGGACCCAGCAACAAGAACAACACTGTAACCACTCCTGCTGAAAAATTTATTGTAAATATTTATTTTTTTATTTATTATTTAACGATTAACAATTAACACTTATTAGCTGCAAATAAATTATAAGCAAAATTAAGCATTAAATACAGAACATTAGTTCAATATAAATTAAATATAATACATATGTAAAACAATGAAGTAAAAAAATATAAAAATAATAAAGAAAATACAATAAACATAATTAAAGAAATATGAATGTATAATCATGAATGTATAATGTATAATCATCTGGCAGCTAATCGCGGAGTATAGAACTTTTTATAAAATTTAAAGAATTAACTGAAATATCAAATTTGTGAAAACTGTCATTAAAAAGTTCACAAAGCACACGAAGCGGGTTATTACGCTGATAGTTAGTACGGCAATGCAACAACTTTAGCGGAACGTAGTGTCTAGTGAATCTTACAGGTACATTAAAATCCAATTGTCCAAGCAAAACTAAAGAATAAATATCTC
This sequence comes from Glossina austeni, assembly GCA_000688735.1. Taxonomy (NCBI): domain Eukaryota; kingdom Metazoa; phylum Arthropoda; class Insecta; order Diptera; family Glossinidae; genus Glossina; species Glossina austeni. The sequence continues at coordinate 229,416 of KK502537.1, read as the reverse complement.
CTCTTATTAATTTAACCATAAATTATATACTTAGTAGCCACGTCTTTTCACTAAAGTAGGTAATTCAATCAGCTTCAATCTATTTACATAAGGAGGTAGGGGAAGATGATTGTCTTAAAGTTTTACATCCAAATTTAGGTCGATATCTGTCATAGGTTGTAGTACAGAGCCATTTTCGCAATGCAACCCGAAACTTTAAATATTAGCCCTAATTTGTAAGTTACGGGCCGTGATATCTATAAATTATAGTTTTTAAGCTTCCTTTTTTTCAATTTTATTGGTATATTGTGCGATAAATTTGATTAAGAACGCATTTCGCATGTTCCACGATTCTGTATAAATTTATACAAGAGTAGAAGTCTTCGAATTCTGTAAGTACACTCAAGTGTAATAAGAAAACTATATTCCCCTTGAAGGGGTATTAAGTTCGCCGCTGATTTGCGTAATGAAGGATGTGAAATTATAATAGCTCTCACTCATATGCGAACTCCCAATGACATTAATTTAGCTGAGAATTGCCCGGATATTGACTTGATCTTGGGCGGTCACGTATACGAAATCAAAGAAGTTAATGGCGTCAAAATCATTAAATCAGGCACAGATTTTAGGCAATTTTCAAAAATAACACTCCTTCCTAAAAGAAACGACAAAGGAAAAATCGCAGTAGATGTCACGTCCGAATTAGCTAAATACTCCGCTCTTATAGAAGTCAAAATGACTGAAATATTAGGTACTTTTACTGTAGAACTAGATGGACGCTTTGCGGCTGTACGTACTCAGGAAACTAATTTGGGTGTGAGACGTCGTACTAGCTGCCACCGGAGCTGATATCGTTATTATAAATTCGGGTACTTTTCGTTCCGATCAAGTACATCCAGCTGATCCCTTTAGTATACGAGATTTAGTGAATATAATGCCCATGCGCTATACTTTAGAATTAATTGAAACAATGGACCGCTGTCTGCATGAGTCTTTAGAGAATGCTACATCTATTTACTCCAATTTATCGAGATGCTTTTCTCAAGTATCTCCAGCGACGTTTTCATTTGATCTACGTAAACCTACAGTTCATAGGATTCATCCATAGTTAACACAAGTAGGTGTAACGGTAGGAATGACTACTTGAACATGGAGCAAACATACAAAGCTACCTCTATAATGCAGTGATGGTTTCATCATATTTAATGAGGCGAAAGCGTTGGTAAGACTTTTTCGCTTGACCAAAATCTCTTTTTATTTTAGTTGGGTGAAGATTCCTCCCCGAAATTGGGTTTAACAGTACACAATCATTTCAAAGCGATTAGTATTTTCTAAGTTTTTGGATTGTAATGGAAAATTTTCTAAGTTTTTGGATTGTAATGGAAAATTTTCTAAGTTTTTGGATTTTTATGAAATTTTCTAAGTTTTTGGATTTTTATGAAATTTTACCCGATATTCAAGAAATGCTGCACGATATTATCGGTAAAGTTGTGATGTCATTTTATTTCTTTCTCATTTTAGATATTCACAATTGTGACGTTCTTTTCAACCATTATTTTAGGCAATTCTGCATTATATGTTCTTAACACAAACACGTATTTTTTAGCTGCGTATTGTTATCGCAGCTTGGAAATGATTGATATATTGCTCGGTTGCGCCATTGTTTTGCCTAATTTCTTCTGCGACTCTGATTTAGACTCTATATTTAATGATTTCGAAGAACAAATGCAAAAGAATTTCTTAGGCATTTAGGAAACATAAATATAGATGCATGGTATAAATGTACTTACTTTTAATTTTTTACAATTCTATTATGTATCTTAAATTTATGTAACACAGTAGTAATTTTTAATACAATATGAAATTTTAGTTTTTTAATATAAAATTAATTAATTTAAATTAAATTTAATATAAAATTTTATTTGGTATTTGCTTTTTTTATTTATATTATATTTCTATTTTTTTTGTCAATTTTTCACCCGATTTAAATTTTTCACCAAGCTCTTTGTGTACTTGTAAAATGGATTTGATATTTCACTAAAAGCCGTTAGCTGGTTTTTTTCTTTACATGGTTTATAAAAAAAAATTCTAAATGTTGAGAATAAAGAGAGCAGAGAGTTGCTTTCAATAAATTGCAATGCTGCGATTCTGTTCAATGAGAATTTTTTGCAGCACTTCTGTTAAAGTGGTACAAATTTATGCAACAATTCTGTTAAATGAGAATTTGAGTATTATTGAGTTACAACATTTGCATTATCAGCTGGTTTCTATTACACATTAAGTTGAATTATTTAAACCAACCCATCTGCGCAATTTAACACTTCAAAAACTTTTTTTTTATAAAATAATTTTATACTCTCTATTTTTTATTTTAGAAGCATTTCCGTAAGTCCGGATGGTTTGTTACAAAAGCATGGAAAGAAGGAAAACGAACGCTTGTCACATTTGACGCTTTTTCTTTGTATTGTGCGCAGAACTCGACCTATTCATTGTTAAAAAAACCATGCTGTTTAAACTTCAGCAGCAGGAGAGTTTACATTTTTATCTACCTGCTATAGTATACTTGTACATGTATGGGCCTACTCTTGAGAACAGCGAGAACGTATTCAGTATTTTAACGGTAAGAAACTACCTTTCAAACCTGCAACACTGCGGTCAAAATGATTCATCTTTTATTTGTAAATATAGACCCACTAATTTTCATTCCAATCTAAGAACTCAAATGTAGTGTAAGCCCCCTCATACGGATGCATAGATCACATCTCAATATTCTAAATATATCGTTTGGTGATCTTGAAATTGTAAATCTACGTAGCCATTACGTAGCCTACGTAGTTTATGCAACCAATTCGATAAAAGTCGACGAAAGTTCCTCCGCAACTTTGGCTTTATGTACTATTTTAGATAGATGCTTCACTGCCGCGAAGCTAGGTACATTATGTCCAACAGAACCGTCAATGGCATATATATCATAGCCGTTGTTGTAACAAAGAAGTTTTTCTTGAAATAAGATCCTCATAAAGAAACATTGACAATTTGCTTCGACGACTCTACATTTATTGGTAACAAAATTCCAGAGAAGAATTGAATTTATCTTGTCACAAATATGACGGTGTTTTTTATAACAAAATGCAAGAGACAGTGTTACTGCAAGATATAACTGTCTGGAAAAAGGAAGGATTTATTATCTTGACCTTAATTAACAACAATACAAAAAAGAGCCATTCACCTGAAATGGCATTGAGAATATGTCGAGGAGTTAAAGGGTGACTCCAATACAACGTTTTAACGTTCTATTTATGAATGTTTGTACACGTTTCTTATATAATTTGAAAGATGCAAATTTAATCTTAAGCATGACTAAAGCTTTGTAGACTATTTTGGGAGTCAAACTTGACTGATTGTTAGTGTCATGTCATGAGTTTAATAACATTAACAACATTACATCTAGATTGGCAGTCTTTGAAGACTTTCTCATCAAGCCCACGAAGAGTTAGTTTGTCATTTAAAATTCTATAAAGAAGTCATAGAGATTTCACCTGATTAACTGCAGTTTTTTTTGATAAAGAGCTTAATTCACAAAAATACCACTTCCCCGTATTATTCAGAAGTTAATGGTATAGTGGAACGATCTCACCGCCAATTGAAGGCAACTGTTATCGCTAGGGGTAATACGACCGATGGTACTTTTGGATTTGAAATCTATCCATTAAAGATTTATCAGCAACACTTGCTGAAATATTGTACTCCCAAAGCTCTCATCTGGCAGGCGAATGAGTGGTTTCAACTTCTAACTCAAGTGGTTCGATCGTATTAAACCTTAAGAAACATTTCCGAAATGTAAGCACCACTATTAGTCGCAGATAATTCGCAATTAGATTTTTTGGAAAATTAACTTATTCTTAGGTAATGTTTGTAGCACAATGCTGACTACTAAGGAGTTGATAAGTGATATTCAGGCACTTGAACCAGAATATCATGCGGGAATCAATAGGAGAAAATAACAGCCAAAATTTGGTCAATTTTCTGATTTTTTCTTATAACAAAATTGGTGCTTATATACTATAATAATAACAAAATAATGCACAATAAGCAAATATAAAGTTTAGTAAAATTAATGCTTTTGACCAATCAGGTAGATGCAGGGGATAAAAGTACAAGTAGGCAAAAAAAAAAGTTTTGTCAAAAACACCTGAGCGGTCTTATATCCTATAACTTGTTATTGGATCGATTTTTTAATGTTAGCTTAGATACTCAAATTTCCCCAATTCAAAACATATTTCAAGAGAAAATGAAAAATGCTACAAAAAATTTACAGATGATGAAATTTTTCTCTTCAAAGCCATGGTGGAACATTTCACTTACTGCTATTTTCCGCAGAATGCAAGCATCGAAACAAAAATTTTCAACATAGACTAGTTCCACGAACTTTATTTTTTTCAAAGAGGTTCCAAAAGAATGGAAAGTGGCGGTAAAAAAAAAGAAAGCATAAGGCTCTTTTAATTGAAGAATTGCTAATTAATGGGAGATCCTTTCGGAAATTTCGGAAATTCTTGAATGGTCGTCGTCAGACTAAGAGGACTTTAAAGATATGCCTAGATTTGCTCAAAAATGTCGACAGGACTCCACGTTGCTATTCCATCGTTAAAATTATCTGATGTAATCACGGCGTCTTTTTCGTTAGGTGAACTCACGGCGGTTCTGCATAAAAGAAAAAGCTAGTTACCGAACGACCGAAGTTCTGGATCAGAGGATCCAAATCTGTCTGCATTGATGAATGCCACATAAAAATTTTAGAATAAAAACATCATTTCAAATAAATGGCGTTGTACACAAACTCTTTCGATTCCAAAGGCTGGAAACAATCTTGATGAGTTGGTTAATCACAAACCCAGCTCCCTCATCTCGGTTCTAATGAAGATTGCAAATTCCATGGTAAGGAAAAACTAATGTTTTTTTCCTATACACATAATCTCATACCAGACCGTTATCAAATGTATCAGCCTACCAACATGTGTATAAATGATTTAGTTTGCGTTATTTCAAGGAGAAAAAAAGAAAAAAAATTGTGATACTCTTTCTTGACATCAACAAAGTTTGTGACTGTGTGATCTGGGTAAATTGTGGAAAATTCTTAGAGAGTTTGAAGTACCGTTTCATTTGAAATTGTGAATTTTAGATTTCTTTTCATTTCGTATCCCAGTTATGGGCTCTGAGATGTTTGACGTTCATGGAGGACTGTCGCAAGACAACTGTCTTAGCCCTATCCACGTCAATCTATTTACGGCCAAGTTGCAGGATGGCAGAACACATATTTTTCAATATGCTTTCCCATTGATTTCTTCTGGTAAATGTTTTAAAGAAGCAGTTGAAAACCTTGCTGCTAAGAGTAATCTCGTTTTTGATCCTTACAGAGGCTTTATCCTTAGCTTCAACCGAAATAGAACGAAAGCATTGTATTTTGCAAAAGCCTCCAGGAAGTTCATACACATTACGATTAGCGGTACATTGCTTAAGTAAAAGACTTCCTTGAAGTTTCTCGGCTGGATCATAAACGCAGGTCAAGCGGGCCAAGAACACTACTCTGAAGTTCTCTTCTTAATGACTGCCAGTCTGGATCTAACATCGTCAACCTGATGACTTGCCTTTGTGCGAAGCTTTCCCCAAGAAAAGTACTCAAATTTTATAAAATATTTATCCGCTCAAAAATTGAATTTTCTCTCTCCACTACTTGTAACGTTCCTGACTACGATACCAAAAGATTGTAGACTTTTCAAAACAAACTGCTGCGCACAGATTTCTCCTGCTTCGCAACGGTTCTCATTCTTATAGTCACTTCTGATGAACTGCCGATCTCTGCGAGGGCTTTATTTCTGACAGCTAAAGAAATTGTGAAAGTCAAAATTATCAGACCGTCTTTTTTTCAGGTGATAGTTCCCAGGGCATGTAAGCAGCTACACAAGTTTTTATTTAAAATTTACAAAGTAAATAATAAAAAAAAGTAATAATAAAAATATACAAAGTAAATGTAAAATAATTCTTAATCATTTTGTGTCAATAGTCAGCATAAGAAAGAATTTTCCTGAAAAGAATTCTGGTTTATTCAACTTTTGCTGAACTTCTAGCTATTAGAGAGGCTGTTCATCTTTCCAAATCAAGAGTTATCAAAAGATACGTGGTTTTGTCGGTCGTGATCCTAATTAAAAAAACAGATCCTCACAATATGTATATATTCGAAATCCATAACATGTTAACTATTTCTGATGTAGATGCGTGTCGTGTGGTCTGGATTGTAGGTCATTGTGGCTTTCATTTAAATGTACATCATGAACTTCATGCTCGTGAAGCTCGGCTTGATGGAGAAATTCTCTCTCCTAAAGACCCCTCCCTGTAATTCGAAATAACATCATGCACTACTGGAAAGACAAGTGTCGGGATATAGCGAGATCGAATGCAGGTTGTCTTTTCTACAAAATTCATATTTTCACGACCTTTAAACCCCTTTCTATGTTAGATTTACCACATGGGAGATTAAGGTGCTGAATAGACTCATGTGCAATCACACGTACGACAAAGTGGAAGGGTGTCATCTGATATATGTGACGAGTGTCACACAAAAGAGTCAGCTGAGCATTTTACCTTTATGTGCAGTAATTTTAAAAACACTGGATATAAATTTCCGTTTTTGGGTATCTATAAAAGCGAAAATAAATAATTTGTGCTCACAATAAAACTCATCTTAAGCAGCTGACTGCTTTTATTAAAACTGCTGAGTTCTCCTTTCAAATTATCATAATTATAATTAAATTTTTTATATTTTTAAAAAGAGCTTCATATCAATTTTCTGTACTTAACTGCAGAATGGATTATTACAACTTCAATATCAATTAATCGAGAGACATTAACCTCATTGTATCATTAATAAATCGATTATAATCATCACGGGATCTGCATCATCGTTTTTATCTGTTATCATCTTTATTGTGGTTACCAACTTGCAACTCTTAAGAAAATTTTGTCCTAAAAGCTCATAAGTTTACTGGATATACAGGTCTTATCATTTATAAGCCTGATCCATTCCTCTTTTGTACACCAAAATAAAAAAAATAAAAAATGTAGTGAATGTGCTGGCGCTATAATACTTCTTATTTATTCTCCCAATCATAAAATCGAAACATAAATATATTGCCAAAAATGATTATTAATATTATAATCAACGATATGCAAAGAGACTTCTCGCATAAATCTATAAGTTTGGGAGATATGGATTTTAATTAGGTGATGATATAGAACTTAGGCGAATAATTTATTTCCATTGATTCTGAATTATAGCCCAAATCAAAAGTTTTTAAAGATGGTCAACCCGTCTCCATCGGATGTTTGTCAATTCTTATTACCATCATCATCACTTTGGTTAGTGTTTTTTCTCACAAAATCAATCAAGGCCATTTTGGCTGGCAACGTCACTCCATGCACTCGTTCGATATGATTTCTCAAGTTACAGTGAGAATTAGCCTTTTGCGGCATATCGCACATTTGTATTCTTTATGTTCTTCCCGTACATGTTTGAAGAAGTCGATACTTGGATTGAACACTTGGGTACAAAATTTACATAGATATATTGCTTGAAGATGGGTTTTTGAATTCTCCAACTTGTGGACAATATTGACACTTACATATTGCATCGGTTTTAGTAGTCGATTCATCGTATTCAAGAATTAGTGAGTTTCTCAAGTTATTTACTTTTACAACTTTATAATTTGTCGTTAATAATTTGGAGGAATGCTATGGTTCTGCTCCATCGCTCTTCGCTTTATTTTCAAAAGGAGTCGAAAAAAATTTTGTTACCATGAAAGCGGCATTGTCGTGTGAAAACTAAAGACTTTTAGCAGTCTCAAATGACTGGGCTTATTAGTTTCTGGAGATAAATCCATCTATGTTCTACTAATATATCTTCACTGTCCACTTCATTCAAATCCTATCTTGTTGAGCAACTTAATTCGTCTTCAGGCAATTCTTGTAGTTCTTGCCTATCCTCTACGCATTGTATAACGTTGTTTAAACAGTCCTGATATAAATTTTTCAAAATACTATTTGCGCTCCTCAATTTTTTATAAAAAAACATTGAGAAATTTTAAATCCTTCAAATACTCCCAACACATAGAAGTGACCTCTTCATCAAGTTCCAAAAGACCATGTCTAAAAAAACATAAATGTATCATATACACATTTAATCTGCTTACCTTACGGTTAATAAATATTTCCATTAATTAAGCGGTTCTCTGAGCTGGCTTCCTCGCTGGTTTTCCGGTCAAGAACCGCAAAAAAGCACAACAACAAAATCAGGTAACAAATTTTTCTTACGTCTGCGGTCTGTATATACGCATCGTCACTTAACAACATATATTTTCCTTCCAGTTCGTGATAAGCCAGAAAAACCCAAGAGAATGTATGAAACGAGAAAAAAAAGAAAAACTTTCAAAATCACCGTCAATCTGGAAAAACAAAAAGCGTTATTTTTTTCCCAACGCTGTTATTAAGCGAGAAAAAAAGAATTTGATATAAGAGCTCTCGGAAAATTTATCGCTCGTCCACAAGGCGGGCAGAGTTTTTTTTATTTATTTTATTTGCTTAAATACAATCGGCCAAAATTTGTTACAAAATTATGAGTTGAAAAAAAAGGAGTGTCTCGGTGGGAACAATGCGTCTCGCGAGTGAAAATTGAATAATACATAAAATAATTGTAAAAAACAAAATATAAAAACATGTATCTTCGGTCGGCTTACACTTATGATTTTCTGAAGTTTGCACAATAATGTGGAAGTAGCTGTACATGCTGTAATGGACTAGGTTAAATTAAAACACACAGATTTATATTCGAAAGAATATTGGTTGCGTAATTAGTTAAAAGCTCTATTACCATTCATTGACTTATGATCCCACAGCACCAAAAAATAAACTGGTAGCATTGCCAGATAGCAGTAGTTACTTAGCTTGGACAAGAAACATTTATAATTGTTATCTTTTATAACACTAGCGGGCGATACCTAATTTACAAAATCAACACTCTACACTTAGTCGATAGGGGTAGTAGGAACCATCACCAACGAAGTAAAACGAGAGTGGTGAACATCCGTGAGTTTCGAGTAATTTTAATCAGAGTAACAAAAGTAATGAGACATAATTAACATAAAATAATTAATAGGGCACAAAGATGAATAAAATAAATCATAATGAACTAGAAATTAAAGGTGGAATAATCTAATTACTTATAATATATTAAGTTGCAATAGTAAATCGAGATACAAATAAGGTCAATACAACAAGTAATAACAATACAAATTAAAATTGGAATAGAACATAACACAATTAAAATACAATAATATAAAATAGGCTACAATAAATTGTAGTAAATTAAATTTTAATAAAATCTAATAAATAAAATTTATATAATAAACAGCAATAAAAATTAAATAAGAACATAAAACAATAAAATAAAATTTAATGGAAAAGCTTAGTTAATAAAGACAACGTTAATAATAAAGAACCCAATAATCTATTAAAAATAATCTATTAACCATGATAAGCTCTCCAGGCCGATTAGCGAGATGGGCTCTAGAGCTCAAACAGTACGAGTTCGAGATGCAATATCGCCGTGCAAAGAGTAATGTGGTGGAAGATGCATTGCCACAACAACCGGTGGTTGAATTTAACCGAAGACAGCACGCCGAGTGTGAAATGTAGTTAGACAGAGAGAACGAGGAGAGAAGTCCAAGCCGAGCCAAAGAAGGTTCCTGATTTCGTCCTCAGGAATAGCCATCTATATCGACATTTTCCGAAGAGCAATAAGGAAGCAGGAGACGCGGCGTAAAAACTGGGCGGGCCCACACCGATGAGGGCTATAGACTTGGAAGAAAAGCACGACGATCCAACGGCGATACACCTCGGTAGCCACAAAACAACGAATAGAATTTGCAGCCACTATTATTGGCCTGTGATGTTCAGGAGTATCGGCCGATATGTGCGAACTTTTCTGAGTTGCCAGCAATATAAACAACTTCAGTAGAAACCCGCAGACGAAATGATAACAGCGATTCAAAAGAAACCCTGGGCGACGATGTGTTCGGGTTTCATCAGACCACTGCCCCAAACGAAATCCGGCTACGCGATGTTATTAGTATTAATGGACCAATTCTCAAAATGTGTTGAACTGATCGCCTTACGACGCGCTACCGCGGTCGAAGTCATAGCTGCTTTCCGAGAGCAAATCCTCAGTAAGCTCGGAGTACCGACGGAAATTGTTACAATGGTATACAATATACAAACAGACGCTTTCGGAGTTACCTCTAGAAGATTGGAGAGCAACATAGCCTCAAAGTACCGTACACCACAGGAGAGAACCCAACGAAGAGCATGTTCAAATCAAATGGGAATACTTTAATTAGCATCACGTCAATGGAAACCCAAAATTGGCAATCTGGTGTTAACTCGTCGCCTTCCTCTCTCGAAAGCTGCTAATAAATTCGCCGCAAAACTAGCTCCACGATTCCAAGGACCATGCATTGTACTACGCTTCGAATCTGCAACCATAATCCAAGGCGAAGACAAAATTAATCGGATTTTAAATCGCGTACATTTACAGAATGTGAAGACATTTACCACGACACAATAACCCAACAGTGTCGCACATCGATGTCAGTCAATCTGTACCTCGTATCGCCGCACGGTCACAGTAATGGCAAAATCGTTGGTTATATCGCGTTTTGATCGCCACCTTCTTTTCTTTTCTTCCTTCTCAAGATTTTAAATTGTCCTCGTAAACTTGAACTAATCAAATTTTATTCACAGGTAATTCCCAGAAAGAAATTGGGACGGAGCGATAACGGTCATCAAGTCCACAACCGAGGAAACTGGAGACCACGAGACTACTTTCCGCCACCGCCATTACCATATCGTCCCGATCCGTGGATGGGCATGGAAATGTCGATCTAGACGAAGGAAGTCATCAATTCGAGTGGGCTTGTCTAACCAAGGCCATGACGGCTCCCACGCCCAGGAAAATGGTTGAGATTAATCCGAAATTATCCCTTGCAGTTGTGAAATTTGGATCTCCGATTCGATAATGCTATCGTAGGATCGCACAACCTGATCCGGTTGACAAAACTCCTGAACCAACCGCGACTGCGGGGCCAACGGAGCACGGCTTTGCTCCCGGCCCCCACCTTCGTTGCGACCGTGGCCCGAACGTCGAGCTAATACGCAGTGTGGACCTACCTAGATGCGACCCGAGGCGGAGATGGCCAGCCAAGTGCGAGCCGGACAGCCGTATCGCGAATATCACGATTCCCCGAGAGGTCACTAGTCACCCGAGACTAGGCAAAGTTAAGGCAAAAGAAACTACTAAAATTCTTCATGTCACAAAGGATTTGTCTCCGTTGTTCGAGACCGTCTCGCCAATCTGAGAATGTCTCGAGTTAATGTCACCACTAAGAAAAACGTTTTCATAACCTTCAAGGAAATCACAATGTTCATTATTTCATATTAACTTTTTATTTTAGCTCAGCTGTAAGTAAACAATATTGTTCCAATTTTTTTTTTGTTATCAATTTCCGGCTGTCTTCTTTTATAAATGCAACTCTAAGCAACCAATACTAAAACAGAACAACCTATACTAATGCCAAACGTAAGCTCTTTTGGCTTTGTGTAATTCGACAAATACGAGAGAATGTATTTAATTACTGTTATGCCCATGTAATTCCAAAAAACTGATAGTCATGAATCCATGCTATCACACGCGCCATGGAAAACCAAGCTTAAAACGAAGACGTAAGCTGACTTTCAGATACGTAATTACTCCCCGGTATGGTACTTCAACTTTTCCGCCTTTTTATAATACTTTGCCGGATTTGCCAAAGTATTGTGTGCTATCAATATAAAAAAGCAGAAGAAGAAATTTTTTTCCTATTACATGATTTACAATTTTGATTCATAGTATATATTATTTTATAAGATATGGGAAACAAACAATGAACATCATTTATTTTAAATTTAATACACATTCGTCAAATAGTTTTATTAAAGAGTAGTCAACGGTATTTTTCAAATTTTGGAACTAATAATGCAAAAAAAGGGTCGAACTGGTGTCATTAAATTTAAGGAGATTATGGAAATTAACATATTATCTTCTCGAATTCAGGGTAATAAATAAAATTCAAGTTTAAGAATGCCGCGAAGACAACGTCTAAAATATCAAAATCTCAGGAAAAAAAAAAAATTAATCCAATTATAAAGAAGTGCAAGTAGTATCAATATATATGGGAGAACGTCGACACATATTTAGCCCGCAATAAAAGACGCGAATTTTGGCCACAAACAAAAAGGACCTTTTTCTTGGCAATTTTTTGGCCTTTCTGGCTAGTAGTATGTATATGAGGGAACGTCGGCTGCACGCTTGCCCGCTCCGACCACACGACCGCATACATATGCACATCTTAATGAACAAACGAAAAAGGATTCCTTGAAGGACATGCATTATTTATGATTCTGATAAAAAACAAAAAAACCTAAGAAACGCGATCGTGAATACTCAAGTCTACACAAAATTCCACGAATGTGACCTGCAATCTATGAAAATAAATTATAAACTGAATTTTGGTGAGTTTCTTCAAACTCGTGATTGGAAGAAGAACTACGTGATCAATACAACAACAGACATGGTAAGAAATAACAAGCAAAAGATATATTTTTCATATAATTATTCTAAAAATCTCATCATTTTTTTAAGTGTTTTTAATAGACCTTTCTGCTGACTCTTAACGAAGCCTGGAAAACATCAGGCCAAGGCCTATAATATAGTCGGATGTATAGCAAAACCAACACAATATGGAGAAAAAATTGGCCTTTATTTGGAATCACCAGAGGAAAAGTTACTGCGGTAATTTCTTTCGAAGCGCCTTAGTCAAGAGTTCTCATCCAAGAATCCGTATAAAAAATTAAAGGAAAATAATAATCGATATTATTATCCTTCGGGGAAGAGATAAATCTATAGCTAATGCACCTATTTATTCCAAATGAAAATAAAGATGTTGATATCTAAAATGAAATTTTAATTTATTTTATTAAAAATTCTTTTTTACATAGTTTGAGTATTTTCTTATCATTAAAGCTGTAGTCAGTTTTACTAAATTATTTGAGATAAACATTTAAACTTTTTCTTTGACTCTTATAGAAGCTTTAAAGCCAGCGTCCGAAAGTGCTTGAAAAGTATCATTGGAGTTGCTGTTTATTACATACATATATGTCTCAGTTTCTGAGCAACCAGTATTTCTGGATTAATAGTTATGAGATTCATAACCAATTATGCTTCCAATCTCTTAAGCTTCCTTGACAGGATTTTGCATTAAATAAAATGATGATTTTTCCAAATCAAATATAATGCGCAAATCAACATTATTTAGTAAGAGTATAGGTTGATTAAAAATATCTACATGCAGCTTTCCGAACAATTCATCTTTGTTACTCTTATCAAACAATTCGGTTAATTGTTTTTTACCATCATAAAACATTTCACCGGTGTAGTAATCTGGATACCATCCATGATAAATGAGTTCGATGTGCACCAGTGCCATAATTAAGTAGAGTTTGTATGTATGATCTGTAGTGATAATTGTTGTCACTTTGCGAAACCAATACGTTATTTAAATATGCGGATACGCTTCGAAATCTGGAATGCAGTTGATTATTTACGACCCTACACTTATCGTCAGTAACATCAGAATTATCTTTATTTTTCAATTGAACAAGCAATTTTAAGTAAACGCTGCAAAGATCTCGATATGTATCGCCATTACCAAGGCAGAGAAATTTTATGGAGCTACGGTTGTCTAAGGATTGAATAGGATTATATGAGACTTATTCTGTATAGGATGAGGTGCAAATAAATCTAATTCGCTTTTCTTACATTCTAAATGAGTGCTCATAGTTTCTAGGCAAATATGTCTTTTACTTTGTTACGTAGATTGAATTTTTTCCTTTTGATTCGACGTCTTATACTTTGCAAGTGCGGAGTTATGTAAGTAGGAGAAATGGAATCACGAAAACCATATTCGGAACCGTCTGCACTAACTGACAATAGAGATGTCCTTTATAGTAGCAATTTCAACGCTATAGTCTCCAACGCAACTAGGTTTTATAAATATAAATAAATAACGGTGAATATTCCTGCGCTTGTTCTTGAAAAGTATCATTTGCAATGTGGACATTATTTAAAAACAGTTCGGTTATTCCAACTTCCCACTGATCATTGTAATAATAGGAAGATTTACAATATTTGTAAATGAGGACAAAGTATTCTTTTCGTAAACGACAACTGAATTATTGCTTAAAAAGGTATTAGATAAATGAACTCAAAACACGATTGTAATAGTTTTTTATTTAATATTAGCGCAAATTAAATTAAACTATTTTCGCCCTTCTAAATTGAAGATTTCTGAGTCATTTCTCGTTTTCCGACTGGAATGATAACATGCGTAGACAGGCCGTTTTAATTAAATCATCCTTAGTTTTAAGTTGGCTTCTAAGCCGGGTGTTATGTGGAGAGATGCGTTTTTGAATTCTCGGTTTTATATTAGGTTTTGCAAGTTATCTGCTTACTTGGTGTGGTGTTGCTTCTTTATTTATATTTAAGAATTTTTCAGCCGTCATAAATTCATCTTTTGAAATGCTATCATCTAAGTCACTTTGTAATTTTTCTCTACTATTTTTGAATGTGCTGTCATCTAAGTCACTTTTTAGAAAGCGCCATTTCAGGTATATAGTCAAAGTTTTGCTTAATTGGCTTAGAAATGATACTAGGATTATAGTTAAGAAGCCAGCACCTTTCTGCACAAGAACCTTTCTTTTACACTTTATGGTCGCGTTTGGTCTCGAGATGAATCTAAGTTCTTTTTTATACTTTTTTAGAACCTTCAAATCTTTATTTTTTAGTTTAGTATTTCCAGTTATTGTGTTAAAGATAATCTCAGTCAAAATTTTAATTAATTCATCATCTACACAGTTGAGTGTAGCTTTTCTTAATTTGCTATTATTGGTTTTGAGGACATAGAGCATATGTTTATGGTTCTTCAGTCGCTTTAAACGCTTCTTTAACACAATTTTATCCAGTGCCACAGAAGTAATAACAAAAGTTTGAATTAAATATGTTGGTTCTGGATCTTAATAAATCATTTATGCTTTGTGTAATAAATGTGTAAAAAATTAGTAAACAACCGTGAGGTTTGCTAGTCACATCTTTATATATTTATATATAAGTTCAGATGAGTTTTCGGGATGAATTTGCCTCGCTAAATGTTGAAACTGTAGGATATCCCTAGAATTTTTAAAAACAACTATATATTTTGAATTCAATGAAATATCTTTTGTGTGCGACGATTTGTGTGACCCCTTTGTGAAAAGTTCGCATTTTCTTCAAGCCGCATTTTCTTCACCATAACACCAAATTATTCGATCAGTTTTCACATTAATCAAGAAATCCTTATTGTAAATAAAATTTTTCAAAAATGTTGTTTTGCTTGACCCTGATGGCCCACTAATAAGCATGGTAAATGGATCGCCAAACTGATAAAACGCGTTGCTTGTTAATTATAAACCAGAGCGTAAATTAGGACTTCATAGAATTCGTCATTTTATAAATACTTATTTATTTAATCTTAAGTAATAACTTTAATGGCGTTTGAGTTTTTTTCAAGATAGATAAAAAGTTTATTTAAATTCTTGAGAGCACATCTAAATTTAAAGTCATTTCTATGATATGGATAGTTAGTGAAATAATTAGATAGTTTTCTCAAAGGTGTTTGAGTGTCCACGAATATCATTTTCGATTTTTAATATTTTTTAAGAAATTATTGTTGCATACTCATAATTATTCAAGGGAGATAGTATATCACCTAAGCAGGAGTAGTCTATTGCACCATCTCACCATTTTAAACCATGAACAAATTTAGCACAAAAATGATTTTGATCCTTAGTCTTATCATTTAATTCTTTTTCACCGAACGGCGGTCTAAATAAAAAATAATTAGCTACAACAGAATTTGCACTCATTTATGCTAGCTCTTTAATAAAAATTTGTTTGTCATTTCCATGACAATACTGAAAATCAACAAGACCGAACGTTTCGTTACGCTGGACATTGTTTGATGCGTTACTGATAAATACTGAGCTGATTTTATATAATCTTTGACTTTATATTCTAAAAGAACTCACATCACTTTCAGTACTAGTTGTGTCGTCTCAATAAATGGATCACATATTGCGAAGGGCTCAGACAACTCCGCGTTTACCGAAAGGAAATCAAGACCTTCAATTAATATTTAGTTTGGAATATTTCGTCACTTTAAAAACTAAAATCAAATGTGATTTTTCACCCTCAAAAAACTTTAAACCACTTTTATGGCTGCAAGATAATAAATGTAATTTTATTATTTAATTTCACCCATGACCAATGGATTCATTTAATGGCGTACAAAGAATATATACAACTCAGATTGGATCAAATAGACTTTATAGAACCTGAGAGCATCCTAGATCATCCAACTCTAGACAACAATGTGTGTAATTTTAAATATAAGCGAGATGGACAATGTCTTTTGGTTATTAAACAAAAACGACGTAGAATAAAACTTGATGCTGAAACGTGGAGATTAATAACCCGCGTTGGAATTTTTTTGTCAATATTCCTATGCTGGACTACCATCTTACAATAGCAAATCTCGTTCTTTTATTACAATCATTTTTTAACAAAATGCGTGGAATCAAATAAGACTGATATTCACAGCCAGAAAAACTTTCGTTCAAAGGCGATTCATTCAAAAAGGAATTATTGATACATTGCAAATAGATTTAGATGAGTTAATTTCATTTCATAAGCTAAATAACGGCTATAAATATCTTTTGGTTGGAATTGATGTATCTTCTAAATACGCTTTCTAGCAACCAGTAAAATCTAAAACTTCATTAGATATAGTTAAAGCTATGAAACAGGTATAGGAAAGAAGAAATACATCTCCAAGAAAAATTCAGACTGATCAGGGAAAGGAATTTTTCAATAAAGATTTTAAAGATTTGATGAAAGATTATCAAATTAATCATTATTCCACATACACTCAAATGAAAGCCTCCATATGTGAACGATTTAATAGAACCTTAAAAAACTTAATGTGGGAAATGTTTAGTATAAATGGTAATTACAAGTGGATAAACAACCTGCAAACATTACTAACCAAATACGTATCACAGAATAATAAAAATGAAACCAAATGAAGTCAATAAACATAACAAGAAGCAGATATCACAAAGTGTATATAATTTCCCTAAAACATTTGCAAGACCAAAGTTTAAAGTTGTGGATTATGTTAGAATTAGCAAATTTAAAGGAGTATTTTTTAAAGGCTATGAACCAAACTGGATCACCGAAATATTTCAGATCAGTAAAATAAAAATTGCGAATCCTGTTACCTACATTCTGAAAAACTATAAAGAAAATGAGATATTAGGATCATTTTATGAATACGAAACGCAAAAAGTTCGTGCCAAAAATGCCTATTTAGTGGGAAAGATATTGAAGAAGCAGGGAAACAAATTTTTTGTGAAGTGGCTAGGGTTTGATCAAACTCATAATTCATGGGTTAATAAAACTCAATTACCTCGATAAATATGTATAAGAAAATTTTTGCTATTATTATTATTATTATTAAAAACGAAATAAAATAAACCCAATAAAATAAAACGCAAAAAATTGCATTGTGTGTTAATTTTTACATTTATTCTTGCATACTGTGAGGACCCAAAGTCGTCCCCCGTTTTGGGCTCACGGGTTCTCCGTCTCTGATGAGGGGAAGGGAGTGCTAGATTAAGATAGAATAGAATAGATTAAGATAGCAGTAGAATAGAATACATTAACATAGCAGTAAGGGTAGACTAAGAGAGCAATAGAATACAATAGATTAAGCGTAATCTAAGCACAGGTTAAGAGTAGAGAATAAGAATATGTTTAGAGGAGTCGTCATCTACCTCGCGCAGAGGTCGGTCGAAGTTAGACTCTCGAGTAGGGAGGTCGGTTAGTGGATAAGAAAGAATTATAAAAAAGAACGAGTAAAGAGTAAAGAGCCCCTGTGAATATAAATGTCTTGCGTGTTTTTTCCTCCCCTGGGCCGCTGGGCTTCCCTAGCCTTAAGGAAAAGGTACGAAACGTTCTCGCAATACATATTAATTACATTTCATTCACATATTGCTATTATTTAGCTTATAATTATTTGACATTTATTCATATATACCTAGTATTTTGTAGTGTGGTCGCATACCGTCATATGCATCCACTTTGAAGTGCGACAGAATTATGCAAATTTGCATAAAAAAAAGAGAGAAAGAGAGAAAAACAAAAGTTTTGTCGCACTTCAATTGGCTGGGTATTGCATTACGAAATGCAATACGATGCCAGGCGCCCTAATTAATTAGTGTTTACGGTAGCATTAAGTCACCTGTTAAAATTAAGTCTAAATATCGCACTTCTGAATAAAGAATTACAATTGCTATCAAGCAACTCAAAATAATTAAGCGTTTAATTCGCTAAGAAAAATAACAGGCCTACGAGCAAGATTTAGGGACCGTCTCATGCCGAGCTTCATTGACGATCTATGAGACGGAAAGACTTGGCGTTCTGAAGCCGCGCAGATTAGGGATACACTTACGTCGCACCCCGTCAAACAAAGAAAAATCTCCACATGGCGATCCTGCCAAACATCCAATAATCTGCTTATATTTTTGAGCCAAAATTTTGTTTGAGTCCGTTTCCCACCCAAATTTCTGGGCACACACACTTTTTGTAATATGCCATCTGAAGGTCCAAAGAAAATTACGATAGAGCAGTACCTACAGAGACAGCATACCCGAAAGGAAGCCCAACGAACTCAGGTACCACTCCAAAAAAAACGAGGAGGCAAACTGATCAAAAATCGCAAACGCCTCGATTTCCTGAAAAAAGCAGTGCAACACCCTATCGCGTGGCACATCTCCTCCCAATATTGGAGAGAGATCGACAGCTTCGAAAGATGGTTCGAGGATAGAAAAACAAACAGACAGCAACAAACATAAAAGGCACTCATCCCAACCAAAATTTTCGATCGATCCTGTAAGGCATCCAAAAATTTTAATTCCACCAAGACAGCCAAAATTTTTGATCCCGCCAATCCCACGTCAAAGCCACACAATTCCCGCAACTCAATCCCAACGGTAACTATAACTAATAGAATACACCTTTTATTGCAAACTATCCTCAAACGTGCCAACCGCTCTTGCAAATGATATCCCAACAACACTACAACAACTAAAAACTACACTTGAAAAGAAATTTAAAGCAAATCAAACAATACCACAACTACACTCGCTATTAAACCAAACTACACAGAACGGCACTATCACAGGTTTCAAACACAAAATTTTAAACATAATAGCAGATCTAAATAATCTCCAAATTAAAGAATTAGGCCCCAACCCCACTAATGAACAAAAAACCGTCATTACTAGTATCAACGATACATACGCCTTAACCATATTTAAAAACGGTCTCGATGACTACATTAAACCCACTATCTTTGCGGCCCAACCAAAAACCTTTTCGGAAGCAATTAATATTGCGCTACAATACGAAAGTGCAACCCAAACGAATTCACAGATAATGAAAATAAATTACCAAAAGAGAAATTTACACAATCGCCACAGAAACTCATACACTAACAACAACAGAACTCAATATCATAATAATAATCCCAATAGAAACAACCACCGATATAATAACCAAAACAGGAATTATAATAATAACAACAATTTTAATAGAACTAATAATAATAATTCCAATACCAATAACAATAACAACAACTTTAATAGAAACAATAACAATAACAAGAACTTCAACTATCGAAATAACAACAAAAATCAGCGAAACACCAACCAAAACAACCACGTACACGCGATAGAAAACCAGGGAAACGGATTTCACCCGGATTCCTTGACAATGCCCCTGAATTCGGGACAAAACACTTAAACCAGGCATCCACCGAGTACAGTAAGCAAACCAACTCCCACATCTTCTCCCTCTCAAAACTATCAAACTATATATTACTAGGTATTAAGTATGCAACAAAACAGAACTATCATTTCCATTAGACACAGGAGCACACATCAGCCTCTGCAAAGCACACCTTCTGAAAGATTACCCGCTAAACAACGCAGAACGTATTAACCTAACAGGAATAACCAACGAACGTGTAGAAACATTGGGAACCACACAATTGAATATAAATCTAGGAAACGGAATCACTCAACATAAAATACAACTGGTAGACCAGAATTTCCCCATAAAAACCGATGGAATCATATGAAGAGATTCCCTACACAAGTATGCTTGCAATATAAATTATGAAAATTTCTCTCTTACAGTTAATACACACGACGACCAAGTTCAACTGCCCATATATAAAAACAACATATTTCTTCCCCCAAGATGCAAAATTAAGGTCCCCATAGATATCAAAATAGACAGCGACGCTTTAGTACTAAATAGAGAAATAGAAAAAGGAATATTTTTAGCCAATTCAATAATACCAAAAAACGGACAAAAGCACATTAAAACACTAAATACACTGGATGAAGAAGTCACAATAGAACACTTACATATCAAACACTCCATACCTATCAAATTATACAAAACGTCAATATACACACTCAATATAATGAACAACGATTGCAAAAAACATTACAATCTATAAAATTAGACACCGTCAACAACTCTCAAAAACAAGAACTCATAAAAATTTAAAAAAAATTTCAAACAGTATTCCACCTAGAAAATGAACCACTAACAGCAAATAATTTTTACACACAAAACACAGAAACAAACGAGAATACAACAGTATACATAAAAAACTACAAATTACCCCACACACAAACTGACACCATACATACTCATGTAAAAGAATTATTAGAACAAAACATTATAGAACCCTCAGTTAGCCCCTACAACTCACCACTCTTACTAGTACCAAAAAAACATCAGACGGACATAAAGAAATGGCGACTAGTAGTTGACTACAGAAAACTAAACGAAAAAATAGTAAACGACAAATTCCCACTTACAAGATTAGAAGATATCTTAGATAGACTAGGACGAGCAAAATATTTCTCCACCTTGGACATGACAAACTCATTTCATCAAATTAAACTTAACAAAAACTCACGACCTTTAACCACCTTTTCAACACCAAACGGACACTATCAGTACACAAGACTTCCATTCGGACTAAAAATTTCGTCCAACAGTTTTCAAAGAATGCTAACCATAGCTTTATCAGGACTAGACACCGAAGCATTTCTATACGCAGACGACATAATAATACATGGATGTAGCTTTGAGCATCACTATAGAAACATAACGAAAGTACTCGAACGACTTAAGAAATGCAACTTAAAACTAAGTCCATCCAAATGCAACTTTCTACAACCAGGAGTAACCTATCTAGGACATCTAATAACACCCGACGGCATAAACCCAGATCCCGCTAAGTACGAAACAATAAGAGCTACCCCAACCCAAAAATACAGACGAAGTAAGAAGACTTGTAGCATTCTGCAACTGTTACAGAAAATTTACAAAAGGCTTTGCCAACATAGCACAACCACTAAACGATCTCCTGAAAAAAGGTAAACACTTCGAATCAACAAACCAATGTAATCAGACATTCCCAGAACTCAAAAACAAACTAATGTCTCACCCATACTACAATATTCAAACTTCGATAAACCCTTCATTTTATCAACTGATGCATCAAATTACGCCTTAGGAGCAGTACTATCCCACGTAAATCCCTAAACAAACATGAAAAGAACAAGCCAATGATAGAAAAGGAACTACTCGCAATCCACTTTGGAATAACACATTTCAGACCCTACTTATTCGGCAAAAAATTCACAGTGATAACTGATCACAGACCATTAATATGACTATTCTCCCACAAAAGCCCCACCTCGAAATTAACCAGAATAAGAATTGAACTATCGGACTACGATTTCGACATAATCTATTAAAAAAGGATCAAGCAACACTAACGCTGATGCCTTATCGAGGATAAACATATATTCTGATATATTAAAAAAGATGATTCCAATATCCAGAGAAGAAGACCAGGAACGAATAAAAAAGACTTTAGTCATAACCAGAAGCAAATCGGCAAAAGAAAATACAAACAATGAACAATTAAATATGTGGGAATGCACGTCAATAAATGACATTGAAAACACAAGAAAATTAGAATTCAAATTCGGCAGCGGTATAAAAGATATTATAATTGAAAACGTTAAAGAATTAAACTGCACACGTGTGAGATGCAATGAATATCCAGACCATTTCGACGCGCTCTTGGAAAAATTGACATGAAAACTAAACAAGTTAAATTTCTTAGACTATGCATTAAGTCTAAATGATGATATATTTAAATACATATCCAAAGAGATATTAAAAAAAAAATTCAACAATATTAAAAGGAACCGCATAAATATACTATTATATAAAGAAAGACAAAGAATACATGATGATAAAGAAAAGTGCAAACTAATAGAAGATTACCACACTTGCCCACACTCAGGACATTTCGGAGTAAGGAAAACATTCCAAAAGGTAAGCCAAAAATACATCTGGCGCAATATGTTCAAGATGGTAAAAAATTATATAAACATTTACCGATACATATTACCATTACAATCCGAATTAACAAAATATATAATCGCACATCCTATTGTAGATAAAAACGCAAAATCAATTGCAAAAATATTAACAGAAGAGATAATACTTAAATACGGACAATTCAAAATATTAAAATCCGACAGAGGAACAGAATTCAATAACGAACTAATAAAAGAAGTTTGTCTGTTACTTAATATCGAACAAAAGTTCTCAACCCCCTACCACCACGAAACCTTAGGTACAGTTGAAAGAAACCACAAAGTTCTTAACGAATACCTTTTAGCCTTTACAACAAACAATGATTGGGATAAATGGATACCATACTACACTTTCGCATATAACACTACTCCCCACATACAAACACAATATACACCTTTTGAACTAATATATGGAAAATTGCCATACATGCCTAACGAAAAAATATTAAATTCAATTCCTACATACAACCCAGAAAACTACATAAATGAGCTAAAAACAAAATTAAAATATTCTTTAGAAAAGGCTAAGAGATTTTTAGAAAAAGCAAAAGCAGCAAGAACGCAACTATCAAAAAAACATTATACTAATCCAAGCGATATAAACATAGGACAACAAATCTTATTAAAGAAACACAACAGGAAAAGATTAGCTAAACCCTATGAAGGACCCTATGAAGTAATAGATGTCAAAGAACCCAATGTCACAATACAAATTAAAGATAAGCCAAAAACTGTACATAAAAATATAATTAAGAGATACAATACCATAGATGTAAACTAAATTTATTTAAGAAAAATTACAACCAAATATAATTAAAAACTAAGCATACAATGCTGTAAATAAACACTCTATACTTAAGAATTTACTTAAATTAACGTTTAAAAATTCTCTCCCATAACAGAAAATTGTTAACGTCTATCAAAACATTAACAATTTTCTCTCTAAAACGGTAATGTGATCGCATACCGTCATATGCATCCACTTTGAAGTGCGACAGAATTATGCTGAATTTGCATAATTCTGTAGCAAAAAAAAGAGCAAGATTTAGGGACCGTCTCATGCCGAGCTTCATTGGCAATCTATGAGACGGGAAGACTTGGCGTTCTGAAGCCGAGCAGATTAGGGATACACTTACGTCGCACCCCTTCAAACAAAGAAAAATCACGCTAGTGTGGAAGTTTTATTATCTAAAACACGTCGCTTATCGTCTAAGTGATCTAACGCTATTTTTTTGCAGATCTCTGCATACAATCTGTGAGATCTGCTTCTTATAATTCTCTGTTCACCATAAAAACATTTTCTATTTATAATGCACTGTTTATAATCACTGTATTTGAATTTGTCGGTTACATTTTTTTATCCCCTTAACTTTTTTCACTTCTTTTTCTTTATTGTTTTCATCATTGAGGGCTTTTAAACCTGCAAACTTTGTCATGATTCTCCAGGCATTCTCGTCTTTCATCAAACCTAATAATTTTTTGTTATTAGGAATTATATTATGTAAATTGCCGGATAGGTACTCTGATGTGTCAAATTAATTAGGATTATTTTTAATAATGTCATTTATATTACCATTAGATTCTAATATAAATGAATCTGTATCCATATCCATAATCTTTATTGTTTCACTTTGATTAAGTAAAAAGTTATAATAAAAGTCATACATCAACCTCTTAGAGAGTTCCAACACAGTTACCCCCACATATATTGGTTTATCGTGAATAATTTCCAATTTTCCATATAATCCATTTTCGAATATTTCGATCCCCTTAAAGTTAGGTTCGCTATGAGAGCTCTGTATCCTTCAGAATTTCTTCTATTTTCATAACTATTAACTAAGCGAACGTCTCGACGATTTTCAACATTTTCCATACACCGCATTATTCATGAACTTATAGAGACTAAATTTTACATTAAATACATTTTAAATGCAACCCGAGTTGCGAGCAGACGAGCAGATTTTTTAAATGCTATGAGTTTTTCCAGTAGGAGGTATTTTATTCTCTCAACAGAAACGTAGGCAATCATGTTGATCACGAATATCATGCGGAGAATTTAGGTCAACTTTCAAAATATCAATCAATCAATACTTTCATCAATATCAATGGAGTAAATATCAAAATCGTTTACTTCACTTTCGCTTAAAAATTGGAAATTTACATATAGAAGTTTTTGAGACATGGTCCAACCGTACAAATTGTTTGCATCCACATAAGCCAAATAATTTTCAGACTTGCTTCTATCATAATTTTCATTGAACTTCTTATTTGACTCGGACAGCCTTTGGGTGCACTGAGTAAAGCCACCTCGAATTCTAGTTTTTAAAAACGTATGAATTTCACGATCCACAATTAGTGTCATTTCAACTTTAGTATATTTCAGCATGGCATCCCAAGAAAGAGATGGTGCTGTAACATAATTGCATGGATCCAATTTATATATTTCTAAACATAAGATCCTGAAATTTTCGAAAACATCGGTTAGTATTAATACATTGCTATAGAACCCTATAATTTTTAAGGGTTTGCCACTTCAACGCGTCCCACACCCTCTGCGCGAAATTGTAGTCATCCTCACTACATTCGCGGACAAATAATTATAGAAACACTCTCGCCTTGATAAAATTGGATCGTCAAGTTTCTTGATGTCGCTTACATAATCGTACGGAAAGACATCCTTACTACTCATTAACGCAAATTTTTCCGGATTCTTAACTGCTTTCTTTAACACTTTATACTGACTGGGCTGCAAATATTTGGCCAATTTTTCTAAACTAGAGTTCACAAAATTCGTTAAATATTTTATATTATTCCCTTCTATTACTCTCTTAGTAATTGATATGTACAACTCTTTGTTACAAGGTATAACCGGCAAATTAGACCCTAACTGTGTGATAAATAGATGAATATCATACCTACTTAAATTATGAAATATAATAGGAAAGTAGCGTAGCTTAAATTGAAAAGATTTCCTACATTCCCTATGAATGAATCCCACAAATTCCCCTGTCAAATAACTATAGTACTTATCTTTATATCCTAAAATTATTTCCTCACAGGCGTAGCATTCAGTGTTTTCCATCTTTGTTGGTTGTTCATGTTGCAATAGCTGTGTGAGACTTGCGGAATTCCTCCAGTACAACTGATGGAGGTCATCCATTTTCCGCTGCGTACGATTAAGAAATTCAGCTATACAGGTTTCTCCTAATAAAAATAAGAAATAAATAAACAAATTCAATTATTTACTTAAATGAAAAAAAGTAAATTTCTTATATACTCACCAACAAAAGTATACTGTTCACACTCTTGGTCATACACATGTTTAACATACTAAGAGACTGTTCACACTTCATGCTGTTGAATTGCCTCGTCCCCTCGCCCCTATTAAGAACTTCTATGGGCTTAAGAACAGCATCTATCTCAGCATATATGATTATTGGTGGCGACAACTACTTCTCCATATTTTTGAACTTGGTTACTGTTCCCGCTGATGGAAATACACTTTTCACTTTGGTGCAACCTTCCTTATGGCAGGTTCCAGTCGTAGTGTAAAACGTATCACAAAAGTGTCCTGATGTATGGCCTTGCGTGTATTCTGTTTTTACGAAGCTCCGCATGTTTTTAATAAGACAATAATGATATTGCTTAGTCGTTTCGTTATAAACAGTTAGCAAGTTGATAAGCAAACTTTTTGATTCCTTTACCACCCTTGCTACACCAACCACTTTCCATGTACCGTACCAATTCATATATACTTATGCTGAAGTCTTTGTTATTCTGCTCAACACGATTGATGTCGCAGTTGGTTATCGGAAATTTCAATCCAGAAAAGTCAATAAGAATGTTTCGAAATTTAAGGACAATTCCGCGAATACTTCCAATTTTACAATAGCTCGTGTGAGCTAATCTGCGTAAGTCTTCTCCCAACGGTTTGTTGAACTGGTAAGCGATAACCTCTAATATGCACCATTTAAAACAGTAGGCATCAGCATTTTTTATATTAATTGAAGCCTTTTCAGTATATATACTAATTGACAATGGTACATGTGAGCCCACAGGATTGGACTCCGATTTGCAAATAGTTAATTCGCAGAATTTAAAAACTGCTATCGCCCAACCGCTATCTCGTTTCTGGTATTCTTCAGCTGCTCTTTTAAGCTCGTCAATCTTATCGTCAACTTCACTGTTGTCTTTTGCAGCAACGAATTTCGTTTAGAAGTGTTTCATTGTTATCACCATTTCTGTTTCGAAGTCCTTCACGCAATCTCCAAAAAGCCTCAAATTGAATTTTACAGAGCCACGTTTATCTAATTTGGTTTGAATTTGCTCGTGTGTATGTGTGCGGATATCATCTAAAAATTTCTTTATTAATATCTCATTCGTCGAGTTGCTAACGATTTTCTATTGAATCACATTTTCCGGTGTCGACGGAGATGTGATGAATACATTTTCTTTCTTCTTTTTGTGCTTGTTGGTCCTCAAACTTTTTTTGTACTTTGTCTGCATCATAAAAACTTGGCAGGGCTCACAATACTTTGGCAACTGATCGCGGCGTGATTGCTTCGTTCTTTTCTTTAAAGAGTAGTGCATTGTTTTATTTCTATTTCTTTTTGGGCGTAATTATTCGCATTTTCTTTAAAAGGCATATTATTATAAAAGCATAAAGTTAAAAGGTGTAAGAATTCTAAAAAAAAAAGAATTATAATTATCTTAATTTATATTAAAATTTTGATGTTTTTCATTTTTGGTTCTTGCATTCAGCACAAGTGTTTTTGATAATAGGTCTCTTTCGTGGTTTATTTTTCTTTTGGTGCTATTAGAGTTGTTCTCTTGCTCTTTATTTACTGTTGCTTACTAGTGTGAAACCTTCGTCTAACTTAAGTGTAAATTGTGGTGATTTCGTTTTCTCTCTTTTTTTATAGTCTTTGCTGGTTGATTTTGATTTCTCTTATTCTCGTGTTCTCTTGTTACAGTGTCAACGTAACGGAGAAATTTTCTTAAATTTTTAGAAAAATTTAGTGTTGTGACCCTCTTGATTTGGCTCTTTCTTTTTTTTGTTCTTCTCCTCGTAATCCATCTCTATCTTCTTGACTTGACATGGAGTGTCTATACACTTCATGTCAGACGAGAAATGATTTTTCAAAATTAAGTAAAAATCTCGGCTCCATGTGGAAAATGTTTGA
>KK502537.1:53739-198028 GCA_000688735.1 Glossina austeni | reverse complement strand
TTTTATTTGTTTTATTGTACTTATACTAAGTTTTTTTAATAATAATTAATTTAAGATTTACTTCAAGAGTCATTTGAACTCGACTGTTGTTAGTTTTAGTTGAGTTTCTGTATAAGTGGAATAAATAAATAAATAAATAAAATACACCTCACTGGCAGGAACTTTTTTCTTGGTACCAACTTCAAAAACTCCTTTACGCTTACCAGCGTTGGTTGTGGACACTCCGGTGTTCATACTGGAAGTAATAGGCCAGTTTTCTTTAAATGCTGTTCCACAGCCTGCTACGAAGTCTTTACATAAAAGAGTATGGAGCGACTCGTGTTCGGTTAGAATCACATCACAGAAATTACATCTTGCTCGCCGGTCTGCAAACCTATCTGACAAGCTCTTGCAAATTCCGAGCAGTAATGGTACAGTAAATTTTCGACTGTCTCATGGCAAAAAGTGAACTTATGTTGTTGGATTCCATTTTTAATTTTTTTATTTTTTATTTTGTATTTTAACTAATTGAACTCCCACTAACCGATTTGGTGGTTTTAGTATTTTTGAAAATAACTAAAGAGAAAGCTCTTTTTATATAGTATAGAAATGTTGGTGAGCTTACCTTCAAGCGTTATCTGTAAAACTCCATCTGTGTATTATTTTTCTCTGTAAATACTTTTAAGTGTGGTCATTTCACCATTTTTTTTATCGTTTATAATGCACCATAATACTAGTGCTTTTTCCATTCTCAGCGGAGTATTTATACGAGTGGAAATAGTGATGATAAAAAATAGAAATGAGGAAGGATCATAAGACGTGTAAGTGCTCCGAAATTCGTGAAAATTTGTGTGGACATGCGTATGAACGATATGTTTCTTATTTTTTTTTTTTTGTCAGAATCATAAACAATGTGTGTCCTTCAAGGAATCCTTTCTCGTTTGTTCATTAAAACATGTATATGTATGCGGTCGTATGGCCGGAGTGGGCAAGCGTGCAGCCGACTTTCCCCCATAATATATATACTATTATCAATGGTAAAATGCTAATTGATGCTTATTTAAGACACTCTGTAACTCATTCATTTGAACAAGAAAAGCTAGTGCAATTTTCGTATTCAACAATAGGAGTGGTACCATAGCATCACTTTTGGAAGCATAAGCTTCCATATCTACGACTGTCAAAGTATAATTTACACCACAGATTCCCAGCAAGGTCTAAAGTAACAATTTTAAAAACACTGTAAAAACGATTATCGCAAACGCTTGCAAATACTGCATGCTATCATCGTGCCTAAATATCTGACTCATATCACTATCCATATGTGAGCACTCAAATCCATTCCTGATATAAAAATACCGATGCTGCAAAAACTTTGTCACCATTTGAAAAGGGGGTCTTATCTTCTCATCTCATCTTCTCTTTTTTTTAATTCTTTATTTTATTGCTTAACTAAACTGCTTTTGCATGAACTTCATCATATTGATTTCATATATTTATTTTGTTTGGTATATTATTGCTATTCAAACGAATTTTGTTTACATTTGTGAGTTTACTACGTGGGATTTATTAATCTGAAAAACGAAATACCGCTTCATTGTATTTAGCCCCCACACATGAACTATTTTTTTTTATTACAAACATACTTCTACGAGCAAAACAGATGGTAATAGAAATTGTCTTACCATAGCGCAAATGAACTTTAGATGTGGGAATTAATTGATATTATTGAAATGATCCAAAAGTAATGTTTCCGCTTCACCTTGCTCAGTAAGAATGCAATAGAAACAGTACATTACCTCCGTATGGACGATTACTTTTGATCAATTAACCTAATCTTGAACATAGAAGTTGATCCTTGGGAAAGGCTTTTTTAATGACACTTATTCAAGCCGATATTTCATCAACATTTTTATATAATAAGCCAGTTTTTAATAATTCTTCGAGGGTTTCAAGAAATTATCATTCCCCTCGGTTGTTTCAATGGAGACTCTTGTTTTCCTTTCGCGGTTTATGTAAACAATTAAACGATCATTACTATTTATTTGTATTTACAATTGACGATGCAAGTGGTTATATATGCGAGAATTTTGTCTGCGCAGAAATAATTTTATATATAATCGTGGTGTTCTGAATATACCTCAACGGGTGTTCCACGGTTTCAAGATTATAAAAAAGGCAATTATTTTGACTCACGTCTAGGATTTAATTTATAATCCTAGAGCTAAACGAAGAACTTGGCTTTTTTTTCGAAACGTTATAATTGATTTCTGCACTATTATTATCTCCCTAAAGAAGATCTTATCTACTAAGGAGGGTATTATCATCTATGCTATTAGCCCGATTATTACAATGCTCATTTGTCTGATAACCACAGTTATAATGTATCGGCTCACTAATAAGATTATTACATTACTGTATTTCGTTCAGGTCCTTGTTAGGATTATACAATAAAGAGTTTTATGTTTGCAATATTTAACCGTGTACATAGTGCACATAAGAAAAGCTAACAATGCAAACAAAAATAACTGAAATTTCCCTAAATTCCTATTATGCACTTCCAACTAAATGTAGGACCAAAACACATGTAAAGTCGCTGTTGCTTAGTTTACGCCATGAAAATTGCTACCTGATACCTTTCAATGCGTCTTAGAACGAATTTTTGATACTTTTGACAATGTCAGCCATTGCATTGGAATTGTTAATATTTTATTATTTTATTAACACTTTTTTGCATTATATGTTTGCACTACATGTTAAATGCCCATCGTAACGGAAGAGCTTTTAATTTAACTATTTTCTACTTTCGATTTTTTCTTTTTTTTATCGTTCTTCTTATTGTGTTGATTACTAGACTAATCTTAATATTAACTTCTGATTAGAAATTAATACTCTATACGTAACATGATCTAGATTAATATATTTAGTAGTTAATATATGCATTTAATATTAGCATAATTAATCTTAATCAACATATTTGTTTGTAACGCATTTTAGGTGTCCTAATTTATATTAGCATAAACAGTTACATACGTTTTTAGCTTAAGCATTTTTATGTTTATAAGTACTTATTTATTGATTTATTTATTTATTTATTTACTTATTTATTTATTTATTTATTTATTTATTTATTTATTTATGCTACTTGTACATGAAACTCAGCTAAAACAAATGACAATCGAGTTCAATTGACTTATATTGAATTATATTTACATTGACTACGCTTAACCAATACAAAGTGTCTAGAGAAACGCTTAGGAACATTAAAGCTTATTTCACCAAGTAATGAGGGCGAGTCAATAGCACCATTTATTACTTTGATTACGAAGGAAACGTCAAGAACAAATCTACGTTTCTCAAGAGACGGTAAGGACAACAGAAACAAACTATTTTCATAGAGGGGAAGAGAGGCAATCGGATCCCAACCCATATTCCAAAGGGCAAACAGCAAGAATTGCTTTTGAACAGATTCAATTGAATCTACATAGCAACTATATGAAAGAGACCACACAACAGAGGCATACTCGAGTATAGGTCTAACCAAACACATGTACAGCCTTTTGGTAATGTAAGGATCATCAAGCTCTTTGGATCACCTCTTTATAAAACCAAGCGCGAAAATAGCTTTGCTTAACAAGAACTCAATATGCAAGTTAAAACGTAACCTATGGTCAAAGAGAACGCCTAAATCTGTGACCCAATCGACGTCCTCGTTGCTCGAATCTATGATATAGTGGGTAATGAATGACTTCCTTCTTGAGAAAGAAAGCTTCTTACATTTATTTAGGTTTAGTGTCATATGGTTCAAGGAGCACCATGCAACCAAATTATTCAGGTCACCTTGAAGCTGATGTGATTGCGATTCAACAGAGAAGGAAGAAAACAGTTTCACATCATCAGCATATATTAAGATTTGGCTGGAATTAATCACCGATGGTAGATCGTTAATGTATAAACTATATGCAATGAGACCTAAGTGGCTTCCTCGAGGTACGCCAGACATAACGGGGAACTCATCCGAGGTGATGAAGTTAAACAAAACCCTGAAGGATCTATTATGCAGATAAGAGCTTATCCATTTCACTAAATGGAAAGGAAAGCCAGAGGCTTGGAGTTTAAAGATAAGTAATTTATGGTTAATCAAATCAAACGCTTTGTTAAAATCAGTGTATATGACAAGTGCAGTGCGAGAGCCACTAGAAAAAGCCTTGAAAACATAACAAGTAAACTCTAACAGATTGGTGACCGTAGATCTTCCTTTTCGAAAGCCATGCTGGAGTGGAGAAATATACGATTTGATGGCAAAGGCCAAATACTAGGTCACAATTCGCTCGAACAGCTTAGGCAAGACACTCAAATTGGCTATGTCTCTGTAGTTCTCAACAAGTTGTCTTCTTCTACTTTTGTGTATAGGAATAAGGAAACTATTCTTCCAACACAAAGGGAAAACAGCTAACTTCAAAAACTGGTTAAAAATCTTTGAGGTAACACAACCTAACTCGACAGCGCAAGATTTAAGTACACATGATGGAGTTCCATCAGGTCCAGGCGCGCAACTGTATTTTAGAGAACTCAATCCTTTAAAATCTTCAGAAATGACCAAATGGAAACCAAGTTACTTAGAGGATATGGGTAGTTTGCTGATAAATCGAAAGTAGCAGTCGAAAAGTTTCGTTGGAAGTACTCAGCAAACAGAGCCATTAAAACAAACATGCGAGGGATGTGTGGAAATTTGTCTTTTTGAATTAACACATTTCAAAAAGTATTTAGAATTAGCAAACAGGGAGGATTTAATGAACTGAAGGTATTTACAATAATAACGGTGGTTGAGGGAGTTAAATCTATGCCTTGCCACCGCGTAAGCGAAATAGAGCCACTTTTCGAATATTTTTTGAATAGCGTGTTATTTCTATTCTTGTAATATTTAATTGTCTTATTATCTATAACCACGGGGGACAACTGTTTAATCAGCACAGATGCAGCAATGGCTAGATTTAATGTATTGGAGAACGATGACAATATACTTCCGGTTGAGAAATAAAGCACAATATGTGACAGATGAGATTTTAGCAGTTAAATATTGATTTTTTGGAAACCATAATATTTATTCGAAAAAGTTGGATTTGGAACGTTAGAGCAGTTCAACGAACCATCATACTTGTGATGAAAGAAAATGCACATTCCTGGATGATAAAGATCCTCACGTAAGCTAAAAGGTGGACAACGATTTACACTAATCTCAGGGAAATTGGGAAAGAAGAAATCAAGCAGTCTACCATAAAGTTAGGCGTACGGTTATATTGAACTAAGTTATAATCAAATAATTCATCAAAAAACGCAACAGCTCTATCAGATGTTGAAGTAGGAATCAAACAGCCAGAATTACCACTGTAACACCAAGTGACTTGAGGCAAGTTGAAGTCACCCAAAACAATGACAAAATTAGTAGACTTTGATTGCTTGGCCACTTCACAAATGAGGCCTGATTCTCATATATGGAGATATCAGAATTTGGGGGAATATAGGACCAGGTTATAAATAGCTGTTTATTAGGCATTCTCGCTCGAAAGGCGATAAATTCAACGTCAGGAGAAGTGGGAAATTCTATTGAATTGGACGGGACTGACGCTGACAGAGGGACAGACAAGCTTAGACAGGACAAGATTCAGAAAATTATTCAAGATCGACCTGTCTAACAAAAGATTGGCCAATTTTCAAAACTAACCCACGTGCCAGGTTCCAATGTTTCTACCAATTTTGAAGTTGATATCTATATTTTTGGGACACGGGCGTACGCACTTATAGACACAAAGACCTACAGACATGGCTTAATCAGTTCAGAATTTCATGCTAATCGAAAATATACATGCTTTATAGGGTCTCAGAAACTTCCTTTTGGGTGGTGCAAACATATGATGAAATGGAGAAAAAGTCTGAATTTGTACAATGAAATTGAGAATTGTTGTGAAAAACGCGATGAAATTGAGAAAAAGCCTGAATTTGTACAATGAAATTGAGAATTATTTTGAAAAAGATGTTTCATTGTACAATGGTTTTGAGAAACTAGACCAGAATGCTGGTGACGAGGAAAACGAGTTAACTAGCAGTAACAGCGGTTTAATATTGCCAAATGTGCAATTTGCTTATTAATAAAACGCGATAAAAATAAATTACAAACAAAAATTCAAAAATTCTTTATTTTTTGGTACCTAATTTTCTTATTACAGCACGTTAAAAACGTAATATGTATTATGTTTCACAAAAAAAAAAATAAATTGCAAAAATTTACGATCGGTTATTATTGTTGTTTAAAATACAAACATATTTATAGATTTGATTTCATTAAAGGTCTTAAGTGGAATGATGCGTTAACCGCCTCTTTATTTAAAGGGCTCTTTTTAGCTGCAGTGAAGATTTTTTCAATAAACATTGCCATCATATGCACCAAGAGCGGAATGTAAAATTCGGTCATGCAAATCAAATCCATCCACTTGAGTAACAACATTGGGCCGCAAACGTTTCAAACACTCTCACAAATGTAATTCAAGTCCATTAACGTCCTGTTCAGTTAACTTTATAACCTATTGAGAAAAGATATAAGGGAAATTGTTTATTTTTATATATTTACATAATATAGCGCAAAGATATTAGAAAGAAAATGCCGACTAGCGAGAATAAATTTGAATTTAATATGTGTAAGAACAAATTGGACAACAATAGAGTACGAAAACGAATGTCGTAATTGTGCAGGTATCAATTCATTATAATAATAGTCTGTTGTGCAATTCAGGTATGCGTCAACCAATTTAATTTTTGATGCTAACATTTGAATTAGTTGTGGGGAGACGCAATTTGGTCACGCCGCCCATAAATATATTGGGATAACACGATAAAATAAAGCAATTTCGACTTTAGTCGCTTTCAGCTAAATTTTTGTTTTTTTTAATGTAGCACTGTGTAGACCCTCGGAAGAATAGCGCCAAGGACACTTAACAATTGTTTTTCAACAACTGTAGAAATAAGTGGAAGTAGGAAGACAAAAGAATATATAATGTTCAATTGTAAATTGGTTGTGGTTTTGTTTTATTTCGAAAAATGGATGGACGGCGTATTAACTTTACAAGACATGTTTCCCAAGGTGTGAGAACGTCTTTGCAATTCCAGCTAGAGTCACATATATTCAAAGGAGACAAATTAGACATTTTAATATTTTTTAGCTTTTTTAGCTTTAGCAGATCAGTCTTTCCCACTTTTTACCGAAGGTCAAACATCATCTATACCTAAGGCTACGGAGGATGGCACTGCTCAATTCTGGCGATATCCCAGTCAACCGATGTTTTGCAATACTATGCTACGTAAAGGATGGCGATGGAAAAATGATCTCGCCACTCACTCGGTTTGGGATTAAATCCCTTCATTTCTTCAGCATTTTGATGACAAACATAAGCCAAACCTTTGCGAATTAAAATAACGGCCCATTCATACAACTGCTGAAAATAACCAGAAGAGTGCGTTATCTTATATGGTTTATAGCCCAACCATTCGACCATATCACGTATTCCTTTTTCTTCTTCTTTTTCAAAATTTGTATCATCGTAACGCAGACAACAAATGCCGCCATAAGCAGCAGCGTAACCGGAGTTGATATTTATAACTTTAGCATAACCAATAGGTTCCGGTGGGAAACGAGTTTGCACTCGACCGCCTGTTACAAGTGAATGCTGCTTTAGTAAATTTTCGGTATTATTCGTAACCATATAACCATCGGTTTTATAGTTTTCACCCGGTGCGTGGAAATTTACCTTAGTTTTCATTAGTTCCATTAATCTCCATATTGTTTTCCGTTTTTAACGATTTATTATTATCCCCTTTATCGCTTGCTTTTGATTTATCTTTTTTCTTATCGCTTTTAGTAAAAGGTTTTAAATCATCCTCAGTCTTCGGGCCAAGTAAATCGAAAATCTCCACATCTATAGCTGCCTTAACACTTTTGCCGTCTGCCCATTTCAAATGTCTGGACTTTTTGCATTATTTTTGATGAATTGAAATGATAACGCTGTTCTAATAAAGTTTTCTTAAATAAGAAAAATATGAGAAATATATGAGAAAAAATGGCAACGTCAGATAAAAATTCTGGCTATTTTTTTAAAAAGATAAAAAATTCCTGGCTAATCTGTTAAAAAAGATAAAAAATTCTGGCTAATCTGTAAAAAACTGGCTTCTCTGTTAAAAAAGTGTTTTGTCGACTTGGCTGGATTTTGACTTGCATTTCGGTGAGTTCTCATTTGTTTAGAGGCGTGCTTTTTCAGCCATTGCATTCTTTTAAAGATGGAATTTGGATATCTATCATCTACATCCATACAGATTGTTTGCTCACCAATTGAAATTTTTTAAATACATGTTTCATATTTTATTGGTAACTTATTATAACTTGCTTTTATCCACCTCCAAGCATAAAATGAAGGAAAAAGCTGTTCCTCAAAAAAGAATTTTACACCATCTACTATACTCCATCTTAGGGTTGAATAAGAAATTGTCGGTTTTTTAATTACCTTTTGTACTATTTATGACGTAGTAAAGTTATACATATAAACTGTCTTTTTTTTGTTGACAAACTCAAAAACAAAATAATTTTTATTTATGACAAAAATTGCAATAAACTGAATTTTTTTTTGCAATTTATTTCATTCACAAGCACGGAGACGATATTTATGTACAGGCATAGACAGTTTAACTTCTTTGTTTTTAATTTGATTTTTCGATCTCGAGGTATAAATTCCTTAATTAAGGATCCTACTTGCCACAGTGGTATATTTAACAACATATCACTGTTTTCAGTCGGAACTAGTATTTTAAAAGAAGAGATTGCTCTAGATTGAGAAGGACCCATTTTGAAAATGCTAACGCGCTTTAAGTTGACTGATGAGACTTTCGCCGCCAGATAGCTTTTTATGTTATCCACCGATGTGCCAGTCTTGACAGAAATATTGCTTTCCTGGAAGGAACTGCCGTCAAGCAAATGTCATTACTACCAGGAACAGTAGTGTACACGGCAGGGGCGTTACGAGATGTGGAGAATATGGAGGGGGTTACCACACTTGCACGAGTAGCTTGAACGACATGCTCAGTTTGGTGATCAGCGTCCACACTCAACCAGCCAGGGGTAGAAGATGATTTATTTTGCTCTTTATTATTTTTAGGCGATGACGCCTGATTAGAGTAAGTGACTGCACGGGGAGGAGATACCTTGCCACTTCAGCATAGCTTAAAACAGGACTTGCCGGCTTGTCTGTAACTATTTTTTACGAACCGGCTCAGCAATATCGGAAACGCTGACGTTCATTGTAGAGTTAGAGGGAGCGCTAACTTGTGCCAACGAATCGGATTTAGAAGGAATTAGAGGTGACGTATCACACGCTACGCTACGTATTGTAATTTTGCTAGCTTGGGAAGAAGATGAGTGCTCAATAAAGCGACACTCATCAAACCTAGATTTAATTAGCTCAAACTTTTCCCACAAGGAGCCGAGATTTTTACTCAATTTAGAGAAAGCATTTCTCGTCTCCGTGAACAATTTGTAGAGGTCTATGTCCCGCTTCCTACAGTCAGGACATGATGTATATAAATACTCCATGTCAAGTCAAAAAGATAGAAGTGGATTATGAGGAAACAAAAAAAAGTGCAAATTCAAGAGGATCCACAACACTAAATTTATTTACAAAAGTAAGAAAACTTCTCCGTTACGTCGACACTGTAGCAAGAGACCAAAATAACAAGAGAAAGCAAAACCAACCTGCAAACACCAAAAAAAAGAGAGAAAACAAAATCACAAAAATTATCTCTCAAATTAGACGAAAATTTCACACTACTGAAGCAACGGTAAAAAATGAGCAAGACAAAAGCTGTAATCACCAAAAGAAAAAAAACACGAAAGAGACTATTTATCAGGAGCGCAAGTGCTGAACGCAAGAACCAAAATGAAAATCACGACAAAATTTCAATATAATTAATATTATTAAATAATTTCACTCTTACAGCCTTACACCTTTATACCTTTACAAATAATTAGGCTTCAAACGCGTAAAAAGCTATAAGGCAATAACACAATAGAAAGCAGTGCAATAACTCTTCACACAAATCAAATCATACGATCACAGCGCGATCAGTTGCCAAACTGATTAAATAGGTTAATCTAATTTTAATTATTACTGATTATTTTCCCATCTTTCTGGCAATATGGCGAGACCGTGTCGAAAGAACGATGTGGGTTTGGCAGCAATGCACTCATCGACCCATTTTCGCACTCTTCACCATTGCAAAACCTCGTGCCAGTGAAGCTATCCTGCATCGATTTGAACTGTAGGTAATCAAAAGGCGCTATATATGGTGAGTACGCTGGGTGCGGGAGAACATCCCATTCGAGATGCAACAGTGTATCTTTGACAACTCTTACAATGTGTAGTTGAGCATTGTCATGCACGAGGATGACTTTGCGTCTGTTAACTACTGTTGCTGATCTTTCTTGTAACAATACATCGTTCCATTGATGTCGCTAAACATCTGCAGTAACAGTTTTATTCGGTTTTGGCAGCTCGAAATACACTACACGTTGTTGATCTCAACGTATGCCCAGCAAAATTTTATGGCCATGAATATTCCGCTCCGGTGTCGA
Source organism: Glossina austeni (assembly GCA_000688735.1). Taxonomy (NCBI): domain Eukaryota; kingdom Metazoa; phylum Arthropoda; class Insecta; order Diptera; family Glossinidae; genus Glossina; species Glossina austeni. Next base: position 187,377 of record KK502537.1, on the reverse strand, counting down.
TTTTCATCTATATTCACAATACGACACAGAAAACTATTCTGTTTTTGCCTGGCAAGTAATTAAACCGCGATGTTGAAAGGGTTCGAAATGGCATTTTCAGTAAGCCTTGTAAGACTTTCGAGCTATAAACTAAAAAACAGTTGTTAGAAATTGAATTATTTTTCATTTGAAAATGCCACTGCGCGTGAAATTAAATTTTTTTGGATTTTTGAATTATGAAAAAAAAGAAAATGTTGGTAAAAGTAAAAATTAAGAAATGCCAACCAATGTGAAGAAAAGAGGGGGGCTGGATTCAATGGACCGTAAACGCAGATGCGAAGGTATGGTTCAAGTATCAGAAATTTGGTATTCTAGTAATTGAATTTATTGTTTTACAGTAAGCGCCCTATTTATTACAGTGATTGATGTCTGGATGGAGCGCATATATGATTTTCAAATCTGGCGGAAAATGAAGCAATTTTCATTCATATTCGGATATGAGAAAGAAGTGAAATTCATCATAGAAACGAATTAAGAAAAAACGCAAAATTTAAGAACACTAAAAAGCTCAGTTTCGTAGTGGTAGTAGATAATATCAATATTTGTTTATTAGCAATTTCTTTTTATTTACATGAAAATAAATATTTCTTTTTAAATTTGCGTTGTCCCGTCAGTGCTACTTCTTTACATTGTCCTGCGCCTATTTTCTTCAAGAACAATCTGTTGTTGCTCCACTTTATTTTTGTGTCTGTCCAAACATATAAACAATAGTAGCAATACAAGAAACGGAACTAAAGCACTAATACAATTTTTGTTTTTATTTATTTATTTACACATGAAACTCAGCTGTAATAAATGAACAGTCGAATTCAATTGACTTTTAGAAGTAGATCCTATACTAATTGATAGTAAAAACTATTACAAAGTATAGAAGGAGAAGTGAAGAAACAAAAAATAAAAATAATTAAATAAAATCGATACCATCATTTATTAACTTAATTAAGCAAGAAATGCCGAGGATAACTCTACGTTTTTCAAGTGACGATAAGGCTAACAAATGCAATTCATAAAGAAGTAAAGAGACAAGCGCCTCCCAACACAAATTGCTAAGAACAAATAACAAGAATTGCTTTTGAATAGATGCGGTGTTGCTCTCACTAAGCTCATGTATAGCCTATTTGTAATGTAACGGTGGTCAAGCTCTTTAGAACACTGTTTAATAAAACCAAGCACTGACTGAAACTTATATCTTTATTTTGCCCTTTTATGCTTTCATATTACGGAATAGGGGTTTCTTGCAGAACGATGTGAATGGGGTGTCGATCGTATTTGTTTTCTTTACAGGAGTTACAAAATCTAGATATTCTTTTTATTTTTATTTTTATTTTATTTGCGACAAGTAAGATTTTCCTAGAGGCTTAGCTTTGGTTTCACTAGTATTCCTATGAACGCTGTTGTGTTTGTTTATAATTTCTATTTCTTGATCGGATTCATATGTCGAATATAATACTCCTTCTGTATGGAACCTTGTGTTTGTGGAAGCTTGTGACGTATACTTGATGCACTTTGCCCACTACTTCATTAGTCGCTTTTATGCAAAACGTGGCTGATGAGTTCAAATATTTTTTGAAAATTTCTTGTAGTTTTGCCGTCGTGCGGTTTGGTTCCCATGTGATATGTTTGTGATATAAAATTCAAGACTCGATTAAGTTTAATTTGTTTCTATTATTAGTTAGTTTTTAAACACATTTGTTTGAACGTTTGTGCGTTAGACAAGTTTCCGAGCTAGGCTCTGATTGCTATATTGTGTGGCATCTTTTGAGTTTATTTCAAATAATTCTTGAGATGATCTGGATAACACGTCTTGCTTGTACAACAATCCCTAGTTCGTTCTCCAGCATTGCCTTCCACCGTCTGGGTTTGCTGTTGGGATTTCTATTTCTCAAAGTGCGTGTTAGCAGTTAGGGGTCTATAAAAATTTTATTATAAGTAGTTTCTGACATGCCCCAAGCAATTGCTAGCATTTCCTTCTCGTTTGTAGCGTGGTGTTCTTCGGCTTTATTCAAGGTTCTCAATGAGAATGGGCTGGGTCTACCATCCTGTTCCAACACTGTTTCTATTGCGTAGTTTAATGCATCCGTTGCAAGTAGGAATCCTTTTTAAAGTTGGGATTCGATAACAACACGTCCGGTGATATCAGCGTTCTTTTGATTTTGTTTAACTCTTCTAGACCGTTGTCGTCTAAATTAGAAGATGTATTGCTTGAAATAGCTCTGAAGGTTCGTCCCTCATCCCCTCGCAGAAGGACTGCTACACGTTTCTATCAGTTTGGTGTAATTCTTTACCAAGCGATGATAGAAGCCGGTCACGACAAGAAAAGACCTCTGATCTTTAGTTGCTCTTGGAATTGGAAAACTGTTTGCTCCCACTTTTTTAGGGTTAGTCCTTCAGTGGATATTAGGAAACTTGGCAATTCCACTTCTGAGTTGTACTACGAGTTGGACTTTCATATTCGCTGAGTGTACAGAGTAAAATATCTTTTTGATATTTTTCAGATGCTTTTGTTCATCCTTGCCGAATATATTTATGACGTCATTATAAATATAGCAGATTTCCCCCATATATCCGCGCAGGATGTCATCAAGTGCTCTTTGAAATCGAGTCCCCATTTTTCAGTCCAAATAGAAGCCGCCTAAGAGAAATTTGGTGAACTCCACTCTTTAAGTTTAGGACTGCAAAATATTTGTTTGCTGAACAAGGATTTCTTTTATTTGGCAACCCTGCGCGCGCGTTGTAGTCGCGTTATAATTCTTTACAAGAAATATGTCAATTTCGTAGTGTATCTCTTAGCTTTTTGCTTTATTCGAGTCTAAAGTATAAAAATCATTAAAAGAATAAAGTGTGCAATTTAATTTATATGAAATATATTGATCTTTTACTTGAAATTCACTTTAGTTTTGTGCAATTAACGATTGGAGCTCTTGGTAAAAGTCTCTCTTATTTCTCTTTATATGTGTTTACAGTTTGTTTTGCTTTCACTCTATATTTACAGTGCCAACGAAAGTGAGAAGCTTTGTTTAATTTGCTGACAATTTTTGTGTCGTGGAATCTTCTAGTTTTTAGTTAGACATGGATTGTTTATTTACACCATGTGGTGTAAAAACAGGCCCAGAATCTGAACGATTCATCTCGTGCTGGCTCTGCGAACGTTTTTGCCATGCAAAGTGTGCTGGTCTTAATGGCCGTGCTGCAGATGCAGTGCTAGATCCCTCAAAAGAATTACGATGGTCATGAAAGAAAAAAAAATCTACACCAAAAAATTAAGAAAGAAGAAGAAAGCTACACCAAAAAACTAAGAAACAAGAAGAAATCTGCACCAAAAAAACTAAGAAACGAATTTGTTCTTTTTTAATAACTATACTTTCGCAATTGTTATATTTTTAAACAATAATTTTTCATTCATTCAAGCATTAGCTAAATGGTACCACTCGGAATTATGAACCAATTAAAGGTAATTACTAAGAAATAACAATATTTACATTAAAAGAGAATAAACAAATTTTAATTTACAGAAGAGGAAAACAAAGAAAACAGTGGCTTAAGAAGTACAAAGTTCTTTAAAGCGCAAAACATTGTAGCAGTTGTTTCCATTTGATATGTGGTAACGCCAATCAATGTATACCTCATTTTATGGGAGACTTCCATTCCTATTGTGACTCTTGTTTTCCTTTAGACGATGCCCAGAAAGAATTATCAATTTCGAAGCCTTTATCGAAGTAGACGAGTTGTTATATCTGCGCCAAATATATGTTTGCATATCATCCGAAAAATTGGCTTTGTGCTCCGTGCTGTAAAAATGGATTCGTTCATAACTCGTGCATGCAGAACGCTGGCCACTATTTGAGATGTTTGTGGTGTAAATGCATAGAGTTCCGGAATGCGGTGAAGTTACAAAGTATATTTGTGCCACATCGCGAGGATATTATCAAAAAGAAATTCACAAACAAAAAAAAATAATTAGGAAAATCTCAAAAGGCTATTAAAACTTATCTATCACTGAGTATCAGTCGTTGCAATTGAATGGTTGTGTTGAAGAAGAAATAACCATTACTTTTCATGTTCATTACTTTCTTTTTCTTTGCATTTTTTTGGATGCAACTATTATTCACACACAGTTGGCGGCACAAATGCAACGTTGTTCATGTCTTGATTGACCCACTTCTTGATTCCAGAACTGTCCAGAACCACTTATTTATAAAACGACACTATTGAAACCAACTGTCGAACCAAGTACATACTTATTATCGAGAACAGCAAATCCGCCCCAGGATTAAAAAATTGCAGTCTTCGGCCTTTTTCTAGGATTGACAAATACTAATATAATTTTTTATGTAAACACAGTATGATATGTTTATCATATTATTTTAAAATTTAATTTCTGGTTTAACATTCATATGTTATTTCATTACATATTAAACTATTTATTATTGTTATAAAAATGAAAATATCATTAAAATAGCATATTTTGTTGAAAGTGTTTCTACAGTTTGATTCAAATGTGATCAGCAAAAACAACTATGGATTTTATTTATTTTTACATTAATTTTTTATTTTTCAAACCATATGTTGCGTATTTACGTTCCTGTTGACTTCCACACTATTACTTCTTAAAGCATACGTTGTTCGTTTCCATTTAGAGTGATTTTTTCTGTACTTCTTTTGAGAATAATTTGTTGTATGATAATTTTTCTTACTCACATTCCGCTTTTTGATTTTTGTTACTCACATAATTCCGCTTTTTGAGGCTTCTCTCACTTTTTAGATTTTTGTTACTCACATAATTCCTACTTTTGATTTTTGTTACTCACATAATTCCGCTTTTTGAGGCTTCTCTCACCTTTTAGATTTTTATTACTCACATAATTATATTATTCATCTATTCAGATTCCGGCACAAAAACATATCGAATATAGAATAAGAAATTAAGCAAGGGAAACTTTGCAACGAGGTTGCTTGTGCAGCCTCAAACTTGGGATGAGAGCAAAAATTTTTGAGCGCATTATTTGTATACGAGCGAATGTTAACAAGTTCTCAAAATTAGCTTTCTTAAAATACAATGACTGCAAAAACATTTAGTTGTCTCTGATTATAGCATTTTAAATCAGCTGTTTCGGATCTTATTTTTCAAATATTGTATATACAATTTTTTTACATATAAACTTGTGGAAGTGAGTATAGATGCGTGATTTTTCGAGGTTTAAAAGTTCCATGTCAAATTGCCCCGTTCATTCGTTTGATTTGTCTTACAATAAAACCAATATAGCATTTCTCTCTACTGTAAGTAAGAGAATTTGCAGCACTTGAGTGATTTGCGTGCACACACGTTTTCTCCCATTTCTTAGTTTTAATGCTTGTTTGCTTTATTTTCGCTCACTAATTTCAGTGATTTTTTGGCTAAGCAGCTGAGTAGTAGTAGCGACTTTACTTGGGTTAATCCATCAGAGAAATATGTACATAAACGCAAAAAAATTTGTTTCCATCAGTAGAATTAGTCTAAAAAATGGTTTTAATTAATTTATCCAAAAAATAATTTCAAGATTCGATAAAATTGCATTATTTCTAAAAGTACCTTGAACAAAAAAGGCAAGCCAAGTGCATTTAATAAATTATAAAAAAATACTCCAACACCTTATTTAAAATCTTCAATTCTGTTTTAATTCCATAAAAAATGTAAGCGAATGTTTAGTGTATACAAAAATGCATATATACGCGGTATATAAAAATCGACATGTGATACACATAAAGAGATCAATAACGCAATATTATAATTGTTCTAGCTTTTTAACGTAGCCTAGGCGAAAATTGTTGTGAACTAAATTAATGTATTCGTGAGGGATAAGCGAATATATTCGTCCCAAAAGTAAACCTTGTCGGATTTCCATTTGTTTTAAATTACATTTTTTTAGATTAGGGTACAGCTTCAATTTTTCGGTTTCTGAAAGTTTGACGAGCAACTCTAAACACGTTCATAAAAATTAATTTAAAAGGCAAAATCCGTGTTTTTTTGAAACTATGTGATACATATTGACTATCGTCTGAATAGGCGCATTCGCTACAAATTATAAATTTTTGATTAAATATTTTTAAGACAGTTTCATTATTGGAAGCGTCATTATTTTAAATTTGTTTTTGCGATAATGAAAATTAAAATATACAGAATTCAACGAATCCGACGTAGAATCTTTTAATGGTCAACAGCCGATAGTAGCTTCACTGAAGCTGTTTGATTAGCAAATTATAATATTAGTATGCGTTTGTCCTTCACATTAAGACTAAGCTTAAAATACTTTTAGTCAGTAGCTTCTGAACACTATACTGCAATATTGCAATCATTTTACCCAACAAGGAACTTAAAGTTTTCAACTTTTCTGGACACCCTGCGGAAAAGCTATTTCTGCAATTAATACAGAATATCTATCAAAATTTTTCACTTTGCATTGCTCATACATTGTGAACAAAATCTTTTCAAAGCAAATGGAGACAAACTATTTAAAATGAGGTTTGTATGAATAAATAAGGAGGAGCATAAGACCGCCTTATTTGCGCGCTGTTCTGAAAGGGGAAGAGACGAAAAACAATTTTATTTTCGTGTTACCACGTGCTGTGTGATAATGAAAGATTTAGATTTTAGGAAACGTGGTGACAAATATCCACAAGTGGATGTGGATGAGTATGCTCTAATGACACAAGTGAGTTCATAAACATCATTTCGCCGGCACACTTCTTGACAAACGCCAGCCATTCCATCATTCTCTTTCGTTTAAAATCTGGAGCTCTATCGGTTTTAAACAATTTTCATATCAGCGATTTAATTCAAAATCAAACTTTTCTGCAATAAAGTAAAGAATAATAATTGTGTTCACGATTAGTTGCTATTGGTGCCAGGGAATAGGTTTATAAGCAAACATACCCAAAGTTGCCAACAAAGTGATCCTAAAATTCACTAAAGTCTCGCAGTAGTAGTAGCTGCTGTTACGGAAGTTGCTTTTAGAAAGCACTGGATTTTCCTATAGGATATAAATAAAGAATCTTGCATGGCATTTAAAGGACTATAAAAAAAATTAAGAATTATGTTAAATAAATAATCTTCAAAATATTCTTTTTTTACTGTACTACAACTGGTAAAATCATGGAATACCTATCCTACTCATTTGTTGTGTATTCCTTTACTTTGCATTTGAAAGGACGTTATTCAACGTTGTTGTTATTGTTGGTGCTTCCGTTTAAACTATTCGCCCTTCATCAATCAACTTCAACTAAAAAAAATGAATGCAATTCGTATTAAAATATATATATTCTTCGCCGGAGTGATTTAAAACAAAAATACTCTATGCTCTAAAGTTTGACAACAATTAAAAGTAGTAAGAAGAAGAATATTAAACTTTAATCAAATCTGCTCTACACCCATCACATTTATCTCAAAGAAAAAGAAAAAAATGAAGCTTCGACCGTATATAACGTTCGGTGAACGCGAATTATTTGTTTCTACAAGCGTACCTATCTGGCCTGTTTTCAATGTCAATCTACATGAAAGACTTAGCAAACCTTTCGCCAAATTTTAAGATGGACGGACATGTCTGAATCCAAACAAAATATGACACTGGTGAAGAACACGTATATCTCATAGAACATGTAAATGTTTCGAAAAAATAAACAAGCGACCATCCTTCAATGGTGGGCATTGGAAAAGCTTTTGCGGAAGGAAAAAAAAAGTGCTTCTTAAAATATACTATGTGAAATAAAATTCATATTCCTATTACTTTAGTAGGATATGTAGGGACACTCTATTCCCGTCAGTTACTCTTTGATATTAAATATGATAAAAAAAATGTCTGTCCAAAATTATTATTCCCCAAATAGGAAACATTAATTCCTTTACAATGGGGACAGAAGATTTTGAAGTCGACTTTATGTCGTTCATCAGTCACAGTGCGAAATAGTTCGAAAGGGCATTTTCAGTCAATTCGTATGGTAGCCATTATCTCTCCTTTTGAATCGTTTCCATCGCATGTAAACACCTAGGAACATTTGAAAGGTCAATTGGTAAGCTATTCGGAAGTTCTTTGAGAGTTTTCGTCCAATAAGTCTTGCAAGGCATACTCTACGAATGTTTTTGGTTCTCCAGGCTGTTCTTTGTCATTGATATCAAACTCATCATTTTGCGTTCCATGATCAGCGTCTATATACACTGAATAATTGAACAGTACTAAATGGAAAACTGTTATTTTATGTAGAAGCAGGTCAAAATCATAGAATTTAATTGTTGTCTACGTTGATACTTCGCATTCCTTTACGATTTCACCAGTAGATATCAATGATCAAAATACATGCATGCGCCTATTACATTCTAAGTCCAAGTTTATTTACAATAAATTCACAATCAGTCTGCATAGTAATTTAAGATTTTCATTTCAATATAAATTACCATATTTTCAGAAAGCCTTCTGATGTTCAGAAACCGTTACTTCATTGCACTTCAACAGATGATATTAAAGGGCCAACTAGAGAAAAAACCTTAACATTTTGCTTTTAACATTACTTAAATCGATATAAACTATCAAAAGAAATCATCGCAAAAAATGGTATTTTTTGGAAATTTGCTAAGGAATATGTATGTAATATTTCTACAGCAGGTTCGTCGGGCCTCCACCCCTTACAAACAATTTTAGATTATGGCTGCAAAAGCTATTATGGAAAAGCTAAAAAAGGGCTAAGCTAATTAACAATTTAACCGACGTATGTTAACAAAAAAGCTTAACGATGCTAAAAAATCATGTAAACTAAATATGAATCCATCAGCACTCCACCTTCCATAAGCAGGTATAGGCCAGATAGTTTTACTTCGTCAGTCAACCTGCCGGTTATTGACCTCCGTTATTGTAAATGTAATTGGCACACGATCGTTCGCGCGACAGTTTGTTAATATTACTCATTGCTTATTGTAGGTTTCGGCACCAATACGAAACAACACTTGCCCGAAGCAGACAATCAATCAGCAACTTGCAACGTCTTCTATATGCAAACTTTAATTTTTTTGTACCATTTTCTTTAACACAATTTTATTATTGAATCTTCTGGCTTACATCACCCACCCATTTAGTGTCAGCTTACCCAAAAAGTTCTTATTAAATTTGGATTGTTTTTTACTTTTCCTAACCATCAACTTACCACACGTCAGTAATATTAGTCAAGTAAAGGAAGAATGAAGCATGCAAACAAATGAACTAGATTGCAGTTAGGTCCGAATTTTTCCCACTTTGTGCCTTATTTTGGCTCATTTATAATTTTGCCGACTTTTTGTAATTATCCGGGTGTGTTTTTAATCTTACTTAAAGCTTTTTTTTATTTCAATCAATTTTATTGTTTAAAAACACTGTAAATTGTCATTGCTTTATAGTAGCTGTGTTAACAAACTAATGATAAAATCAATGCAACTATTCCTTATAGAACATCGCGCTTGTGAGAGCGAAAAGTTTTTGTTTTCTGGTTCAGTTTGTATTTTTGAAAGAAAAGAAATTTTATTAAAACTTACATATTGTTAAAGCAACAAATGAGCCAAAAAGAGTCAATTTTAAGATACGACCAACAGCATTGAATAAAAAAATAATACAATATCAAAATTTTCATGATTTTTAACTCCAGTCAAAAACATGTTATAAGATGGGACATTTCGCTAGAAAACATTTACGCAGCAAAATTACTAAATATTAGCCCAAGGCATCCGATATAACCAAACGATATGAAAGACCATAAGAAACAGAAGTAAAGACCTGAAATAAGAACATTTACTGAAATTTGTACGACAAGTATGCGCAAGACTACACACTATTAACATCTGTATGCGATATCTCTGCATGAATGTACTTGCATAATGATAAAAATACTCGTGTGCGGTTGTCCGTGCATCTGCTTAAGCAATGATATGTATGAGCATAAGTGACAGAATTTTCAACTTTTGATTTTTCTCTACTTGACCGTTAACTTTCGACATTTTAATTTGAGCGTTGTTTCATGTAAGGATTTGCCTTCTTTTTGGAGAATTGCTATTATCATATCCACTACTGAACGATGGGGTTATAATCACTTTGTTTTTTTTTTTTTCATAACGTATGTAACACTCAAAAGAAAGCTTCAGAGACCTTATAAAGTGTATATATTCTTGAACAGCGTGAAATTCTGAGTTGATTATGCTATGTCTGCTCGTCTGTCCATCCGTGTGTCGGTGCAGTGTTTGTTGTAGACACTCTCCTGGTCGCAAAAATGAAGATATCGATTTCAAACAATAACATTGGAAGTTTTTGCACGCAGGTTGATATTGAAAATGGGCCAAATTTGTCAGAACAGAAGCCCGCAGTGGGTCGTAAACTGAAGGCAACTCGATTTTCTTCAATAGAAAATTGTGGGATTTTGCTCGTTACTCGGAAGTTATCGAAATTAAGAGATTGAAATTGTCCACATTTAATTTATGAAACACTGTAGTCTGTACGTGCGAAAACATCGGCGATGCAATAAAGTTAGATGTGAAACCGCGGCCTGGTGGATTAATTTTTTTCTTAATAATATAAGCCATGATCTTTCACATCGTTTGTTTATATCCGATTCATATCATTTGTTTATATCTGCCGAAGCAGATATTTTTTTTTTTTGTTATGTGAAATGCTAAGGGTTTATATGTGCTTATCCTGACGTAACTCAGGCTAAATAACAAAAAAGAAAGAAAACAAAGACATATTTGTTCGGTGTATATCAATTATTTGTGCGCCCTCTGTCTCGTGTTTGTTTCTTTCCTGTCCCTCTTTCTCCCGGTACGCGGCTGGTCCCGCCATCCCGCCCGTTGAGAGAAATTTCTAGCGCAGATTAGTACACATATTATGAATACTTTCAACTATTGAGATTGAGAGATTGAGAGAACATTTTTTTGCTGTTCAACCTCGAATGGATGGAATAAAATAGGGCTTCGCGGTTAACCGTTGATTTTGGCATCATTTTTTCCCTTCTTTTCATATAGTTGTGCCGGCGTTACTTTCTTGCATATTGCGATTTCTAATATATGCATTCACGATTAATTAAATTTTTCCCAAGTTCTTCCAACGTTAAATTTACATATGAGTGAAAACTTTGATAGTTGCTTTATTACGAAATACATATATGTTACTACATTTTGTTCAAAACTGAGATTAGAAGATTCTTAGGGACTTTTTGTGTATCTGTTATGAATAATAGTAATAACTCTATTAATTAGAGGCACGGATACTGTAAATAGTTTCATGATATGACGAGGCATTTCCTCAAACGTTTGCAAAGCAGAAACATCTATGCATCTTTGTTTATAAGTGAATGCAGGTTATGGTATGCATATAAGTGTGTATGTACGAAAAAGCATGAAACAGCAGGTATGTATAACTGCAACTATAATTTGTTCTCTTTTTATCGTTTATTTTGAACAATTCAAGAATTCTAAACTTTATGTTCGGTAAATTTCAATGAAAATTATCATTTCAAGATATATAAAGAAATTTTTTATTATTAAAAAAAGTTGTTGAACTTTATTATTCTTGATTTTATCCAATTTGTTTATTTTATTTATACATATATTAATTTTATTTGTGCAGACATATGTATTTGATATATTTTATCTACTTTCTCATATTATAATATATTTATATTTATATTATTATTATATTGTCTATATTCCAGAAATAAACAATTAAATAAATATATTATTCAAAATTAGTTATAATATAAATATATATATAATAGTTATAATAAAAATAAAATATTCAAAATTAGTTATTAATCCTAGCTTATGCAATTTGAACTGTTTTTTATTTTTGTATTTTTGTGTACTCTAAATCGGCGTGCTGTTGGTCTGAGAATTTCGAGTTTTTGCACAATAAAACTTAATGTAAAGTCCAGCAGGTGGCGACCATGCAGTCATCGTAGTAAATCAATCTTTCGTTTTTTCCATAATCTTATCAATAATTAGTTTCCTAAAATCTAATTTGTGTTCATTTTCACAATATTCTGCTGCATACATTTCATGTCGGTACCAGTATATTTCAAGAAATTAGTGAAAATCCCAAAGGGGGTGACCATAACATCAATTTACGTAATCCAAACTTGGTCCTACACCACTTGTTATACAGGGTACATTAAGTTTGTGCGGTCGTACGTAACGCCCAGAAGGGCTTAAAATATACTCACTTTTTGGCTTGTCTGCTCGTTGGTCCGTTTGACGTCTGTCCATATATTTGTATTCAATTTGGAAGTGGCAATTTTTGAGATATTTTGATGAAAGTTGGTACAACGGCATGTGTTGACCCAAGAAGGAACACTGAATGAAATTGGTTCGGACAGATCCACTTTTGCGGCCACTCCACATATAACTCCTTATTTTGAAAAGTCATTGTATGGAAAAAATTGCAATTTAGAAAATGTTTCAACGAAACTTGCTATGTAATAGTGTTTTGACATTTTAAATTGGTATGAAAAATTTGATTTGGCTAGGACAATTTTTTGAACCCTCTCAGATAACCGTTCCTACAAAAACTGAGTCTTTATAAGGTAAAAAGGTACAGTTTTCAATATTTCGTGGTGAAAATTGATTAGTATATCAATAGTAACTTAACAAAGAAATCAACGCAAGTCAATTTTTTGAATACCATCTCATATAAGAAGTCTCAGGGAATGTAAGCCCTTGTATGCCAAACTGTCTAATTGTGAATGAAGAATTAGTGAATTCACATAAAAAGTAAGTGGAGCAAATTTGCGCCACATGGATCTATTTCTTGGACCTAACATAAGAATTCTAGTGAATTGTAAGCCCTTAAGAGAAAAAGGTTTAATTTTTAATATTTTATTGTTTATAGTAGCGATTAACAAAAAATTAACGCTAGGAAACTTGGATCACGTAGGTCTATTTTTTTACATTCTAGCATTTATAGGGGTTGTAATGAAAATCACGTCCATATATGGAGAGATAATATAATTTCTATATTTCTATGACGGGGACTGAAAAAAAAATAAAATATTGTGGGAGTAAATTAAGTTTGGCAAATTTTGATCATTCCATGTTTTGAGCTTCCTTCAATATGCGGGAAATTCCATGCAAAAAATGCCTTTGCATGAAAATAATGTGCAATTCTTGGTGCATTACTACCAAAGTGAGTGAATGACTGTACTGGGTGAAATGCTGTAGAGCCCTGCGGAACTACAATATTCTTACTTGCTTCCTTACGTCATAGTAAAGTCATAAAAAATTAGATATTAGACTTCTTCGCCCTATAAAGACTTACTTACTAAAATGTTATGAAATGAACGATTATATCAAAACAAAAATGTTCCCATTTGATTCGTATTTTGTACATCAATTTAGAATGCCAAAATATATATTTCCAAAATTGAGACCTGTATGTTGAACATAGAAAAAAGTAGGCAGATGGACTGGTAAACACAAGAGCCTACCTAATGAATTGATCAGATTAATAATAAAAGATAGATTTATTTTAAGTCCCATGGAGTGTTACATACATCCTCACAAATAATGTAGACTTTATCATAAGTTGTGTAGAGTACACAGATATGATGATTAAATGTGAATGAGTGCCATACACACCGAGGGGATTCGTTGAACAAAAGGAACAAAAATAGTTTCATTAGAGGCAAATCGTAGGACATTAACAATTAGACGAATTCTGAAATATTTTAATATTTGAGTTGCTGAGCGTTCTACACGATCGCATTGTCGTTTTATGCCATGGGTGGTTTGAGATCCCGTATAAAATGGACGTATTCCGCAGATTTATAGCTCAACCTTCTGCACAAATTAATCGATAAAGCCTGCTAATTTTAAGTTGGGTTGCTTAAGTGTAGTTTTTATATGTAGCTTCCATGTTGATATTTGATTAGTATATAGCCCGACGTATTTTATGTGATGCTTATTAGGCATGTCGGTGCTATTGAAAACAAACGAAGAACAAGAGTCCTTAGTCAGCGCGAATATTATACTCGTCAATTGTTCAGCGTTTGTTTTGGCATTACGTTTATATAGACAAAGTGAAATTTTGCTCAATGAAAACGTTATTGGAGCCACCATATGAAAATAAAGTTGCCATGTCAATGCTGCAAGTAAACATTGTTATCCCTGCGCTTCTCTATTATGTAGAAAAGTGACTCAGTCTGAACATATTGTTAAAAATTAATATTAAGATAGTAAATGCTTTAGGTTACAAAGAACTGACCAGTTAACTGCGTACAACATCAAAATTTGACTTTATATGCCTAAAGGACGTACATTTAACCCAACACACTGATGATGAAGAAATTGTCTTCTAAAGTTATCAAATCGTAATGTGTAATAATGTGCCAAGAGATACTGATAGTATATGTTTCTACAGAAAAGATAATTAGAATGAAGAATAAAACAAAATAAACACATTTTAGAAAGACTGCACAAACCTTTATATAAGCAAAATTCCCCAAAACTAACTTTTATCGATTTATGGCAGTGTTCTTGGTATTAAAAAGAGTATTTGAAACATAAAATAAATATTATAATATATATAATAAAATATTATAAATAATATTCACAAATGTATGGTATAAAAGACTCTGATTTAAATTGTTTGATGAGCTACATGGGCAACAGAACTCAAAGAATAAACGGGGAACACATGTATCGTGATAGAAATATTTTATACACACGCACTAAACTTGACATAAAGCAAACATTCCAAAAGCTAAAGTATTCTTACGGCATTGCTATGATATAGGCGGCTTTCATCATCAGCAAGTAAAATAAAACTCAATTCAATTAAATGAATAAAGCGAACAGTGCACTGGAAACTAAATTTTAGTTACGAATCCTAATATTCCTTATGCGCTCAAAATAGAATATAAAAAGTAGATGAAAAGTATAAAAATAGTTTATGGCTATAAGCATTTCAGAGAAATTATCTTTGGTAATAGATTCCTTCGCGAATATAAGCCAGCAGCTTAATAGCAATTTGTTCTATAGAGATACACCTTTCTCGGCACCATATGCGGGAGCAGTGCTTACGTACGGTCACATACACCATATAAGAACAGTAATATACTTCTCATGACTTATCCGAAGCATAAATGTAGTCTTGGCAATGGAAAGATTACTACTTAAATAGCGCTAAAGCGACAAAGATATTACTTTGAAGTTTTCGCTAATGCTGATCTTTTCTGCTTTAAAGTGATTAACAAGTACAACCTCTAACGGCCAAGCATTAAACACCCTACATCAACCTATAGTTCTCCATATATCCACTATATATATTCTCAAAATAGATCATTGCTATCCTCAGAGTATTCGTTAGCAAGTAATCCGTCATTAAAGAATTTTTGCTGTTACGCGTATTCAACGCACCTTATATTTGTTACAAATAACAACAAATACAGCCTCTTATATTTTTATAATAGTTATCAACGGCGAAATTCTATCGATTATGCCGAAAAGCTAAGAGAAGATGGATGGATTATATTCATTCCGGTTAGATATTCCGTTGTTTTTCATAAATATAATAGAGAGTTTCACCTGCGTTAACGTTGATCAAGAATTTGCTGATCTGTCCCTTCTTTATTCCAATTACACGAAGACGTAAATGTCACGGCTATATTAAAATATCTTTTACTTGCTGAATTCCTGCTATTTTGCTATTGTTTTCTTTATTTTCTCTTAATTCATTTTTAAGGCGAACTTAGGGATTAGAATGTAGGAATTGAAACAAATTTCTGGTAGTAAATATAAATCCTCCTTAATTAATTAAATTCGCGATAAGTTCTATCGCATCGTGTATTTCGGACGTGCCTTACAATCTCAGATTGAGATTTCTAAAGGTCTCAGTATCAATTTAATGTGTGATAATGTTATACTTTAGGTAGAGATTTTTAACAGTAGTGCTGAAGTTCGCGTTCAGCGGAGGATATTCAACACTTACGTCGAATCTATCATAAATAGAAAAACAAATCACCGGATACACTGGATCATACGAGGAAGTTGGGCATATATACAATTTTTGCTCTGATTACTATGTTGATGTTCATTTAACCAACTCCTATTGTTTCAAAACGTTTTGCACAGCTTTGCGATTTGATAATCTGGACATTGAAAACCAATTTCAAGAACAGATTTTGCACACAATTGCCTGAACTATTTATTGTAATCATGTTGTTTTACTGAAAAGCAGGCATTGCGCCTTTGTTAAAATGTCGTTCCCACTGACGATTATTTTGCGCCTGTTTACAGATATTTGCTTAATACTTAATTTGGCGTAATTACATGGGAGCTCTTAGTGGTGGAACGTATAAACTATGGCGTTGCAAGGTTTATCACAAGATAAATCTTTAATGCGTAATATATTAATAGAATATTGCTTTTGAATTTAAAACTTGTCATTACGCATTTGTGTTAATTCGCCAATTTCTTATACTGTACACTATTGGGGCATCAGGGTATATTAAATTTGGACGGACGTATGCAACATCGATGAAAGCTTGTCTGTCCTTTTTATCTTCTATCTCCAAAGTACTGACCCCAAATTTTCAGACAATTTGGTGGACTCACGCTCTTTATCCCGTGCACGAACGCTTTTGAAAATGGTTCGGATCGAACCAATTTTTTGACCACTTCCCGTAGGTATTATTTTGAAAAGTCGTTACATGAATCACATTAGTCTTGTGTAGGATATTTTACGCTGGGCCGCTATATTCTTTTTTTTGTTTTTTGTGTTCCTTTTAGAAAATTCCTCTATTTTTTTTTATTCTCTTAACTTGCATCGGTTTCCCTAATTGCGTGCATTTAAAATAATTTCATATATGATTGAAATTTAACTAAACAATGTAATTACCAAAAAAATGTAAAAATTTTGGTGACCTTTGCATAATCAAATAAAACATGTCTAGCAAGCGTAAAACTGTTGGCTGAATTGCATAGTGTTTGCCTGGCTAGGTAGTAGGCTAGGCCACTACCCATATAACGCCCTATTCTGAAAAGTCGTTATATAAAATAAAATTGTAATATTCAAAATTTCTCGGCAAAAGTGGCTTAGTAATAGTATTTCGACTTTGGAATTCACCATTTTTAGAGCAGAAAAGTCTAAATTTTAATATGTGGTGATGAAAAGTGACTCATAATATTCATAAAAAAGCGAACTCTACAAAATTTAGCCCATGTACGTCTGCTTTTGGAACCTGCCCTATGTAAGGATTAAACTTGTACTACATTAGGTTGCGTTTTGGGCCCGCTTCCCCAAAACTACGCACATGTAAAATATGCCTTTGCATATAAACAAGATATAATTTTAGTGTTCTATAATAAAAATAAGAATTGTGTTAGACAATGTGGTGTAGGATATTTAATAGTCGGCCTTGCCCGACTATATGTTTTGCTTGTTTTATTATTGCTTTTTAACATTTCCAACGTATTAGCTCATCTAAAATAATGAAACAGTTAAATAAGAACAATTTGATTTTTTTAATACACATACTGATAGAGCTGCACATCCATCTAGACTTTTTATTCATCTTAAACTTACTTATCAATTAAATCTTTACAATAAAAATCTATTTACATGATTTTCAATAATATACAATTCTATTGCATTTTCTATTGCTTTACTGACTGAAGAAGATTGAGATGAGACATTATTATACATATTCTATTTAAATAAAATTGTATAAGCAGGATGTGTAAGAAAAAACATTTCGATGATGCTTTTGGAATGGAAGGGAAAATAATAGACTAATAATATACAAAAAGTTTATTAAGTATACATATAAGTATTAAAAAGGATTGTTTCTGAAAAATGTTGAAATACGGGCCATTGTTGAATATTTAATTTTAGAAGTTAACCGCCCAGGGCGCCACATCGAAGTGAAAAATAAAAATTTGATCTACAGCTAGAAAAACATGTAGCAATTAAAAAATTTGAATTTTTTGGCGATTATTGGTTGTTTCGGTAAAGATATTAGGTTTTCAAATGGTTTATCGAAAATTCCCACGTGTTTCTCTGGAAAATTTTATTTAAATACACATGAAAATACCAGAAACTGTTTTTAAAAATCATCTTACGAGGAAAAATGCTTGAAGTTCTGCAATGCATTTTAGACCTTATATGCGTATATGTGCGTAAAGGGGAAAATCACTGATACAGTTCTTTTTCAATATCCTTACCTTCTGCTACTATGAACATAAGATGAGTTATCGGACTAGGAGAGAGCAAATGCAAGAAAAAGAGAAAAAACGAGGCTAGGTATAAATTATACATGGCGGCAGTTAATTTCCATTTTCGAGTTTTTTGCTTTACGTATCCACAGTAGCTGCGAGATATTCTCTTATAGCTGCAAAATTGGATGAAAAATAACCAGGTTCATGTTTTGTGTTAGTAGTTTTCAGGATTATGCTAAATAATTATCCATATAGTATCGCTAGTTCAGAGTGGTATTTATTCGAAAAAACAGCTGTAAATGCAAAACAAAATTCTTTGGACACAAAATTGCTTCACTTACAATGTAGCGAAACAAAAGTGGTTTACTTTTAAAGACTTAACTAAATATTAATTTGATTTATTATTAAACTCTCTTCGTGTAGGTAATTTTAACAAGAGTTCTATAGATTTCTTCTTACTTTAGTGCTTATTTATTAATTTATTTATTTAACAAATTCCGCTACACATTTAATCATCACCCGAATTTAAACTAAAAAATAACTTTATTAAAAATTACTTGTAATATACAACAGCAATAATAATTTAGAATATGCTAATATTCTTATAAGTAATGAAAGAAAAGCTTAGGCTATTTATACCTAACAACCTAACAATATATCTAACCTATACCTAACAACCACTATACGATATCACCGCAAATACGTAAACATTCGATCTTTAACATATTCAAATACATATTGCTGAAGAAAAAAAGAAAACGAGATCAAATTACATAGACACATATCCCAATAAATGTGAAAAAATTGTTATGACACTAGGGATACTAATATCTATATTTTCTAACAAACCAGGGAAAGGAATGCCTTTATTAGTTTAAATAAAAACCTTCCACCCTTCCACCTTCAGCTCTTCTCTCTAGGGTGGGTAAACCAATGAGTTTCAATCTGTTTTCATACATTGGAAAAGGCAGGAAAGATGGGTACCAATCCAAACAAATACATACACACACGATACGCACAGCAAATAATATGAAACCATTTTGAACAGACGCAAGACGGTGAACGTGTGACAAGCCAGACAACCATTGAGTGTTCTAGCATTGATCTGACTAAAGACTGGTGCAAGCTCTCGGTAAATAAGGAATCATTAAATTCTTTACACCACCTGTTTATTTTTTTATTAACTGAAACTTCAGTATGGACATCAAACCTGAGTTTTGGGTCAAAGTCAAACCCAAAATCTTTTTCGTTCGACCTATTTTACTGAATGTTCCTATCAATACGATAATCCAGTCACCAATAACATTTTTTTAAACAAAAAGTATGCTGGTTACAAAATCAGACTGAACAAGGTTAAAAACATGCAAGAAGTTAAAAGAGAGGATAGTGTAACGTCGTCCACGTACAGTGGCATATTAAGGAGGATCATTCACCAATAATATAAATAAAAGTGGTCCAAGGTGGCTATCCTGAGAAACTCTAAAAGTAACAGAAATTTCTCTGAATTCTCCGGAAATACCAAGGCTGTATAAATCATAATGTAACGAGCTCTGATCATCTGATGATTTGAAGAAATATAAAGAAAAATAAAAAAAACCAAATTCATACATAAATAAGCAGAGAAAAAAGAAAAAAGCGGGAAAAACCATATACACCTCAAATACAAAGGCATACCCACATTTGGTGTAAATCCGAGTTGGAGGTTCACTTTGCAAAAATGCGAAAGCTGGTCGTGAAAAAATGTATTTCAATTTCGAAATTTTCAAAGCGCAAGTTACTTTGTTACTCAATGTATCAATAGCATTTTCCACCAGCTTGTATAATCAACATTAGGAGTAAGCACTTTTTGTTAAGCGCATTGCAATTGCAGTCGTTCAGCGGAAAAAGAAAATTGTTTCTTTTTCGATTAAAGTATTAAAGTCGCGCGTATTTAGGAAAGTTGTTCTGATAGAATTTAAAGACTCCCATATTGAAATTAAACTCTATCCAACTATCACTTAGATTTTCGCAAAGGATTCTAAACGGGTTTGAAGATTTCGCAATTTTGTCTAAATTGTCAAATTATGAAAATAAAGTTCCTAGAGAAAAAGTTCGGGACATTGAGGCTAATCTCACCAAGTAATGTGAGCGAATTGATAGTACCATTTATTAACTTAATGTTGGAAGAAAACACCGAGGATAAACCGTTGTTTTTCAAGTGACGGTAAGGCTAACAAAAGCAATCTGTTTTCGGAAGATGGCAAAGAGACGAGCAGAGCCTAAGAATTACTTTTGAACGGATGCTATTGAATCTATTGAAATAACGGATGCATATCAAGTGTTGCGCCCACTAAGGTCATGTATAGCCTTTTTGTAAATTACGGATCATCTACCTCTTTAGATCGCCATTTAATAAAATCAAGCACTAATGGAGCTTTATTTACAGCGAGATCAATGTGAACGAAGCTCCATTTTCCAATTGATGTGAATCGATAAAAAAATCAGTAGTGAAAGAGGCCGTCATTAACAATTACAGCTTCTTACATTTTGTAAAACTCAAGTTTATAAAATGTAGTGAGCACCATGTAACCGAGCTATGTAAGTCAGATTGAAGAAAATACAAGTGGGATTCCAAGGTAAAGGAAGAAAATAGTTTAACATCGTCAGCGTACATCAGAATATGAATGGACTTAATCACCGAGGAGGCGTCATTGATGTACAGGATAAATAGTAAGCGGCCTAAGTGGCTACCTTCCAGACACCTGACATCGCAAGGAGTTGATCAAAGATGATGGAGTTAAACAATATCCTATACGACCTGTCTGTCTGATGATAAGATCTTCTCCATTACAATAAGTACAAATGGCCTGGAGTTTGAAGATCAATAATTTATTGTTAATTAAATTAAACGCCTGACTAAAATCATTGTAGCAGTTCGTGAAGGTTGATCTTTCTTTTGGGCGAATATAATGAAGTGGAGAAATATAAGATTTGATAGCGAAAACTAATGGCTGAGTAACAATTTGTTCAAATAATTTAGGTTAGCGTTACAAAAAAAAGTAGGTTATGATGGGAAGGAGTAAATTCATGCCAAGGAGAGATAAAAATATATTATATTGTTTTATACCCAACCATTCGCACTACGCACAAATTAGGTTTCGCAAACATTCATGGTTTAGCTGGTTTTAGAATACGAAGAACTTCCGAACTGAATCAATGTGCTTGATGATTGTTATTATTATGATTGTGATTATATTTTAAAACTGATTTTGATAACATGCATTTGCATTCATTGAATTATTTTAATCATAATCCTCTTTAATTTTTACAATGTGTATCTCACATACTAAAATATACAATATGCAAATAATGCTTACGTTGCTTATGTTAGGTTAATTACACATAAATGCTTATGCTAATAATAAAATATAACTGGTAACATAGATTAGGTCGCAATAAATATGCTTATTAAGATTAATTATTTTAAAATTAAGTGGGCATATTAAATAAAACAATCAAGTTGACAGTTCCACGTTTGTGGAGTGGAATAACGAAGTTACTCCAAAATAAAGTGAAGAAACTTGTTTTCTGTGAGATAACTAGTGATATTTCTCAGAGTACACATGATGGAGTATTGAGTACACATGATGGAATACTGTCAGGCCCAGAGACATAATTATATTTTAAAGACTTTAAATATTGTTATACGAAATTTTCTGAAATGATCAAATTTAGAATTGTGATTAAGTTTATGATTTGGGAGAAATTTCGTCGGAAGCATTCACCAAAGAAATTCGTGGCTTTAACATCACCAGAGATGGACATTGCTCTTTTAGGCTTAACAAATTTTTATAAATATTTAGGGTTACTAAGAAGGAAGGATTTTATCGTTTGAACCTATCCGCGGTAATGTCAAGAAAACCGCGGTCTTCAAACTCGACAACGATACAAATGTTTCATCTTCAGAGAAAGACGTAAAATCGAATGAACTTAGTGAGTAAGGATAGTTATCAGACTGAGTATTTGATAAATCTTGGACTTTACCAAAAAAATAGGGTCAGGAATATTACCAAAGCATCGGAAGATCCCAGATTATGAAGACATAACGGAACGAAACTTTCGTACTTTGCGTTTAAAATGTACAAATTTAAAGAGCTATTTAAGATCATAATTTTAAGGAATTATAACCTCATCTACCACTAGAGTATAACGTATACACCCAACAAGAGATCGAGAATGGCCGGGAATGATACGGAGTCAGCTTCCTGTCTTATTTGGATGCCAAAGACGTTCCAAATTAATTTATACTATTTTAGTATACCCTGCAATTTCTTCGCCTTAGTTGAAACTTGTGAAAACGCCCTTAGAATTTTTGACATATTTCGTTTAAAAGTCAAGTTCAACTTGTGTGTTCTTCATGATAAGAAGAGATAGATTGTCTCATTTCCGCTTTAAAGTAATGTTTTAAGTGTGGAAGGTTTTAGATGCATCTCAAAGTTTTGCAAGGCTAAAGAGAGCAAGAGCCTTAGCCTTAATTGTGACAACCAAGAGCAAGGCAGGCCTCCGGAAGTACCTTTTTTGATATTCAATGTTTTCACCCAAGCCATAGTGGAACACATCTCTGTCAATAGAAAGGCCAAAAGGAAACACGTAGCTTTCATAACGTCAATGACAACCGACAGATGAGTTGAAAATTAAATGGTTGTCTTACATGGGATGAGCATGACCAAAAAAGTACCTTATGTCTGCTTAAGAGTCATTCCAACTCGTTTTTATCCCTTTCAAACCCGAAAATTCACGAACATGTGTGCCAATGAACCGCCTTTTTTTTGACGCGTATGTCGATCTAAATTTATATCTTAACCCTAGCAAAATAAATGTAATTTCTTTTTTACATTATACAATACAATTTATTTATATTATTATAAATGCAATTTATTTTGCGAAAAGCAACAAACGTGAAATTAATCTCTATATTAAAAGAATTATAATCGATCAGCTGAAGTCTGTTCGATTTGTGGCGGTAGGTACACATTTCTTTATGATTTTCTCTGGAATTTTGTTAACAATAAAATATATTTAAAGTTATGATAAAACATATTTAAAAATAATTCGTGCCATACCAAATGATGTTTGTGAAACTTCTAATACTAACGAATTTGCTGAACATCTCATATTCAGATGTCTTATGTTTGATAACGTTAGAAGCTCTTTCAGCCTTTTCAATATAAATGAAGGCCTCTTTGATCTCTTTACAACAAAAAACCATCTGGGAAACTAACTTGCTTTGTTAGAAACACGGATTTTTCCTTTTAACTTACGATAGCTTTTTATTACTTTTTATATTTACTTTTAATCGAAATCATCTTTGAAATTATCTTGTTTCAGCCAAAGTTTGCGACATTATTCTTACATTACTATATACACTTTTACACTCGTACACTTTTACAATCTGTTAATGTACTTAACAAATTGGCATCAATATATGATACTTCAGTTTTTTCTTAATCTTAAATATAAACACATATTTGTATTGAAAATAATCAACATATTCTATTCCCTGTGCATATTACCCACGCTTCTGATTGGATTAGGCCGTTCAACATCAACATCCCAAAATACAAACAAGAATTTGTTAAGCAAGTATGCTTAAAAGTTGAACTTCCATAGAGGAAAAGATAAATAAATAATCTCATTTCACAAACACAAGTCCGTATAGCGACGCAATTGCGGATGAAAATCGTGTGAACATACAAAGGAGAGATAAGGATAATCCTCTGCCCTTGCCACCACATGACTTCTAGTTAATGTGATATTCACTACACAATCAAATATAATGTGTAAGTTTATTCAACGTTTTTGATTAAGCAGGGAGGGAAGAAAATTTACGTCGAAATCCTAAGCAACATCTTTGGGAAAATTGGTGAAAAAATTACCAAGTAAATTAGTTAATAAAATTGTTAGCTAGGTATTGGTAATCTTATGTATCTAGCTTCTTTCGTCCAGAGAAATTTTTTCCTTATTTCTTCCAATAGATAAACGCATCGAAAGTAGTTATTCGCTTTTATTAGTTATGTCAGCATTTTGGAATTTTTGCCATCACCTAACATTAAGTAACCTATTTGTATTGATTAATTTTCTCAAATATGTACGTTTATAACAATATTTTACATTGTTTTCCTTTTGAATATGAGACGTGTCAACTATTTTCGTTGGAACACGAATATAAAATTTCATATTCGATATCGAGTAAACGTTCATACACTATGGAGTAAAATCGGCCTAATACCCGTTAGCAGTTATGACAACCGTAAACCGACCACAAGTAAGATCTGAAAATACACCATACGGCAAAGAACCTATGGACGTAGGTGTAGATTCTCATTCTCACCTACGTGCAAGGCCTGTGACAAAAACTTACGAAAGAACGATAAAAAATCTCAATATATCCCTTGCGGAATTGGAGAGCTTGCGTCGTATTCAATTGCTCAGAACATGTAGATAGAATAGAAAAGGAGACGGATAGTAATAAAGTCAATTTATGAGAATGTCTCCAGACAGAAATTCGCCAAGTAGAAAAAGAGGTGGTTGTCACTAATAATTCGCGAAAACAAAGAAATTTGGCTATTAAAAAAGAATACCTCGATTTTGAAAATCATCAGTTTTTATCGGATAGAGTACCAATGTGGAAGCCTCATATTTTGTAGAATAATAAGCAGTGATAAAAGGAAGAAACATTTCGGGAAGGAAGAAAAGCATATTGCACAGAATCTCTTTTTACTTCTAGTAAAGCTTCTAATTTTACGCCTAACAATTTAAGACACAGTTTTGTTATTTGTAAGAAGAAGCTAGGCTAAAGTTTCCGCTGCCCAACTAGCTCAACTACACTCACATTTTTTCTTTTTTTTTCTTCCCTTTCCCTCCTTCTATGTATGTATCATATCAACAAAAGAAATTTTTTTTTTTTAATTTTTTTTATTTTTATTTTTTTAGTCGAGAAGAATTAAACCTGTCCGCGAGTCTCGATGTCCGTTAGCACCGTTCTTTTGTCCATACCCTATTTTTCCTATGCTCGCACGCATACACACATATGTATCGTCCTCACGGAACCTGTAGAATGTCTAGTTTGCCATTTTTTTTTCTTCTTTGTAATTTATCAATGAAGAAAATATTTAATTTGTATTAATAAATAATTTGTGTTTTAACTCCTTTTTTTTCTGACACATAAAATTGGTTTCAGCGACATATACGCAAACAAACAAACAAATAATAGACATCATTCTAAAAGCAACATAAATATCAATGTATAAGAAAATCTAATACAAACCCAAACAGCCCATCTACGGTACATGTAATTGATGGCTCGATTGTGAAAGATGCTGGCACACTATCCGTACTGTAATCCGTCAAATTCTATTCCGCAATAGGAAAAAAATCAAGACAATGATCGAAATGCTCCTTACGACTCTCAGCTCGATGATGATCCACCTTTGCAGACAGCATTCAAAATTTTTTTGCCTTTTGTAAAAAGAAGGTTGTTGAAGATGTGCCAATGCCAACGGTACGATCGATAAGTAATGATGCAAGCACACCATAAATAGCGCCACAAACCAATGAAGCCAGTATTATGGCTAAAACTATCAGAAAATGTTTTGCTACAGTAAAGTAATGGAACAATTGAAAATATGAAGATTGTTTTGCAGTTTGTACGGAACTTTAATTTTTTTTTTTTTGTTTATCCTTTAAAATTCTCTGTTTGCGTTAAAATATTTTCACCCTTTTGTTTTTCCTTTTATTCTTTTTCGAATCAATTCGATTTTAAATGCATTTTTATTTACAAGTCGCGTTAAGACACAAGGTTAAAATTAAACTTAAATTACTACACTCAATTCATGTATATTCTATATACATGTGTTTATTAATAGCGTTTATTAGTTTTATTGTTCAGGCACTTTTTTTGATTTCATGCCATTTATTGCCTACGTATATATACGTGCTTATGTAACTTAATTTATATATTGTGATTTTATTCTTTTATTACGAGCACATCAATCCGTGATCATTATTTTGCTTCCAGCTTTACACACTTGCACTCCTCAACTCTTTATTCTTTCTCATTATTCTTTCAACTCTCTATAACTTTCTGTCTCTCATTTTATCTCAAAAAAACTACCTTAATGCGATACAGAGGGTCTCCGCCGATCAGCTTTGTCATTCAATAACGGAATTTCGTTAGTTAAGATCTCTTTTCATAATCCTCCGCTCACATAGTAGCACTATTTAGAGAAAGAATTAAGAGAAGAGAACAAAGTTCGAGGTCCGTCTCTATTGCATAAGGGCAGGTTTTGGCAATAAAATTAGCTTCAAAAGCCTCTGAAAAGGTGACATTGGAACTCAACAACAAGTGAGAACACATTATTGGAAAATAAAATTTAAGCCTAAGCAAAAATTTATCCTTAAAACTGAAAATTAATACTCGAATTCAATTGAATTCAATTAAAAATTTCTTATGTTGAAACTTAAACCTAACAAAAGCACATTGTAACTAAAATCAGTGAGTTTCTAAAAACTGAGATATATAGAAAAGAAGAAGAAGCTGCAAATGAAGTGGCTTAATCCGAAAGAAAACGTATGAAAGAAATTATAAAATGCAAGGAACCACAAGATTGCGTCAATTTGGCAACGGAAAGCAATACGAGGCGACATTATGAAGAGAAAGCAATCAAATAGAGGACTACAGCAAGTACGAAATAAATCACATTAGTGATCATCATGAACTAAATACATAATAGGTTTCGCGACGATGAAGTATAAGTGTGTGTGTGCGGGTGCGTAGGAATGTAACCATAGACAATGACGTAAAAAACCAACAGATAAATGCAGACTAAGGGACAAAACAACAATATGAGATTGTTAGATAAGACACGCCGTTAGTCAGTTATCATTTTTGTGTATATAAATTTTCTCTTATTTTTTTCTGTGACGATAACTGGGTTAGTCAGGCGGTACAAATAAACCCCAAGGTCTACACACCCTTACATCTTGTTATAACCTGGCCTCTCACTTTAACAACCACGCGATTCAAGACAAGTCTGTTCAAAAAATCTGCATTTTATACGTTTTAATTACAAAGGCTAAGAAAATAGTAAGCAAAACTGTAATCGCAACTTATGAAAAAAAATTACTCCGAGCTTCATCATCTTTTCACCAATGAGCTATAGTGGATATCCGTATAAAATTTGGGCACAAATTTTCTACAAGCATATGGAGAATTGACATGAAGATTGCATGTTATTTAATTATTATTTGAGATAATGGATATTCAAAATTCCAAGTGCTTATGGTGTGAGTCATAGTAGCTTTTTCTGTATTTTACATTTCTTTCACCTCTTGCGCCAGCTTCGTATCGCAATCTTATTGGAGTGTGCTGTTCCCACGTTTTGCGTGATCGTCTTATTCGGAAAATTTAGTACGACTATGTCCCGTTTATTGGCGTTAATTGGCCTGTCAATTATGACTTGTCTGTCCTAGTACAACATAGCTTTGTCTTTCTCTATTACCGGCGGTGGCTCGTACTTGTAAAATGGAGGTAGCGATATTTGTACATTGTGTTTCTCCGCCAGTGCTTGATGCACCATTTTGTACACCTGGTTGTGTCTACTCAGATATTTCGTTCTAGCCAGTGTGATGTGCTCTATTGTTTCTGTACCACTTCTGTATTTTCGGCATAAGTCCGTTTCTATTTCTTGACTCATCACATCTCTTTGGTAATATCATGTGCACATTACTTTATCCTGTACAGCAAAACTAAATCCTTCCGGCTTAAAAAAAACAATCCCCTCTGATTGACCATTGATATGTACTATATTATATCTTTCCTCACCTCACTAGAATGTTTTCCGGGTAAATTTTTTTTACGTCGACTTACGTAACATATGTTGGTTGGCGTCTCATGTCTGCTGCTGCTTAAAATTAGGGGATTTTTTATCTATTTTCACCTACATGTTTGTGATAGAGCATGCTGTTTACGACGTAAAGTATATTCTTAGTTTTTAAGCTGTGCGTCATGTATACTCGGTAGGTTCGTTAGCCCACGACCGCCAAGTTGATAGTTTGATTCGCTCTTTAGCGCTGAGTGAGTTATGTAAGTTGTACTTCTAGATGATAGTTGTTATTTCTCTATTCTCTTCATCTAGGTCCATACTGCTCCATTTCATTGCTCCATTTCACTGTCCCAAAAGAGTAGATGTACACTACTGTAGCCCAAGTATTAATAGCGTTGCGTTTGCGTTTTCAGTTGAGTTTGATTTTCACTGATCCTGACTCACTTTTTTCAAATGTGAATCTAATGGTTTCCTTCATTTTCTACGCCAGTATACCTTTCAATTTAAAAAAACCCAAATTTGGAGATTTCTTCACTGCTCAAACTCGACATTATACCATGAATGTTGAAGGAAGGTGAGCCTTTGTCTTCACAGACCTTGCTGGGCGTTGGGGGCATATAGCTTTATTTCATCGATGTACAATAAATGGTTAATGCAAACTCCGATTTCCCTGCTTTTTATCCGGTATTCGATCTCATTTTTCATCTTTTTTACATGTCTGCTGAGGATGTTCAATTCTAAGCAAGACCGCAGTAAATTCAATGCATCGCCTTGGAATATCCCTTCTTGGATTTGGATTCAGTCGCTTGCTTCCTTACCAGTACACAGGCTGACATCGACCCATAGTATGCTCTAAAAACTTAATTATTATATGATTTACTTTAGGTACTCGCAAGGCTTGTAGCAAGTGATCATATGGCATTGAATCAAGGGCTTCTTGAACATTACTTAATTCCTGGTAGGCTTTTTCATTTGTACGAAACTGATTATTTGATTTGATATTATATCTTCTCATAAGTTTCATAAGTTTTTGACATTTTCCTCTTTCTTTAGAAGCACTTCATCTTTTGTAATTCGGTTCGTTGGTCATCGCGGCGTCGAAAAGACGCGAAACTCTATGTGTGAGGTCAGCAATACGCGAGTATTAAAAGGGGTAGTTTTAATGGAACATAAAGAATTTGATAAAGTAACCAAGCTATAAACATCATTTGCATTTTTACAAAGAATTATTGGCAGGTTAAAATTGAACATTCGCGTTTACACAATTCAACAGAACCCCCGAATCAAACACACCATAAAGGAAATGCCTAGAAAAAACCTACGTTTTTGATTAGTTAGGGCACAGAATTACAATTCGTGTGCAAGCCTGATTGATTAGTTTCTTATAAACAAGAAGAATACTGACTGATTTCTTTCCAATAAGACGTATGATCACAATTTTTTAATAATTCGAAAGTTGGGATTACATTATCCACCAACGTCAACGATAAGATGACACTAGGGTTTTAAAACAGCATTGCTGATACTGTCGAGGTCAACTGCATTAGAGTTGATACAATCCACCCTCTGTCATACTTCACCCGTTGTGACGACTTTTAATTGAGAAACGTCACTGCGCCGGTATATTGTTTCTCCATTCTTACTGAGATAGTAATTGCTAGAAATTCAGAACAAATTCGTCCAATGTATCATACTTATACCATACACTGCATTTCCGGTAAACTTCCTGATTGATCGCACTTAGCCAGCTTTTCTGGGTTGTATATGTCAGTTTTTATGTCAGATTGTTTTTTAATGTCAATTGAAAAGTAAAGGGCTTAAAAGAATTAGCGATGTACCGTCTTAATTGGCGCTTGATCATTGCATAATCCATAGAGATCGTAAGTCAAACGAAAAGAGAGGTCGTAAAATTGATTATACATTTCCGCAACTCAGAAATAAATTTGTGGGTTCCTCCATTGATTTCTATATTTAAGGAAGCAACATGTCCTGGTCAAATAGTCCTGTTAGTAGGAATTAATCATAGTTTAGAGAGGTAGCAGAAACGCAATTACATTCCAAGAAATTCAATATACAGTTGGACGCGTAACACGTGGGTCAAAAGTTTATCAGCTATAACCCACCGTGGTAAATACATCGGAATATAGAAACCTGTATACTTTTCGAAACTACAATCATTCATATTTTCCAGTCCTTGATTGTTTTGAGTCAGAAGACGTTTTAATTAACCATTTACGCATCGTAATCCTCGTAAGCATTGTCAGCAGAGCGAGGTGAAACGCTGTCAATCTTTTGGCGTTTGGAAAGAAAGTAGGTTATTATAACATGACCATACATAAATATAATTCAAGTAGTTGTGCATAAGTGTATGAAGTTCAATATACGATATTTGGTTCTAATTTTTGGTGATCAATACACATTATTGTTCAATTTTTCACTTTTTTCGCAATTTATTCAAGACTTTTTTGCCTACGTGTCACAGCTATCATCCGCCCGTTCGGTAGGTAGGTTTCATCCCTCCATTTATCCCTGTAGGAGTAAAGCAAATAGATTTTTTTTAGATGTAACCCTCTGTGAGTTGCCCGTGGGATAAAAATTTAAAACCCCTCCCTGTCTCCCGAACAAACTAACTCAGCAACAACACGTGCGTGCGTCTCACGTAGCTTCGAATCCTCTTAAAGTAGCATTTAAGATTGGCCCCAAAAAACAGTAGTTCGTAGTTCGATATTCAGGCAGACAGAGAGGGTTATTACGGACATAATACTGTTACAGGCTTCCTGACCAAGTCGACATTTTGGTTATCTTGAACCTAATGCTTTCGTGGAGTTTGATCTAGGCCATGACACTTGCTCGCAATGTAGTGCACATTTCCACGCTAAGTGGCCACGAATAATTAAGATCTTTTGTGCGACATCTTCCCATTAAATGAATGCGTGTCGGCAAGGTTTCAAATAAAACCATTGCCAGTCAATTAAATTTAGAATTGCTAAGTTATTTTAACAAGCAAAGAATATTTTTGTAAAATTTTGATACTAGCTTTGTGAGACTTTTTCGAAAATCATCTAAAAAGTCCTTGTAAGGAACGGAAAACTATATTGTTAGCGCATTGTTTTTAAACATCACATACGAAATGGACTTGCTAGCTATCGGATTCCAGGTTTCTCTGAAAATTATTTATGTGTGCTGCAGTGTTCAAGTTTATGATAATTGAATGTTTTCTTTTCATTTATTTTTCTTTCAAAAATTTTACAAAACCTTAATACAGCAATATAACCATGGCTGGCATAACAACTTCGCACACGGGAATGCGTACAAAACTGGTTGATATTATTGAAAATAGTCCGGCAACAGCACATGAATCAATCGAAGTTACTAAAGGAGTTGTTGGATGGTTGAAACAGGTTTAAGCTCAAAAATTTTTTCCTTATATCAGTGTTGTAAAATGTTTTGCTTTTAGATTTCTCTTTTCTCTCTTTTGAGTTGCTTACTCATTCTATTATAATTTCAGAGTTAGTAATTTATTTAACTATAAATTGACATTGGGGATGTGTTGTTTTCCGCTTTCTGCTTCCGAGATTTATAAATAAACAGGAATTTTATTTTTGCGGGGACAAATTTTTTCCTTTCAATACATTATTTATATTGTTCAGATTACGCCCGCTTTCATTTTTTTTTTTAAAAAAATCTAAATCATTTCTTTTTTGTAGGCGTCCATAGAGGTACGCGAGGCTGGAAAACGCGCAGTCACTCAAATACAAAATTCAGATCCGAACTTCCTATCACAAGAGTTCGATTTGAATGAACAAGCAACTTTAGTCTCATTCGAAGATCAATCAGAATTGAAATCTGACAATAAGTCATCATCACATCAAGATCTCGGACGACGACATTACTCTTTAAGTCAACCACAAAGTCCCCGAGCCAGAGGCCGTGATATAGATAATTTCGTAGCTGACTATCATCGCTCTGCATCAGTTATATCACAATTAGAAAAATCCAGAATTCTAATGAAAATGGAATCATATAATAAGCCCTTGACAATATTACATTACAATGATGTTTACAATGTCGACGCTACCTCCCAAGTGGAACCTATTGGAGGGGCAGCAAGGTTTTGTACAGCTATGAAAACATTTAAAGATGAAAATCCTTTGGTTTTATTTAGTGGCGACATATTTTCACCTAGCATGTGTAAGCGAAACACTATGAAATATTAACCATTTCCCAAGTTTCCAATCCCACTTTCTTTCATAGTAAGTACGTTTACACAGGGTGAACAAATGATTCCCGTTTTGAAAGCTTTAGGCACACATTGCGCAGTATTTGGCAATCATGATTTTGATCACGGGTTGGATGTGCTTGTTGATTTAATAAAACAGACCAATTTTCCCTGGTTAATGTCAAATGTAGTGGATAACGAAACAGGACGACCGCTTGGTGGTGGTAAAATCTCGCATTTCATTTTTCATAATCACTTATCGATTGGTTTAATCGGCTTGGTGGAAAAAGAATGGCTGGAAACATTGCCTACGATCGATCCGAAAGAGGTTACATTTATAGACTACGTAGACGCTGGCATTAAATTAGCTGCCGAATTGCGTAATGAAGGATGTGAAATTATAATAGCTCTCACTCATATGCGAACTCCCAATGACATTAATTTAGCTGAGAATTGCCCGGATATTGACTTGATCTTGGGCGGTCACGATCACGTATACGAAATCAAAGAAGTTAATGGCGTCAAAATCATTAAATCAGGCACAGATTTTAGGCAGTTTTCAAAAATAACCCTCCTTCCTAAAAGAAACGACAAAGGAAAAATCGCAGTAGATGTGGAAGCTGTAGATGTCACCTCCGAATTTCCGGAAGATACCGAACTCAAGGATGAATTAGCTAAATACTCCGATCTTATAGAAGTCAAAATGACTGAAATATTAGGTACTTTTAGTGTAGAACTAGATGGACGCTTTGCGGCTGTACGTACTCAGGAAACTAATTTGGGTGATTGGGTGTGTGACGTCGTATTAGCTGCCACCGGAGCTGATATCGTTATTATAAATTCGGGTACTTTTCGTTCCGATCAAGTACATCCAGCTGGTCCTTTTACTATGCGAGATTTAGTGAACATAATACCCATGCGCGATCCTTTAGTATTAATTGAAATAACGGGCCGCTGTCTGCATGAGTCTTTAGAAAATGCTGTATCTAGTTACCCCAAATTAGAGGGACGCTTTCCTCAAGTATCTGGCGTGACTTTTGCATTTGATCCGAGCAAACCTACAGGTCACAGGGTTGACCATCAGTTAATACAAGTAGGTGATGAATACCTGAGCATGGAACAAACATACAAAGCTTGTATTAAGAGCTACCTCTATAATGGCTGTGATGGTTTTACCATGTTTAAGGAAGCGAAAGTGTTGGTAAGACGTTTTCTCTTGACCGTTTGGAACGAGTAAAATCTTTTTTTATTTTAGATGGATGATGATTCCTGTCCGGAATTGGGTTTAACAGTACAGAATCATTTCAAAGCGATTAATATGCGCACCGGGAAAGGTGGTCATCACACTAAACATCGGCAATCATTAGTAGCATTATCCCGGCGGCATAGCATGGTACAAATGTTAGATAACCTTGATTTGGATGGACCATCACCAATACGTAAGCTATCCGCAGGCCATCAGCAGGTTAAATCTACAGACTTAGCAAATACATCTAATAATAGAGTAAGAGTACAGCCAGTCACTTATAAAATCGTAGAACATATGTATGAATTTAATTTACAGATGTTAAGGCGAGCTTCCCTGGATGATCTAGAACAAGCCAGCTGTCAACTAGCTCCCAAAATACAACATCGTATTATACGTATATTAAATCAAGAAGTAAGTAGTTTATGAAAAAATGTGATAAATATTCTGATAAAGAGAGAGACTGCCGAATGCTATTTAATTTACCCTTAACAAACGAAGGAAGGCAATCATCCAGTATTTTATTGATTGTAAACTAAACTTGTAGGCCCTTCACATAATAGCAAGTGCAATCAGCATTTCAAACATTATGAAATCTTTCCTTTCATATTCATTTCATTGTAATGAAAATGATAAAAATAGTTCGCAACATGCTAACTTAAAAGAAATTTATAACTGACAAGGAACGACATCTTGAACGACATAATTGTATTCGACGACATTGTTTTCAACGAGAAGATGGAGATTAGTTCAAGTACCCAATACGGTTGTATTTGCCTTGATTTTTGCTAGATGCTTACGTTGAGTAGAGGCCTACAAAAGTAAAAATCGCACAAACTAGTCACCATAAGAGCATGCATATCATTCCACCATAATATTAGCGGCAAATCATCGACGGCAATGGGAGTTTTTTTTTAAGTTCCGGGCGATTATACGAATTATTCGAAATCAAAAAATAAACGCAACAGGTGATAATTATCACCAAATATAAAATTTTCGATTTTTTAGAACATCAATGAAGTATCCTTGTTCACAATTTAACGCGTGAACAACATTTGTGATTACTGCACTTGGTTTTATCATTCTTCAATATGTCTTCTTGCTTATTTGGGTATTTTTATTCTTGTTTTTCAATTTTCCACCGTATTTGAATTTTGTCATTAAGAAGAAAAACACTATTCATGTGTTCATAGTTTTGTGTTAAACGTCTAGAGCTACCCGTCAAAATGCTTTCATTTTCAGGGTTCTTTGCAACAATAAGTAGAACCTGTAAAAAATAATAAGTCAAAAATAAGTAGAACCTCAGTTAGAAATATTTTAGCTTATTTTTATTTTTTAAAAAATACCATGTGAATAAAAAGAGAAATCATATTGCGCATATCAACAATATTAATATAATATTAATATAATTTTTATTTTTACTACAGCATTACAATCAACTGTTGATGAAGAAAGAGACTTCAATTAAAAATGAAATAATTACAGAGGTTGAAGATGAGTAAAGACGATGGAGTTTTATAATAAAGTGAAGTGGCATAAAATATTGCTTTACATTGAATAATAATTATTACTTTTTATATATACGTTGATATTTTGGCAGTCTACATTCTTTCCAATCATTTGAACAGTTCTTAAATCAGTTAATTTTACTTTTATGATTTTCACAAAAGTCGAAGTATATAAGGACTTTTCTTACTTTTAAATGCAAAAAGAAATTTTATTTAGTCAGTGCGGTAGAGTTTTTAATAAAGCTGAAAGCCTTAGATGCTACTGTTTTAAGACTTTAGTCTTAGAATTTATTCTCTGGCTAAATTTATAATAGTAATAATAATAGTAACAATAATAATAATAATAATAATAATAATAATAATAATAATAATAATAATAATATTTAGTCAGGAAACACTTCACTCTTAATGGGAGAGATATACTGAGAGAAACAAAAACGTCCAAATATTAATATAATGTACTTAGGAAAAAAAGTCTAAGAAAATATTTTAAGCAGTTTTTGAAAAGTCTTAAGATAGGTGCCCGGTTCAAGAGAAAAAACCTCAATAATCAATATGTACATATGATTGCTGGCTAAAACATTACTAAAAAACAGACTCATTCAATATATAGATTGTAGATACACATATATGTACAACATTTAAAGCAAAAAAAAAAAACACTAACTCAACAATTTTACGTAAAATCATATTTCATCTAATCTTCCACCTTTAGCTTAATTTTGTTCAGGACTTTTTAGAATTTGTGGTTTTCTACAAACTAATGGCTTGGTAAATTGCTTACATGCACACGTAAAATGGATGGCAGTATATTGTGCAGAATTCATAGAAGATTCCTAAAACTATAATATATGATATAAAAAATGGAAAACAAATGTTTTTATTTAAAAAAGGTTCCTTTTAAAAAAAATCACCAAACGGTATAATGGCTTGAAAGCATAACGTATATCCACAGAATTAATTAGCAAATACAATGAAGACTATAAAAAACAGACCTATTCAGTCACAAATAGGAAACTAATAGCATTTTGATGACTTTTGTTTGGTTTTAAGTGGAACAAATACTAAGTTTATCATACCGGTGGTAACCATATCTTTGCCATCTTTGTTCTGATCTATTAACAACTTGAAAATTAGTTCTAAATTGACGTGTTGGCAGTGCACCATACCAAATATTCAGATAAGGTGTATTCGCCTTCGTTACGGCAAATGACGCTACGTAGAGATGGTAGAAATGTCTTCTTCTGTTATTCTGCGTATGTAAAAAAGGCCCAACGTGAACACAGAGTTCTTTGTTTAGTCCGTAGTAAAGTTGGGGGTATACGATGTTATTATTTATTTATTTTAGTGATTATTTGATTAAAATTTTTTTTTTTTAATTTTGCGTGTACAGTTTTTATTAAAATACGCATATTACTCCTCTGTCACGTAGGATAGAACAAAAGAACGAGGAGTAAACTCGGATGTGTCGCATGTAATGTGGTATATGAATATAAAAAGTTATATGCAGGAATTGATGGGTGTGAGAGCAATAAAGTGTAAAAGAGACTAGGTTCATAAATTGACTGTAAACGCTTATATGTCTTGATGACATGATTTAAAAAAGGAAAAGATTGCGACGTAAGCTGTTAAATTTCGAGATCGCAAAATGTCAAGAATGCTATGGTCACGAATAGCACAATTTGCGAAGTATGGAATGCCATTCGGACAGAGGAATAGGATATGATCAGTGGATGCTAAGACTGGACATGTGCATACAGGGTTGTTTACTATGTTAATTTTGAATAGTTGATCACTACATCGCCTGTGATTGAACATCGGCCTGTTAACAAGACAAATGACGGTACGTCTGAAATACAAAGTATAAATGACTTCCCATCGCTGCTGCCAAGAAACAACGCAGATCTACGGGAATCACAGCGATCATTAAAATGAGACGGTCTTAAAGATGCAATTTTATCTCCAGCTTTGTTGCTAAGAATGCCCATGTGACTGGGCACCCAAAGAAATAGAAAACAAAATGTATCAGACATGGGGCTATAAAGTAAGGATCAGATTTCTAATGTGTAGGGATGAGTTTTACTTGACGGAAATGGTTGTAAAGCGGATAAGACAGTTTTACTATCTGACACTCTAAACAATTTCTTTTGAGATTTAGGACTCGCTAAGCGGTTGGCTTCTAGGATCGCAAGACATTCAGCCGAATATATAGTGCTACAAGAATTATTGGGAAGTAGGCTTCTATATTAATACAGTAAGAACGGACAGGCGCATTCTAATTTTGGTCTGATTAAACCGAGGTACAGTTTAATCATGCAAGAAGTGTCAGAGCTCGAAGAAATATCACAAATGGATTGGAATACATTACAACATTGTTTGGCGGTTCTGTCAATGTGAACTGTTGGGGAAAGTTTCTAATGTAGGACGAAGGCTAAAAAATTGAAAGTTTTAGCAAACGGAATCATAAATGAGCAAAGGGGTAAAGATCAAATGTTTGGTTTTATTTAGTGAAAGTGTGATTTGAAGACATTCAAGACGAGAGGAAATAATGTTGAGAGCCGATGGCAAATTGCGCCTACACAAATCTGGATCAGAATTGGAACTAAAAATGACAAGATCGTCAGCATAACCCAGAATTAAGATGGCTTTAGGAATGGAACTGAAAATTTTGTTAATATTAGGGGAATCCATAAGTAATCAATTATTTTGCATTCATAGACATATACAAAATATTTTTTTGAAATGACATTTTTATTTTTTAATCATCTATGTAATCACCGATAACTTGCGATGACTTGTTGCCATCGTTCCTGCAAAAGTTCAACCCCCCTCTTGAAAAAGTGGGGTGGGCGTGACTTAAAATATAACTCAAGATGCGTTTGGACATCGGATAAGAAATTAAAATTTTTATTTCGGAACGAATGCTCCAGTGACCTGAACAGATGGTAGTCCTAGACGGTGCTAGGTCTGGAGAGTGCAGTAAAAGCTCCCAGCCTAACTGCTTAATTTTCTCTTGAGTAATCTTCGCTGCATGAGGACGGACAATATCTTGTTGAAGTATCACACCTTTTCTGTTCACTAAAGCTGGTCTTTTTTCTATGAGTGCGGACTGTAACCGTTGTAATTGTTGACAATACAGGTCAGCAGTAACTGTCTCTCCAGGTTTCAATAATTCGTAATGCACTATACCGTAACAATCCCACCAAATACACAATAACACCTTCCTCAGGTATAAGGTTGGTTTAGGGGTTGGAGGAGGTCTCTCGTTGGCAGATAACCATTGTTTCGATCGCTTTATGTTATCATAAAGGATCCATTTTTCATCTCCAGTTACGGCCCTAGACAAAAATGGATCTCTGCTTAGTCTGCTGAGCATGGAATTACAAATTGTTCGCCTAAGATCTTTATTGGCCTCGGACAACATTTACCTTGTCTATGTACCTTGCCAATTTCTTTTAAATGCCTTTGTACGGTGGACCAGGTACACATAAGGCTTCTTGACAGTTCCCTTATAGTTAACCTTGGATCGGACTCCACTAGAGATCTTAAGACGTCGGTATAATTGAAATAAAATAATTGATTACTTATGGGTAATTCTAACATATAAATTAAAGCAAAGACAACTCAATACAGATCCTTGAGGGACACCTGTGAAAGATCTCCTTTGTACACGAACATCATCATTGTTAATTAATAATAATAAATGTTCTTATAGCGAAAGAGATTATATAACAAATTACAGAATTTGGTAGGAATATTCAAAGAGAGAAGGATAGATTTTAAGTCGTTGATATCGACTGAATCAAACGTTGAGTTTATGTCCAGAAAGC
This sequence comes from Glossina austeni, assembly GCA_000688735.1. Taxonomy (NCBI): domain Eukaryota; kingdom Metazoa; phylum Arthropoda; class Insecta; order Diptera; family Glossinidae; genus Glossina; species Glossina austeni. The sequence goes on along the minus strand of KK502537.1, from coordinate 148,479 downwards.
AGGCAATGAAAATGTGGTTCTTAGCAAACGCTGAATTTTTGCTGACCGCAAAGTGAGGATGTTGTCTTGGGCAGATCTGTAACGTCTGAAACCAAATTGAGGGTTGCTGAGGATATATTTGGCCTCGAGGTAGCATTCTTGATGTGAGTATGACACTTTTTCGAGAATTTTTCTAAGGGTGAAAACTAACGCAATACATCTGTAGGAATTAAGATTAACTGGCGAGTTATTCTTTTTTCTTAAAGTGGAGATTTGGAAGTCGTAGAAGGAGGAGGATATATAGCCGGTAATTAGGACATTGTTAAATTCTTTTAGTAAGATTAATCTATTTTCATTATTCAAAATTTTGAAGTGATTGTTACGAATACCATCTAAGCCCGGAGCTGAGTCTTTTGAGAGATTAATGGCTTTATCGAGCTCAAAGAGAGATATGTCGTTTAAAAAAAAATGATCGCGGTCCTCATCGAGCGAAACAGAGGGGATCACAGAACCAGAAAGTCCAGCAAGTTTGTCACAGAAGTCGTTAGTGTTGTAAGGAAATGGAACAACGGGAGGAAGTGATACCTCTGAAAATTCTGACAGTGCGCCAAAGATCTGAGATTGACATGTCACTATTGACATTTTGACAAAATTGTTTTCAACCTTTACGTTTTTCCAGTCTGAGAGTATAAGTATATTCTTTTCTAACATCGCCCAAAAATTTGAAATTTATTCTAGCAGTTCTTTTGTATTTATTTACAGGGAGCTTCCGTTTGGCGGTGGCTCGATTACATGCGGTGTTCCACCCACGATTAGTAGAGTAGGATTTTTTAGAAGAGTTTCGGTTCAGAGCATCAGCGAAAGACTGTGAGAATCTATCAAAGAAACGATCAGAAGAGTCATTGGTTTGGATGATATTTGAAACGTTACGGATAGTATTGTGAATTAAAGAAGATTTGATATACTTTGGAACATGGGTATGTGAGTGGCAGCGGGTAATAGAACGCAAATGAAGACCAATTTCGATTAGACAGTGAGAACTATGTATTCGCTCTCGTTATGGCAAATCACGCTACGTAGAAATAATAAAAATATCGATGCACTTAAACTGCAGCTAGGCTGGTCATTTGAGTGAAAATGAACAAAAATAATACGAAATAATCACAAGTTTGAGAATTAAGGCACTGTGTCTGTTAAAGTTTGAAAAACTGACCTCCGTTTCTGTTAAAGCGTAAAAAAGTGGCGTCAGTTTCTATTAAACATCAAAAGCAAGAAGAAAAGCGCAATAAGAATCTAATGTTTGAGACAAGGAGCCCGCCAGAAAATCATTACATACTATCAGCTGGTTTAGCTTGCTGTGCTATTACGGACATTAAGTTATATTGCTTTAAGGCGAATGAAATAAAAGTGTGAGGGAAAGGTTTTTACAACGTGATCGGATTGATAGGCCGATTTTGCTGACTTTCGCACTCTAACGGACGATATATACGGGGTTCTTGTGTACGAAATGGCTTTTGTGTACAAAATGAGGAAGTAATATCACGGTTGGCTTCAGTCATGGTCGAAGTGGCGCTTAAAACAAATGGTGTCAATTTAATGTCCAGTAAAGGTGTAAAGTTCCAAAGAAAAAAAAAAATATTGATCTCTTTTAAAATTCGGTCTGTTCACACATTTATTGCTCAATACTTGTAATGAGAGTACATAAATTCAAATGATGCAAAATTGTTTCATCATCTACTCTTATTCCCTTACCAGAAAAAGCATCTGCAAAAAGGCATAAATTTATAAATTATAACTCTTGTATCCTGGATTCAAATCTCAAGCGCGGTGGAGTTTTCAATAAAAGTGATAACCTTAGATGCCTGTGCTTAAAATTTATTTTTCTAGGTAAATTCATAATAATAATAATGAAATAACTCTTCTAAATATGGACAGGAACACTTGCTTTGAATTTAACCTTGGTTGTTCGTTTAGTTGATTTTCAATATCATGTTATTTTTTTAGGTGTTGCAAGACTTACCTTAGGAAATTTGTTAAGACTATTCCGATTTTGGAACAGACAGGCCTCAAAATCTATTCTTGTTGTAAAAATTACATAAATGTCTGAAATACACTTTATTATCTTACCGTGGACGGCAAGTGAAAATTCGTTCATTTGGTTCAATTCTTACCTATACTATCAAAATCCAAAAGTGCAAAGCATTTTAAAAGTTGAAATCAGTTGTATTTTTCTTATAAATGTTTGGCATTATAAAAACCGTGGTAGTTGCGTCGAACTGACATAGAAATGAGTACCACCACCTGTGGAATATATAGAAAATAATCCGTGTTAAATGCGCCGAACTGTAATGAGGAGAGAAATAATTTCCGCCACCTGCATAGAGTCAATAAAATGAAAAGGAGAAGCTAAACATATTTACTGCAGTTAGCTCCTTCCGCAGGAAGACGGATTATTTATTTCTCTCATAAGTTTTATAAATTGGAAAATAGCAAAATACGTTGTTTAAATTAACTCGTTCATAAATAAAGAAGAATTAAGCACATATTTTGAAATCGGTTGACGTTTTAGGGTGCAGTTTAATGCCTAAATTTAGCATTCACAAATTTTTTTCTAACCAATGGTCTACAATATATAGACTATCTAGTGGTTTTTAAAGTGTAATAACAGTTTCTGAGTTTTGCAGAAATCAATGAGCTGCGACGATGCTGACGCGTTGGACCCGCTACTCAGCGCGCTGCGCGTCGAAGTGTACATATATATATAAGTTACTGTTACACATGAAATATGTCACTAAACCCGTACCATTTACCATACATGTTATTATTCATATCGTCAAATAGTTTTTTCTAATAAAATCGATAAAAATACTTGCTCAATGCCAGCATAGGTATAACAATCTGACGTTCAGCAGAGCAAATGGAAAAGGTTGACATGGTAACGCAGGCAATGCGCTTGGGGCTAAAGATTGTACATAACCACAAAATTTATTTAAGACGACTGTAATTTCATTAGCAGGTAGTTCAAGTTTTCTAAGTCAACAATGAAGAAATGGGCGTTAATTAGCAAATCCATATATAGTACACAAAATATTTATCGGCCAATGGCGTTAGAACTTCACTCGGCCAGCACATCGTAAACAAGTGTTTAATTACATCACGATATTCTAAACTACGCATGGTTATGCCGTTGACTATAAGAGTTCGTCGGTCAGTAAGTATATGTAAGACTGGCAACAGTAAAGCTTTCCATCCGACACATTTTGGATCTGCCACACGTAATGATCTACACAACGCTCTAAAATCTCTATTAAATGCTTGTTAGGGAATGTTTATAAATCCAAACACAAGCGTGTTATTAAATCATAAGTTTGCCTATAAGTTAGCTCCACCTTTAATAAGCCGCCAAGAAAGCATTTCACACAAGCAAATCGTGTCTGATTAGTTTCAAAACTTTCAAACCTTCTAGCAAACACTTACAAAATTTTATAAATTCACCGCGACCCAGTTTGTTCTCCAGGATGTCAGTAAGCTAAATAAATGGCAAGCATTTTATGAAGGATTTTAAAAATATATTTAAAAATTGTACCTTTCTTGTGAAAGTAGTTTGCAGTAATTTCTACAATTGCAACAACGTACGTCGATCATTGAGTGTATACACTTGGTTTTCTAAACGTAAGACAGTACTAAACAGATTAAAAAAGTCGACGAAAAAACGACGAAAAAAGATGCGTTTCATATTCAATATTATTTAGTTTTTGTTAGGATTTTAAGTTAAGGATTGCCAATATTACTACCAAACTTTGGTTTTCAATTGCTTTTTTTTTTTTTTTTTTGGGTTGTTGAGTAAAGTTGGACGAAGCCAATAAATTTCTGGCTTATATGTCCGAAGTGCACTTTATTGTGGTTTTCAATTTAGACGAATTTATTTTGCCCAGATGTTTTTTGTGTGCAACACGTGGCCTTGGCTACAACAAAATATACAGACAGGTGTTTGCAGAAACAAAAACAGATGTGCTTTGTTTGAATCTCAATTGGTCATGTTTTATGTTAGCAATTTTTTTTTTATTTTGTTTTGCAAAGTATAAAACCAGAGACTTGATATTCAGATCTCGTGCTGATATAAGCGATTTAAGACTAAGGCAGCCCATTTTTCGTGATACAGAAATTTTTCATTTGATATCGGTTAGTTTGGGCCCTTTTCGTATCAGAATGCCAGTGCATGTGCCTTTGTGGTTAACCATACATCTAAAAAACATCAAAAATATCGAATTGTGACGTCGGGTTGAATGGGTATAGAGTTATTGGAAAAAATCGAGGACGCCGAGCAGAAATCTTAGTAAATTAACAAAAGAAACACGAATTTACGATTCTAAAATATTTTTCATTCTTTTGAAGCTTTTTGTATCCATATACTCCGTGCCACTGACTGCAAGTGGGGATTGTTTTTTAAATTCCCACGTTGCAGCACACTTTCCAATATAGAACATGAGACCTGTAAATAATCAGCATATGCTTCGCCTAGTTCGCTACTCGGTATATAATTTGATTTTCAATCTTTGGTGCGAATCAGAATACGCAAATGCGTTTTAGAGCAGACATACGTTTTATGCCTTCCGTTGTGCGAGTCTAACAGCATAGTGTTAGACAGAAAGTTATTTCTTAAAATAGAGCTTCAATAAAATCATTCAACTTCTTTTCATCCATTTGCATGTGCAAGAAACGATGCATATTTAAACAAAGCTGCTGCAGTTTCCATGAAAATGAAAAAAAGCTGCTGCAATTTCGATGAAAATAAAAAAAAGGTGCTGTAGTTTCATCATTATTTGACATTTATTTATTAATCGTCTATTACCGCATTATCGTATACTTAAATGCATATATACATATATACCGTTTTTTTCCACCACTTAATCTCATTTAACGGAATATATTCCGTTCTCCAGAATTTATTCGTTTATTCCGATCTCCAAAATTTATTTCGTTTTTTTGGTGAGATTTTTTATTCCCCCCCTTTTATTTTATTTATTGAAAACAACTCTGTGCTCTCTCCATTCTCCACACGTGATATATTTTTTTTAAATGGTGTAAAGGAAAAAACCAGCTAACAGCTTTCTGTAAAATTTCACAAGTACAAGAAAAAGGTTGTGCAATTTGGAAAATTGTTAAATAGTACAAAAGATATAAAAAAAAAAATGTAATCAAAAATTTGCGTAATATTTAACAAATTATTGTAGAGGAAATGGTTTTACCAAAATTAATTCAAAAATGTGTGTTCAATAAAATTCGTGTGGTGTTCAATAAATTAAGTTATGGAAATAACATTTGGAATTTGGCCAATCACTATGGTAGTTAAAGTAGGCGGCAATTGGTTTTGCAGCCGGTTGATCCCTCTTAGACTTTCAATAGATCGCACAACAACGAATCAATATTAATCAATTGACTAATTGTACCAACGTATTTAGTTTTAGCTCTTCTTAGCCTCTTCTTCCACTTTCCTAGCTAATGCTGAAATCTGCTCAATTTTATCTTTATCTTTACGTTCCTTTTGCCGTTTTGTGATTTCAACTATTGTACTTTGTCTAATTTTTCGTAATAGCTTTCCGGACCCCAACGCAAAGGATCACTTCAGGCGGGTAGTTAGTACCGAATTCATTGATGTCACAGAACTGTATTAATTTTTCATACATACTTGGATTACGAAGCTCTTTGCGCTGTTGTATCACACAACTCATGTCCATAATTATTAGTTTCCATTTTCTCATATAAATATTTAACCTTTTCAGTTAATTCAGTGTTGTACCTTAGCTCGAGCGTTGAAGTTGGTTTACAATGTTCCATTTCAAAATGCTCCAATATATCTTGTTTATCATTACTTTGGCTTACGCAAATTATGTCTCTTTTTCCATCACGATTTATTTCCATACCCGGAAACCTACGTCTTGAAGGCTAACGTCTTTTGCTTGTCCTTGCAAGCAATTACAATATCGTCAACATAGACGGCGATTAAAACCATATTCTCGTTCCGCTTCAATTTGTACAAACATCGTTGCTTTTGATGTTGTATGAAGGTTAACTTCCCGAGAATACCATCATGTTAATGATTTCACCCTTTGTCTGCTTGTTTTAATGCATAAAGCGATTTCAGGATAATTGTTGTGTACGATGCCGTCAGGCTGTTCCATATAAAATTCATCACAACCTTCACCGTTGAAGGAAGCTGTTGTGACATCAATACGATGTACATGAATTTTCCATTGCACAACCACTGTCAACAGCATTCTTATAGTAATGTGGCGCTCCACAGGAGAAAAAGTTTCTTGATAATTTATACCGAATTGTTAAATACATTTTATAGGAAACAACCATTTGAAACCAGTGACGTGTTTTCCTTTAGTGACCGTTTTATTTTTCTTTAGTGAATTGCTTTCTACCTTCATAGCTTCTACTTTTACCAAAGCTTTATCATTGCGCACAGTGCTTGTTCAAGTAAACATAATTCATTACAAACTTTCCTTGGTTTTCCAGCTTTACCGGCGCTAATCGGACGTGGCCTACCAGGTCCTCGCAATCCCTCCTTCTCTACTTCTGATTCTAAGTCCATCAACATTTACATTTTTATTAGAGTTGCATATATTTAGATTGCCGTTTTGTATATTATTACAGTTAGTTACAAAGTCTCCTACGGCACGAAAACATACATTAATGGGGTTCTGGAGTTGCTTGTCAATAACTTCACGTTGGCTTTTATTCTCGTTGCACAGATTTTCATCGAATCCCGCCCGTTTGATCACTCTTTTTGTCAGTTTATCATATAAATGATATGTTATGGACACTAACGAATACCCAACCAAAATATATTGTCGTCCCCTTAGCTCAAATTTCTACTTGGCTTTTTTGTTCAGTGGTATAATATATGAACCGACAGTCCTCAAACGATAAAGAATGTTTATGATAGGAATTTAGCTTAGGGGTCCTTGGACAAAACTTTGGGTTCTCCCACAGACATCATGGACCGGAGGCAATCATTAGGTACGGCAGAGTAATGAATGACCCCGGGCTGAAAATAAGCCCGTTCGGTAGGATAGGCTTCGTCCGTCTATTCGTGTAAGGGTTAAGTACGTGCTATTCTTTTAAGTGTAACTTGAAAGGAGCATAACATCAACGTCGTTATCGTCATTATCATCGCTGGTATTATTATTATGTTGCGCGAAATGTACTCATCAATTAAATTCAAACTAAGTTCTACATTGTGTTTGTTTTCACAAATTAAGTTCTACATTGTGTTTATAATATTGAATTAATTTCTTTAACCATACCAAATTAGGACCATATCAATCTATTCTCCGGATAGCATCACTTAATAATTTTTGTAATAAAAAAAAAAAATGTAATGGCCTGCAATTATGTGAAGACAAATTAAACTAAATAACAAGATCGTATTAACACAAAGAAAAAAACACATATACATAATTAACTAAGAAAAAAAGATTACAATACGCAAAAACAACAAGCAACAACAAGTTTTGTTAACCCTTTTTTGCATTTGGAAACTTTTAAAATCCTGGCTAGGAAAAAATGGGTTTGATACGTGTTGCACCTTGGTTCAATACAAATCACCGCAATATGTGTTGTGATTTGATTAAAGAATGCTTATTTTCGATGAGTTATCCTGATGAATTGATGCTATATGAATAAGATCCTTGATTTTCATTGAGTTATCCTGATGAATTATTGCCATAAGAATATTCATTTCCTAGACGTTATTTTTGGTTCGACGCTCTTTATGGTAGCTCGTTATAAAGCTGATAAGCATAAATGAAACCAATAAGTGTGGCCACATATATTTATATTCATTATATTTATATAAAAAAGGCTCATTTTTATTTTATATAAAACATATACACATATGTTTTGTGAGGAACCAAAGGCGTCCCTCGTTTTGGCCTCACAGGTTGTTCGTCTCTGAGGGGAGTGCTAGAGTAAGTTAGACTAAGAGAATTAGGAAATAAGCCGAAGATCAATATTTCATAATATAACCGAGTTCCAGCTAGCATTTATTCTTTCTCTATAATTCTCCACAAATGTTAATTTAAGTTTAAGAGAGTAATTGTAAAAAAAGGACAGAGTCCGTTTATAATTTGCATAAGCATTTGGTATGTTTATTCTTCGTTACACATACCAACTAAACAATCTTCAAACATCACTATTGAAGGGCGATTCATTTTTCAACTTTTTCAATCCCCCCGAAGCCTCCGAAGATAAGGATGAAATCGACGAAGACTCTCAAAGAGTAAGTTCTTAGTTTTTTGTAAAACGTATTATATTAACCAGACTTTGCATTAATATTATCATCATATCTTTTTTTTCCCCTTTTTTTACATATCCAAACAATATCTCCGAGATGGCGATTATTGAATACAAATAAACGCGCACAGAAATAAGGCAGACTATGCGTCAGACCTATTGATGTAATACAAGATGGATCAAATTCTTTAACGTGCTCTTGCCAATGTCAACAAGTATAGAATATAATGAGTCCTTTTACTGAGAATAACCCCTTTTGACTCCTTATGCCATTGCTTTGTATTTTCCCTTAAGAAACAATAATTGGAATTGAAAATCTTTCGCTCACCCATGGCAATATTAATGATCTTAGTTGATGTCGCAGATGTCAAATAGGTTCGCTGGTAATTGAGTTGAAAGCAAATCAGCATCCCTGAATATTGAAATTTTGGGATATTTTTTGAATTTTCTCTTTGTTAGAAATGGTTAAGACCAATCAAAAGAAAAAGAATAAAATCGAACCAACGGCCCACTCCATAAGACTAATAAAAATATGCAAGATTTTGTAATTATTTGATCAATCATATTAATAATAATGATAATGACGATAAAACCAGAAAAAAAAATTAAGGATATTTGGTCCGATTGTAGTGAACAACTGTCAAGTCTACGTAAGTTATTTTTCTCGATGTTGTAACTTATTGCTGCTGCTTTTACTCTTTCAGAGATTGTTTCACTGTAGAAGAGTAGCAACAATGCGTACATACAAACACTCCCACATGCACAAACACACACACAACCACAGGGCTAAGCTCAGGATACTGTGGGGGTCACAGGTGGCGGATTGTGGTCGGCCTACATGTACACAAGAGTATATAGGTAGGCTAGCTGCGAATAGCCAATAAGCAGTCCCCGACCAAGAGCGGCAGAGGAGGAGGGGCGGTTGAAAAAGCCGCATAACCCCGCGAATCTTCGGTGACAGGACGGGTAAGCGCCGTGCTTTGAATAGGTGCTCCCCACTCTTAATATGGGAGTGGCACTGAGGGAAACGGTTTTACGAAGCCTATGGATAGGCATCAAGACCGAGCCCGGTAAAAGAGCCTCTTTAAGGTGAGTGAAAGAGCAATGCGGTCGCCAGTAGGCGTGCAAACACAGCCTCACCTAGAACAAACGCATTCCGAGAATTCAAACCGCACCACAGGAGATGGTGACAACGTGGCAGCCTTCATACAACTGGGCGGCTATATACAAAATTTAGTGGTGATGCTGCAGGAAAATGACGGAAAGCTGCGGCACATAAACCAACAAATGCGTGACACTATAGACAGCATCAAAACGATGTATGAAAGATGCCGGATTGAAAAGGAATGCCGCAAGCATTAGTCGCAAGGAGACTAGTGATAAGAGTCTCGAAACGTTGCTGCGCACGTACGCGCAAAAGGTGATGTAGCAAAGCGATGGTGGCTCGCAAACCTCGCCGATACAGAAGGCAAGCGAGGCCAAGCGTGCACAGCCGGTGGCGCGTAAACGTATGCAGCCTGGGGATGTGGACACGCCGACCGCCAAACGTCGTAACGTAGCCACCATACCGGGGACTACCGAAAAGCACGCGGCAGACGTACCTGGCGGCCATCACCCACCGAAGGACGCGAAGTGAGTGAAAGTCAGAGCGAAACCGAAGACGAAAAGAAAGGCAGATCGACCGAATAGACCTCTTAAGGGTAGACCCGATCATATTCTGCTATTCGGATATGCTTCGTAAGGTTAAAGGTGAACCGCAATTAAGTCCGTTTGGTGAGGCGGTGCAGAAAATAAGAAGAACGCAGAAAGGTGAGCTGCTACTGCAATTAAACCGAAGCGGAGGGCAGAAAAGCTGAGAGTGGCAGTGGGATCCTTTTTAGGAGGAGAGGCCGAAGTCAGGTGTCTGAAGCAACGCAAAATGGTCGAGGGCAACGACATCAACGAAGTCACCACCAAGGAGGACATAAACAACGCGATTAAGTCCCAATATGGAGTAACAACCGCAGAAGTGGTCAGCTTAAGAAAGGCATATAGCGGAACACAGATAGCGCTCATTAGCTTACAACAGGAAGAAGCCGCTAAACTATTGGAAAGTGGAAAATTGCGCATAGGCTGGGTGATCGGTAGGATCAGAGAGCGCATATCTTTGTTGCGATGCTTCCGATGCCTGGAGTTTGGGCACAGGACGAAGCAATGCGCAGGCCCATCCGACCGACGGTCGGAGATGTGGGGAGGAAGGCCATATTGCGAAAAGCTGCACTAAGGAGCCTTCTTGCATGTTCTGCAGGGTGACGCCGAATGTGGACGCAACGCACGTGGCGATAAGCGGCAAAAGTCCGCTGCTTAAGCGGCCACTGGCCACTAGAACGCGGAAATGAGATTAATGCAGATTAATCTGAACCACGGCGAAGCAGCTCATGATCTAATTCGGCAGACGGTCGTTGAGAAAGAGCTGGAGCTATTGCTATTGAGCGAACCATATCGAAGGGCGGTGGAGCTAGTGCTATTGAGCGAACCATATCGAAGGGCGGTGGAGCTAGTGCTATTGAGCGAACCATATCGAAGGGCGGGGCAGGGTACCTGGGTAACAGATTTGTCCAAAAAAGCAGCAATTAGGGCGCCCGCACCTATAGCACTTTTGAATGTGGACTGCCAGTACAGAGGCTTCATTAGGGCGACAGTTAAATATTTATGCTGCTACAGTTGCTACGCTCCTCCAAGCTGGACACAAATTGAATTCCAGCGCATGTTAGACGAACTTGTGGAAGATGCCCGTGAGAAACCGTCAGTTATAATTGTGAGGGATTTCAATGCTTGGGCCTTCGAGTGTGCCAGTAAAGCCTTCAATACGAGACGACGCAGCTTGCTGGAGGCCTTCGCCGTGTTGAAAGTATCTCTTCTGACCGATGGGCGGAGGGATACGTTTCGAAAGGCAGGAAAAGGATCGAAAGTAAACCTCACTTTTGTTACCGACGGTCTGGTGGTGAGACGCAAGTGGTCGCTGAGCGAAGAGTACACATACACCGATCACCAGGCCATCTTCGTCGACATAGAGGCCAGAGAGAACAGAGGAAATTGGTGGAACAAAATTACCGGGCCGAAGTGGAGAGATTCATCCTTCGATTAGGACGTCTTTAACATCGTTATGGACTCTTACGAGAAGGGTGACGGCATGGCTGGTGAACTCCAGAGAAACGTGACAAAGCCGCTTGTCCAAGCATGTGACGCGGCCATGCCTCGAAGAAGAAATACTGGCAGAAGAGGATCTCCGCCGACGATATAGCAATCGCAGTTGTTGCAAAATGTGTTACGTAGGTAGAAACGAGGGCTAGCGACGCTATCGTTAGAGTGAAGGCGTGGCTAGGTGAGATGGGGCTAGAGCTAGCCGAGCATAAAACTGAGGCGGTACTACTAAGCAGCCGGAAGCGCGTGGAAACATGCTCTATACGAGTCGGGCAGCACACGGTGCAGTCATCTCCTGCCCTGAAATACCTTGGAGTAATGCTTGACCATCGACTCAACTTTAAGCACCATGTTGAGTACGCGGCTGAGAAAGCTGCAGGCATCCCGGCGTCGTTAGCAAGGATCATGCCAAATATTGGAGGCCCGAAATTCACCAATCGAAAAGTAATAGCCACGGTGATAACGTCGGTCGTAATGTACGGAAGCTCAGTTTGGGCTAGTGCGCTCACAGTGAAGGCAGTGTACCGAAAGTTGGCGGCAATATATCGTCTTAGTGCGCAAACGCAGATATGCGGATTCCGGACAGTGTCGGCGGATACTGCCGTGGTGATAGGAAGGCCACACGGTGAGATAAATTACTACCTCACCCAGTTCCTGACTGGCCATGGCTGTTTTCAAAATGGTACCTGTTCAGCTTCGGGCACGACAACTCGCCGAATTGCCCGGCATGCCCGGAGACGGACGAAGATACAGAGCATAGCATCTTTCGCTGCAGAAGGTTCGAGAATGGCAGACCGCAAATAAAGCCGAGTGAGATATTGGAAGGGTTAATGCCACCAAAGAGGCATGGCGCACAGTAGGCGACTTTGTAAGCAGAGTGGTCAAAGAACTACGACGGCTTGAAAGACAGCGGATGGAGAGCAGAGGGAGTGGAAGCCAATAGTGTATTCCACTGAGGTCCCACCATCGGAAGCGTGCTAATGACAACCAGCCTCTACGAAGTAATACCTAACGGTGCTCCCGCGGGGGAGAGTGGTAGAAGAAGTGTGTGGGGGGGTAGTTTTTAGTACGTAGAAATCGTTTTTGCTGCTACTAAGGAACCAGCAGTATCTTTTAAAGATTTTCTACCTCCAGATCGCAGAGCAAAACGCACACACACGCACACACACAGACTCACATATGCAGGCAAGCACATACAAATAACGAATGGCTTTAAATGAAGCGATTTTAAGCCTTTCCGTGACACCTAACAATATGTAAGAGCTTCCGTAAGGGAGTAAAGAAACGCGCATTTACGTAAAACTTTACCAAACCATCTCTTAAATCCTTATAAGTGTAACATATTTTAGAGATGTGAAGAAACCTTCTTCCTATATGTACTTGTGATTACCTTGTATGCGACATGAAACTGAAAAAAAGAAGCAAAATTAAATCGAATCAAAAGAGGTATTGAATGTCTTAGAAATATGCTAATCTGAGCGAAGCCTATTCGATTTTGACTTCACTCAAAAAGAGTCGACAATTTTTTTATGTGGTATGTTGATTTGTTTCTATTCGAGGGATTTTTACATTCAATTAATGTTGTTGTTGTTTCGACGCGATCGTTATCCCTTGCTATTTATTAGATATTATTTAGGGACTGTAAAAATGAACAAAAACCACACAGAATGTGTATGAGAAAAAACACATATGATTTCTTCCCATATAAACATTCTCTCTCAGAATTTGTATAAATTGAACTTACGGTTTCTCAAATTTGTAAAAATCAAATTTAGAGACTGTAAATTATGAAACTATTGCAAATCAATTCTAATTTTGTATTATATAAATAAAAGTCAACTTTTTAATTTTCACAAAATTTCTTAAAGCGGATTTATTCTTCATATATTTTATTTCATTACAATTCAATTTGAAAGTGGGGAAGCCGGTTCTTATTTCTTTACTCATTCGCCAGAAGTTATATCCTCAATTGAAAGGGTTAATGTATTTTTGTTTATATTCACGAAATGAGATAATCTTTGTATGTATCTTATGTCTTCCTAAAAGCACTAAGAAGGTACACAGCCACTAGTTTTCTGCAATTCAACTTTACGAACACAGCGCCGGCCCACATTGGGTTCGCCTATATCAAAACCGAAGTGACTCCCGCGGATGTCACCTTCTTTATGGCATACGTTAAGAGTTTAGCAGTGCGAGCTATATTCAAAGAGCCATCGACATATTTCCGACTCAGTGGTTAGGCATTCTAAGATCTAGCAGTTGGACAAATATACAAACATAATTTAACGTTAATAATATCTTATAATAATATGTTTGCTCAGCACTCCGAAAAGTAAAATATTCGAGACCCTTTTCCAGAATTAACCTATCTATATTGATATTTGTGAGGAGTGAGAATGAAAAAATTCATTTAAGAAAGGTAAATAAAAAAAATTTTCCAGAAAAATTAATTAACAAAATCCATGAAAAAATTTCAGAGAATATTAAGAATCGTTCAAAACAATTCATGTATAAAGGGAACCTGTTTTTCTTCTTCTTAGCTGGTGTTAAATAAAATTTCGTGTAAAAGAATTCGTGTAAAAAGAGAATTGGGCGTATTTTTTGGTCGAAATAGTTCTTAAATCAATATAAACAACTTCTGAACACGCTTATCACTGCATGACACGAAATTAACAATTAACAGTAAGACATTACACTATAATTTCCCAATAACCATTTATTTGAATAGACACTCAGAACGATTTTTTTGATGGTAAAGAACTTTTTTCCACATATTCTAGAAGATTTCAAGAATCTATTAAAGGAAACAACTAAGCCATTATTATTAGCCGGCTAGCATTAGCGAGCATTGTTAGAAGATCTCCGCGTAACATTACAATCATCTCAAGTGAAAAACGTATGCCAAGGCGTTCGAAATGCTGATATTATAATTTTCCGGAACATATTAATGTATTAATAGATATAGGAATGCCCCTTCGATATTAAACCAGAAAAATTTAACAGAATTTGGTCAGAAAACGGTCTTTTTAGAAGCTTTTGTGTGACACATCGCATATATCAGATTAGATTCGTCCAATCATCTTTAGATAAACTTCGTCATATGTGCGATTGCACGTTACGCTGCTGAGCAAAAAAAAAAAAACTAAAAACCTACCCAAAAAAAAACCCAAAAAAACTAAAAAAGAAGAAGAAAACCCAGGCAAACTAATATGGCTGGGGAACTTAATGCGTGAATTAAAACATGATATACGACAATTTAATTTAACTTATTACCCAATAAGCCTCTTCAGACACATATAAGGCACCACTACTGATAGACCTATACGATCTCTAGATAGCAGCAAGCTTCGACGTGCCTCAAAATTTCATGCCATTCTGGCAATAAGTTTACAAATATATATATACACCAAAAAACATCAAGAAGAAGCAACCTACACCACAAAACTAAAAAGTAAAAATTGGACTATACTACATACTTATATATTTTACAAGTTATAGTTGTTTTAGTGACGTTACTTATTGTCATTTTCCAAGGAATCGGAAAATTTGAATGCCATGGTTTGGTTAACCTTTGTTTTTTGATTAGGAACAAAAACCTTCTTTATGAATACACCTATTAGTGAAATTGGTCTGAAGTTACTTAAATCATTTAAGATTTCTTCTTCTTTCTAAGTTTTTTGGGGTAGATTTCTTTTTCTTTCTAAGTTTTGTCTTATATTGCGGCAAGTTTTATCTATCGGTTTTCCACACCATCCTTAAGGTAGCGTTATAGTCGCGTTACCAATTGTTTTAAATGGCAGGCTCCCCTTTAGGCCTGCACAATTATAAACTTAACTTAAAACTATGATAATATTTAAAATAATAATAATAAATAAATATAAGCCCCCTTAATACATAATATACATACATAACACATAAAATCATAATTAATTATAATCTAAATAAATTGGGGACGCTGTTGTGGGTTTACACATTTTAATTTATTAAATGTGTTATAAAAAATAAATTACACTCTGAAAAATAATAATGCAGAAATAAGCATACGCTTACGGCTGTCAATAATATATAAAAAGTAATATAGAAAATGTAGTTCTTTAGCATGATCTAATAGTGCAGATAAATTCAAAGAAACTTACTTACATATTTAAAGTATTTGCGTTCAAAGTGAAACCATTACTAGGCGATGAAGAACTTTGGGATTCAAGAAAGCAATAAATTTATTCAGACTTTTTATATTATATAGCATATTTAAATTTTGGCGACTTAACAGAGTAATTAAATGAGCGAGTCTGAAAAAAGCGCTTGTTGCATTGATATGCGGACTTCATAAAGCATTCAAAGACAAACCAATGCAAAATTACAGATGGAGAAAGAGATTTTCAGTCATTGTAAATCAAGTAAGAGCAGAGCATAGTTCAAGCGCTAAACAAGAGAGTGAATAACATATGTAGCTGTTTTTCGCTCAAATTCCTGCATAGCACCCATTGCAGTCTTTCTCTCAAATTCCTGCATAGCACCCATTGCATTCTTTCTCTCAAATTCCTGCATAGCGCCCATTGATTTGTAAACATTCTGTAGCTGTTTTTATTATTTATTGCTTGTTGGATTTTCTAAACATCGGCCTTGGTTTGCGGTGATTACAGTTTTTGGAAATGAACAGATATTGGCTTTTATTTTTTTGATCTCGGCTGACAAAAAGCTGAATAAGGATGATTGCTATGATGTCTATGCAGTAGTATATGGAATTTCCGCGATGATAGCCAAATAATGGAGGATGACGATACCAGACAGAGGGCTAAATAATTGATTTTGTATGAAATATTTTGCCTGGCAAAGAGAAATATTTTCAATTGTTAATGCGTTTTGCCTTTTGTAGTGCCGATCTCATTTAATTATTGAATTTCATTGGGGTATTACGTTCTCTTTAAGGAAATCCCTGTTCCGTCTAGAAGTAATTGAAGGCAAATCTTGAATTGGTTACAAATTGTGTACCTAGATCAGGAAATCATCAGCCCAAAGAAGAACTTTAGAGCCCTGGAGAAAGTGTGGAGAGTTGTAAAGGACAAGGTTGAGTAACCAAGGTGCAAGACCGCTTCCTTGGGGGACGCCACCTCTGACCAACAATAATTCTGGGGAGAAATCATTTATTTCCACTTCAAATTTACGGTTCAAAGGGTACCTCTCATATGCTTTCATCAAGTATGAATCGACAAAAAGATTCGTCAATTTGTAAAAGATACCCTTGTGAAAGGCGGAATCAAAAGCTCTTTGAATGTATAAGGAAATGGATACTGTGCAAATCCGAAGATTGTTTGATACACCGTTTTGAAACTTGTAACGTTCGCGTGTGGGAGGTGTGGGAGATTCTCCGTTCGTCTGTTTTTTCTTTGCTCCTCACCAAAAGATCAATCAACATTTAGAAGTTGTGTGCTACACTAAGTTAAAGAGTAAACGTGGGATTAAAGAGCGGGAGCCGAACAAGGCGATGCAGTAGTTAAGAAAGAACAGAATTAGTTAATGGTGATAAAGGGAGTTGCATACGAGGCGAGCAACGTGGTAGACGTGTCGGTCGAGTTAGTGCGGTTACAATGATAGTGGTGCTAGGTCCTTAGATTAAGAAAAGTGAAATTTGTGAACTAGAGAAAACGGAGATAAGTGAAATTGAATTAAAATAAAGGAGTCAAAGGTTTTAAAACGAAATTAATTTAGTATAATTTGATTAATGCTTAGAAAATGAAGACAATGGTGTAAGTGAGCTAAAAGGAGAAAGGGAAATATATAATTCAGCCGAAAGCTAACAAAACACTTAAAACGAAATGTTCTTGTGAAACAAAAACCTGGAGCCACTGAGCTATCGCAGCACCAGGTTTTGAGCAAAAATAGCGCCCACAGAGAGACATATACATAGAGACATAAATGCATAATTAGAAGTAAGTAAATGAATTCGTAAATTTTATATATTTTAATGTATTAAATTATTTTATACTTTTAATTTTATATATTTTAATATATTAATATTTTAATGTATTAATTATTAAATAATTAAATCAATAAATTGTATGTAAAGGAAAAGAAAATGAAATAGAAAGTAGTTTTTCTTATATATGAGAGGAACTGGTTTTCTTCCATACCAAACATGGGACATCTATTGAATTAGAAAGATGGAGTACTTATTGTTTCTGTCCATAAACTTTGACACACGCGGGCATGAATGATCAGTATTCTGACCATTTCCCTTAAAGTGCGGTTTGGACGTTCAGCAAGCCTATTTTGTTGCGGAGTATATGGAGTAATATGTTGCCTAACAATACCATTTCTTTCCAAATATGCATATTAATGTATTCTCCTGCGTCATCAACGAGTTGCTTGAATACCTTAAAATTTTCAATGACTTCAGATTTTGACTTTGGAAATAGAGATCAAAAACTCACAAAATACTTAGAGCCAACAATAGATCTTGTACAAAAGTAAGAACTCTTTTACGAATTGCAATGAAAAGCGCATCAAAACGAGTAAATTAAATATAACTGACGAAGACTTTCAGTGATTAGAAATATCGTGGCATACTACATAAACCCACAAGACCAGAGTCACATAAGAGTGAATGGAAGTAAGCTGCATATAGCTGATGTTTTGCGAAGTTTTTACACCCTCTACAGTGGACAACCATCATTTATCGGTTTTTATGCTTGGCTAAAACCGATGGTATTAATGTTGGGTGTAAAAAGTATGTAAGAAGCTGTAGTTTGATACAAACGAATTTAATTTTTTTAATAACTATACTTTCGTAATTGTTACATTTTTAAACGACAATTTACTTTTCATTCAAGCATTGCTAAATGATACTACTCGGAATTATGAACTAATTAAAGGTAATTACTAAGAAATAACAATATTTACATTAAAAGAGAATAAACAAACTTTAATTTACAGAAGACAAAAACAAAGAAAAAAGAAGAACAAAGTTCTTTAAAGCGTAATAAAAACGAAGGAGCCAAAAAGAACTTATGGCCGCAACCTTTGTAAAGAGCCGACATTTTCCGCCCGGAAAGCGAAAGTTCATTACTCGTCAGTGTATCACGGGTGTTTTTGATTGATCTAATCTGGATCTGAAAACTTACCTTCTTCTTTACATTTATCCTTGTGATATAACCCTTGCTGCCATCGGAAAAATTATAGAATTCGAATCCTTTTCACTTACCATTTAATCTATGTTGATCGTATTGATTATAGGTTAACCTAACACAATTCCAACTCATTCAATGTAGTAAGCGATAAGTATATAATAATTGAATACCTATGGGTTTTATATTTTTCTATCGATATGATTACCACATAATCTTATTCATTTAGATGGCACAGCATGGAAAGAATAACACGATTAAACCGGGCTAAAAGATAGTAATGTGGCCAGCTAGCTCATTGCCGGCAGAGCAGTTGCCCTCGGCCCATAGTGCCACATTACAAACAAAAAAATTAGAGACAAAATTCAATTAAATACTCAAATTGCATATCGAATTTAGTCCGTCCGGTCGTCGTCCGTTGGTCCTTCCCTTTCCATTGTCCCCTCACCACCCCCCCATACGCGCACCGCCCCATACCTCGCCTCAGCAGCGGAGTATGTATACTTAGTTATTCATCTCACCTTACCATGCCCTGGATCCTGTGTGTGCTGATTTGCGGATAGCCTGGAAGGTTGGTGTTGTTGAAGAAGTTTTGGTGTATCTCCAGCCGGTTGCAGCGCACCAGGTATAACTAGGCTATCTAATTTGACTAAAGCTGAATTCTCACCCAACAATGCCTGAGGATTTCTTTCTGGGGTTTCTTAGCATTCATCTCAAGTATATTTAAAACCATTCAATTGCTTTGCTCCCTTTTTCCAGAATGTTTTGAATAATACAAATTTTTTGTTTTTTTTTTTTTCTTAAAAAGGGTTTAACAAACACATTGTTTACTTATTTGTGGGTTAATTTCAATATAATCCAAGTTTAGAATGGTACATAAATAAAAAAAAACTTTGACCTTGTAACGGGGTTTTCCTGGGCAGGGTATACCCAGCCACTCCAGAGTCCGTTCCAAGACAATTTGTAAAAATGAATTGGACGTTCGGGTTTGTTCTTAATTTATTTTATTTATTTTGTGGAAGTTACCAAATCGTTTTTCGATCGGTAGGGAGAAAAACCAGCTTGGTGGCCCGAATTTTCTTCTTGCTTAACTTCTTTTCACACGCGTTTGCTCTGTTTTAATTCCGAATTCGCGTGTTGCTATAAAGAGACGAATATTTCGCGTGAGCCATAGCAGCCGCGCGTCCCCGTCAAAACAAAAAGAGTGTTCGCCAGTCCTTCACGGATTAAGCTAAAACAGCTCATCCCCTATCCGTAGAGTCAGTTGTACTTCAGGGATGGCGATTAAGCTAAACCAGCGCATCCACTATCCGTAAAGTCAGTAGTCCTTTTAGTCCTTCAGGGATGGCGATGAAGCTAAACCAGCTCATCCTATATCCGTAAAGTCAAACAAAAAACCCTAATAGCCAAAGTCAGCTTGTAGTATAGTCGGTGCTTTACTTACCTCGACGGCGGCTGTGACACAATAAAAGACTGAGCGTATTGCGGCACGCTATTTTACAGTGGTGGCCACCAAACTATCCCGTTATTGTAGCAAAAATTCGGGAACAAATTTTATATTTTGTAATCCAAACTTAGTGCAAGTAATTTCAAAAAATTTCTTCTATAACAAATGAAACCCACTATAGTGGAATCTGACCCACCATTAAATAAGTAAATGTAGGGTATAAACATCTACATTCAAGACCAGAGGAATGAAAATATAAGACGGTTCATCTTCTCGAGTTTCAAATCTGCATCTGCAATTGATGTTCCCGTTAGACATTTGGGGAACACTCGCAACTATTTATGCCGAACCTTGTATCATAAATTTTAGCTTCATCCTTATAGTGCACGCACTTACAGATAAAGGTGAGTCACACAAATATTGGAAAAGCCTAAATAAACTGAAATATTACTTACGAAGGAATATGTTTTGCATGCAAATTTATTGTAATAATAAAATTGATTCCTTATGTTTTGACGAAGCACAACGATGAATTGTACATTACGAATATAGTTGCATAGATAAAAACTTGATGTATCCATAACTTTTTGTTGCCTACAAAATATTTAACTATATTTAATGGTGCAAAAATAAATATATAATTTAAAAAAAAGTCCTTATAGGTATATACCCCTTTTAATGTCAAGTGTCTACTAACTGACTATTCTTACATTATATACGTTACATTCATCAAGTAGTGGTCGTTGAATTAACAATTCAATGATGAATACTGTTCACGCAAACTTCTTCACTGTATAAATGACTAAATGTATGTATACATATACGTTTTATAAATTGTAAATAACTAAATTTAACTTAATTTTATAAATAAAAGTATTGTAAGAGTACGATCTATATACAAAATGTGTTACGTACTAGAAAATAATTTACTAACTGGATAGATGACAGATTCTGGATAGCAGATAGTTTCGGCTTTTGGTGGAAATTATGATATTTCTATAGAACTGTAGTAAATTTTTTTACTGTGTTGGATGAGTGCAAAATTGGGCGTACGTTCTGGTCGGGTTGATGGCAATATCTAAAGAAATACGTTAAGTTGGTAAATCTGTTTATTCAGAAAAACATTCTCTTCATATCAAAATCGGTTCCGCTTTACAGGCGTTTGTAATAAACCGTACGCCCGTGTGCAATCTTGCCAAACGGCAGGCACGCAGTTTCTAATACAAAATCAAAAATTTAACATTACTTACCAGCAATGTGAGGGACATTTAGTGGCACCGTAGAGTTACAGTGGTTTTTACAATATTTGTAACCATAGCAATACTTGTTCTACTCGATTGGGAACTTAATATTCTAGAAAGCGTTACAGTGAGTACAGCTATCGGATTAGCAGTAGATTTTAGTTTACATTACGGCATACATTATCGTTTGTCCCCTACTTGTGTGAACGTTTGGCAGCCACGCAATTTGCCATGACTCGAATTATCGGTTCTACTGCTACGGCGGCATGTACTACTTTCGGTTCAAGTCTCGCTTTGTTATGTTACAATCACAATGACTTTATCAACATCTTATTCAGTATTTATATAAATCCTTTGGTAATAACTCTTCTAGAAAAATGCAATAAAATAAGAAGATTGAAAAGGCATCATCTTCCATTTGATAACCGCGGACTGCTTTGAATCTTTAACTTTTGAGTTTATTTTCTTTACTTAAAAATTATATTGAAAAAATTAAACGAATGAGAAAATTTAAGATAATCCTCATCTTTGAAGTCATCTCACTATTTTTTACTCAGTAATGCCAATATTTTTAGCATTTCCAGCTTGCACAAAATTGCAATAAAATAGGTTAATCTACGTTCTCCTCCCAAGGTCTCGGCCCTCTGATATTCTCCCAATTCTCAATGTCGAGCTTTTTGATTTTCTCAAATTCCCTTTCTATAGTCACGTCTTCGGGCTTCTTCATGTTTACACCGACCAGCTCCATTTCTTCTGGCGTAACAGTTTGCTACCGGGAATATTTATATCTAGTGCAATAGGACGAGAGCAAATGAATTTTATGAATTATATCAGGTGAATCAAAAAAAGCAACCTTAACTCGGAAAATTTCTGAAGACCAAAAGAGCCAGCGTTCATTAAAATTAAGAATGGCACACCATACATAAAATTGTTATTTTTCTTTATCTTTTTAAAAATTTCTCTAAAAAACATTTTCCGCTTCTTTTGTATATAAAATATATACCGGTCACCATTTATTACACGTACATTTCGTTTATTCTAAACACATATGGTTTTGTTTACAATTTCAAGCAAAGGTTCCCAATTTTCTCGGTTTTAACATTTGCTGTTGTTTATAATTTCAAGCAAAAAAAAATAAAAACTGTAAAATAGAGAATAAGGCTAGTAAAATAGAGAATAAGGTTAGTAAAATAGAGACTATTGTGAAAAAGGCTAGTAAAATAGAGAATATTGTGAAATGTTATTCTTACATATATCTATTCTTACAAGTGTTAGTATGGGTTCGATCACACTTGTCTGATCGAACATGTTTGTTTGCCTTTACGAATACATTTTATGCTTAGGCATGATATTTATCTATCTGCTTGCTTTTCTTATGGCTATGCGTGTTTACATTCCTATGTTTCTACTTATTCTATGCCTTTTGTGCAGAGTTAACCGTTAGGTATGTTTCATGAATTTTAGTACATACTGTGAGGACCCAAAGCCGTCCTTCGTTTTGGGCTCACGGATCTCCGTCTCTGAAGAGGGGAAGAGTGCTAAGTTAAGGTAGAATAAGAAATAACATAGGTTAAGAATAGATTAAAATAAACTAGGAATAGAATAGGAGTAGAATAAGAATAGGAATAGATTAAGAATAGGAATAGATTAAGATTAGGAATAAAATAGGAATAGAATAAGTATAGGGTAAGAGTAGAGAGTAGAAATTAGTTTAAGTAGTCGAAGTTAGGCTCTCGAGCCAGTGAGTCGACGTTTATACTCCGAGTGAGGCAGTCTACTTTCATGCTCCGGGGAGTCGAGTGCAGGTTGTCAAACACAACGGTCATAACGAAGAAGAGAATAAAATTTCTTCGCTATTCTAAATAAATATCCTAACTAAACACAAAGTGTTTCCTTTCTTCTTTAAGTTTACGAAAATATCAAATAAAAGTGAAAAACGAGTGAATTACAAATAAAGAAAATAGTGAGTCCCTGCAAAATTATAAACGTCTTGTGTTTTCCTTCCCTGGGCCGCTGAGCTGCCCCAGCCAATGGAAAAGGGACGAAACGTCCTCGCAATACTTAACTAGCTTATAAAGTTGCATATTTACAGTTATGGGATCTATATGGTGTGTCTATAACAGCGTACGCTTAGATGATTACAATAATATAGCATCCCTTGGCGAACAGTTATGTAGCAGATGTATTTTGATTTCTTTTTATTTAATTATTATTTTTTTTGTTTTATACAATGTAATGCGCTTAATGCTTCACAGTTATACAGTTCATATCGTAGTGTATTACAATAGTATTCTCTTAAATGTTGATTGTATATATATGTGTATATGTATATATGTTTGTATGTATGCATGTATAAGAAAACAAATTAATCTTATCACTTGTGCTGGGGGAGGATGATTGTGGTAAAACCTCTGTAACGGACGACTCGGACGGATTTCGTTTGTGTGGGTGGACTCGTTTTATTTTTATGTTTTAGTAAGGGAGCAAAACGCTTCCTTACAACCTTTAAATGGTCATCAAAGCCCAATCCCATAAATAAATACAATTTGGTACTAATATGAACAAATAGTTATTAATTTCATCGCATATGTTTTCTTCTTTTTTTTTTACTTTTCAACTAGAGATTTGTTATTGTTAGTTGACTGCTTTTCTTTTGGTGCGTTCCTCAACGTACCGCCTTTTTTTTTTGTTGTTTTTGGTTTAATATTTTTAAGGTTTAGGATTTATTACAGAAAAAAAATTCCTCAAATGAAACAAGAAAGAATTATAAGTGAATCTCTTTTTCGATCAGCTTTTTTTAATACAATGTCTATTTGAAAAATATTGGTTAGCTTCTTAAGAACTAAGCCTTTTTTTTGTTTTCTTTTTTTTTAATTTTCTTTTCTTCCAGTCTTGCCAAATATGTTCTTTTACTTTCCAAAAATATTAGATTAAAGTTTAATATTTTCTGGACATTACTTTTACTTTTAATGCCCTCCCACAAGAACAAGAAAAATGTACTTTCATTGCTACTGCTGTTAAATACAAGACACCGGCAGTATTTTGTGTTATTTCACCTCTGACACCGCAATTTCAAACATCACCTTTCATTTGATTACATTTTATTTTTTTTTGCCACATCTGCGAAACGAAGTATTATTCTGTATAATTGAAATGTTTTTCACGGAATCGTTCATCAATAATTGGTCCGATGGTTAAAATAAAAAAGAAAAACTGTCTTTTGTTTTATCGGAAAAATAAATTTTATGATAAATTAATTAATTACAATACGAAACGGTATTCTCGCGCGTATACAATAAGACATTTTCCACATTTTCTACAAACTATTTAATTTCCACTTCCTAAAGGACAATCTTTTCAGCAAAAATGTAATTTTTATGTGCAATAAATTAAAGTAAATAGAAATCTGTTCTTTTTTTTTTCTTTTCGTTTTTTTTTTTTTCTTTTCTTCCGGATACTTCACTGTTCAACAGCTACAACTCAATTGACCAAAACCACCACCAAGAATTTTTCTTTCGCATGATTTTACTCTCCTTTTCTTTGCTTTTGCGTAGCTAACGGCTAGCCGCTATTTTGCATAGAACCGCAAAATCATGCGATGTCCCATAACGTTATTGAGATATTTTTGGTAAAAGTCGACCGACAGATACCCTTCCTGAATTTGTTCGCGGACATAACAAGATGTAAGTTGTGGCCTTAGTATTTTCGAAGTTATACTCAATCGAATTAAAAGTTATTTGAAAAACTTATAAAACTGCTAATGTTTTCTTACTTTTCATAGATATTTATATGGACGCTACTGATCGGTTTGTCCGAATTGTATAATTTGATACAACGCACATTACAAATATTTATTGATATACATTAACGATATATCAGCGCATGTGAGAGCTGAAGTTTTACAAATGTGGCAACACAGCGACTTAATTGAAAATCCCGAAGTTCCTTTTAACTCGCCTCATTTCCATGATTGGTTATATGGCATTGCAAGAAATGATTGTAATAAAACCCGCATCAAAACGACTAAATTAAATATGCCTGCCAACGAATCGTTGAAACGTTTAACAAGCGCGGCAGCCGACAGCAGAAGGTTTGTTTCCAAAAAAAGGAAAATGAAAAGTAAGAATACTTATAAGATGCTTCTTTTTTTACATCCTGACGAAGACTTAGTAGGTGCTACTGCTAAAGAATAAATAAGTCCAAAAACATTCATAAAACCAACCCGAATATCGGGCGCAGAAGTTACAAAATCGACATATATTTTAGGATTTTTGCAAATCTTTTTTTTCTTCCATTTTCTCCCATTCTTTTACTTATCCTATCGGCAGAACTTATCTATTTTGCAGTATTGTTATTGGCAAAGTTGGAGTTCCAATTCGAAAATTGTCTTTGAGATTGTACCAGCGGGAAAAGCAAAATTATTAAACTCCAGATAATTGATGTAAACAAATCGTCAACATTATTTGGGAAAAAAGACGTTACATAAAAAGATAATAATTCTGCACTACAAAAAGAGACGAATAATGAATATGAAAAATATGCGAAAACGAAACTTGTTTAAAAAAAAAAGAAGCAACTGAATGAAACGTACTGTAATTGCTTAGTAACTCCTCTGTAAAATAGATCAACATTTCGAAAAAGTTGTTTGACTTTGTTAATTATTGAATACATGCAAAACTATTACTTTAGCGGTTTTAAGGAGATGTGTTCGGTTTGCGTTAACCTCCATCTCATAAGCGAACCTAATTGATTAACACGCGGAGCGATATACGAACTGCGTATGTATACCAGACAGATGAATTCAATTGTCGACTGTTGTGAATGAACGATTGATTTATCCATTTGTGGAGAAAAATGTTATCAAATTGATAGTAGCCTCCAGAAAATCATCGATACATGTCCAGGAAATGAGAAAACAACTATTAATGTTGGAGCAAATGCCACCATGTGGCAGCTGATGAAAATCTACAAAAGCAGTAAAGTAATGCGTAAAAGAACGCTTCTGACTCTTGTATATACCACATACTAGATATCGTTTTTTCATATTTTAGTAAATCGGTTTGTATCGAATAGTATCGGTTTCCCAATCTTGGAATACGTATATTCATTTCATTCTTCCGATCCATAGTCGCCGTATAATACAGTATATATAAATATTTATTTTATACAAAGCCAGCAAGGAAGCTTTTGTTAGATGCAAGATGCCTTCTTTAATTTTCAAAACAAATACAATGTTTGAAATTTAACAGTTTGTGTGAACATAGGAATTATATTCTATACGAATTCAGTGGATTCGGGTTATCAGCCCCCAATATTTTCACATCTTCAATTTATGCTTCCTGCGTTGACTTAAAGTTCATTTCCCGCAAAATCTTCAAAAATGTGGGAACGGTTGTGACCGTTGTGACATATATACATGTCACAGCTAAGTTCAAGTACTGTTTGGCCCGAATAGGTCGTTTGAGCACCACCGTTTATGCAACCTTAACTAGTAATCAAAATTTATATGCGCTAAATAGCACAATGCTTGACAGTCCAAAAATTTACATGCCTCAATCCTAGGAAGTGATACTGTGTTGTTCTTCCTTTTAGCTTCAGCTTTTGCAGAGCAAAGTTGCTTGTAATAAATAAGAAAAATATGAGAAATCTATGAGAAAAAATGCAACGCTCAGATAATAAATTCTGACTTCCCTGTAAAAAACTGGATTCTCTGTTAAGAAAGATAAAAAATTCTGGCTTCCCTGTAAAAAACTGGCTTCCCTGTAAAAAACTGGCTTCCCCGTAAAAAACTGGCTTCCCTGTAAAAAACTGGCTTCCCTGTAATTTTACTGACAAAAAAAATTTCAGAATTTTTATTAAAAGGGTAGAACGCACCAACTTGTTACAGCAGTGCTTTTAAGCCGAGATTGTATAATTGTAGTTTTGGAAGGTGTTATAAAGGTCTACACAATTACACAGCAACCAAACAATTGCATGTTTTCGAGACCAGCAATAATCCCAAAGGCTTATGCGTTTTATGCCGAGAAAGCAAATTTACCATAAGAGATAGTCTAAGTCGTACAATGTGGTTAAAACTCAAGAGAATCGTCCCCATGTTATTGATGGAAAGTTAGTTTTTTCTGTATAACATTTAATACATTTTATTTAGATATCTCTTTTTAAATATTTATGCACGGAACTGTAGAACCTAAACGCGCTCTACCACGTGGAGCGTCCGAAAATAAGAATTTTTCAGTAAACAAACTTTTTGTGGGTAGTTTGAAAGGTAACCACGATGAATCGTGTTTAATAGAGTATTTCTCGGAATTTGGTAAAGTGGTTTCATTCAAAATACTTACAGATAAAACCACCGGAAAACGTAGAGGATTTCTTGTATATTTCTATTACTCCAAGATTACTGCAAGAATATTTCTATTACTCCAAGATTACTGCAAGAATATTTCTATTACTCCAAGATTACTTGTATTATGCAAGAATATTTCTGTCACTCCAAGATTACGGCAAAAATATTTCTATTACTCCAAGATTACTTCTATTATACAAGAATATATCTATTACTCCAAGATTACTGCAAGAATATTTTTATTACTCCAACATTACTGCAAGAATATTTCTATTACTTCTTGTATAATAGAAGTAATCTTGGAGTAATAGAAATATTCTTGTATAATAGACAACCTTACGTTAATTTCAAGTTTTTCTGTCTTGTTATCATTGCGTTCGTTTTGATTTCATATTCGTGCCTGGACTACCACATAATGATTTTGTTGCGGAAATGTTGCTAACGAAATGTTGCGTTTCATATATGTACAACTTTCTTGCTGTCCTTACGAAGTCACAGGTCTTCTTGTCCTTATCCTATTATCGGAGAGAAAATCACTGACCTAAGTTCTTTGCAGCCTCATCGTTTTCACAACACATGCTTCATCTAAGCTTAGTTATAATAGATCCGTAAACCCGTTCTTGTATCCTGCCTTTTTTTATAACTGCCTTAATTTTACTATTTTCACCTTAGTTTGCTAAATTTCCAACTTAATTTGTATTTCAAAGGGTATACTATTTAGTGGTATTAAGGGTATACTATTTGGTGGTGCACGGGTCGGTTTACTACGTTAAGTTTGCTTTGGGCCTTTGGTTATCGACATCAAGTCGACGCGCCATTCAGGTTCTGCTTACCTTTCTGGTTAATGAAAGATTTTTAATCTTGTGCGCTCTTACGAATATAAATGTAGGTTGCGTCTGTGTACCCAATCACTTATAACGTCCGCGTATATTTTGGAAGTAGGGTTCCGCCGGTCTGCTTTGACCACTACTCTATCACAATGGAGTAAGTAAGTCCGTAATAACGGCCTGCTGTTATGCAAAAACCTCATTTGCAAGAATACCCGCCTACCGTTATGTAAAAGTTTCTATTCATAACTACCCCTCCCTCTCTCCCTCTGGAGAACGCTATTATGCAAGAGAGAACTATGAAAAGAGAAAAAGTCCAAAGTACGTCTGTGTGACTTAAGAACATTTTTTGCCTGATGCTTTGAACAAAAGTCACTTAGTCAGGTAGTTTTTGGACTGGAAAGGTCGGTTAGATTTAGTTCTGTTAAAGAATGAGCTTGGTGCTGTAGAGTTAGTTAGTGTTATGCCATCGAAAGAGTCATTTTTGTGCTAACCGGAGTTGATTTTGTGCTGTCGAAGAAAGCCTTCTAAATATTTTATAAATTCTTGTTTTGAAAAGAGAAAACGCAGTCAAAATAGCAAAGGATAAATGAAACAAAAATTGAGAGAGATAAGAACACGCTTTTGCCTTTGATTTGCAGCTTAAAAGAAGAAAGAAATCACTTTTAACAACTAGAGCAGATTTTTGGTCAAATTTCATTAAAAAAAGAAACAACGAAAAAAAATCAATAGCCTTAACAAAAAGGTTTATTAGAGTTTCTTGTCGCGAGAGCCTATACAAAATAATATACGTAAATGTATGTAATACTGAGAAAAAACTATTAACAACGAACGCTTACACATACCATTGATTAACTAAAGTACACTTATTATTGTTAATATTAGAATGTTGAAAAAAAGAGGATATTGATATATTGATCGTAATTAGCAGCCACTTGCAAATGTTTAACTTAATTTTTTGTGAAATTCAAACACCTCAATAATTAAAAAAATAAGTAAATAAATAAATAAATGATTAAATGAGAAAAACAAAAAAAAGGCGTTTAAATGTTTTGTAAATTCTTGCTGCGGGAACAGTGGTAATTGTAAAAGAAACTTCTTAAGTAAAAATTGAAGGAATCCAAGATGTTTGATGCCGTTGCATAAATTTATTCTTTACCATACACCCTACGAATGAGGTAGAAGCAAAAGATTGGAAGCGGGCGGGAAGATTGGCGGAAGCGGGCAGCAAACTTTGCTCCTACTGCAGTTAGCCAGTGAAGCAGTCACCATCACCATCCAAAAAAAAAAAAAAAATTCTTCTTGTTAATTCCCATGCATCAAGTACAACTTCATAGCTTATATAATAATTCTTATTTCTCCTATTTTTCATATATGGAGGACAACGTAGAAAATCATTACAACATATGCCATACATACATATAATGCTAATGTAACTATATTCGGTTAAGTTTCAATTAATTGAACGAATATTGCTGTAAAAATTTGCTTGAAGCAACAATTTAAATTATTTGCAGACTTAAACCATGCGGACGCATTTACAAACACCAATATTGCAACGCAGAGCTTGAAAAAATGTGGAATATATCAATAGCAACTAAAGCGTTTTATAATCGGAAATCGTCATGTATATGATCAAATAGTATGATTCATTAGGAATTGAGGGAGAAAACCACACTTCAATGAAAATCATTTAATTCAACTTTCCAAAAAATAATCTGTTGACGCCGTTATTTTTATATTACATATATGTGTATATTACATATATACACATGTATGTGTATGTATATTACATATATTATATATAAATATGTATATGTAATATGGGTATTGGGTATTTATATATGGGTATTTATATATATATGTTCAAAGAGAAAAAATATCACATCATATAAATTAATATGGCGGCAAACATATTAGTGCCGCCATTATATAAAGCCATTATACAATGTAACGGTGTGCAGTAGATATACATTATGTAACAAATCTGTAAAATACTTGCAAAATGTTTGTATATAAATGCATTTACTGTTAATTTCTTACAATTTTTATTTAGCAATATCTCACCGTAAAATACTTTCAAAATGTTTGTATATAAATGCACTTACTGTTAATTTCTTACAATTTTTATTTAGCAATATTTCACTTTGAAGAACTTCACTTGTAAACTGCACTTGTAGAATTTGATTTCTCGCCAAAAACCGTTGGTTTTTTTCTTTGCAGCGTTTATAAAAAAAAATATCATGTGCGAAGAATGGAGGGATCACAAAGTTGCTTTCAATATACGTGAAAAGTGGTGGAGAGAAAATCTCACCGCATTTTCCATTAATTTCATTTAATTTCTTGATTGAAACATCGTGAATAATGAAGCTCACGCTTCATCAACTTGAATAATAATTTTTATATTTGAAAATTTTATTTGCCAAAAATATGTTTAGAATAATAAATGTAATAAAATATGAATGTATAATGCATTTAAATAACTTCTTTTTTTGTTTTTTTTACCACTTTGATTTACATCTCATATGTAGTGCAAGTATAGCGGCGCCATTTGAAATTTATTGTTGTATGCTGCAATTTCCGCACAATCCGTACTATCTGCATTTTTTCTATAGAGTGAACCGCAATATATGTGCGTCGCCCTACTTTACATTATTTTTTTGAATATGTGTTACTAAACACTAAGTTAGTGTTTCACCTACGTAGACCCTTCACTTGTACCGGCGCATGTTCGTATCTAATTTAACTTGATTTAACTTGATTTAGCGTTATTCGGCATAGAGAACAAAAAAGATCTCCACCACAAAAACCTTAGAACTACGCAGCTTACTTTCTACGTATATTCCTTTTATTATTTTCTATGTCTCGAAAGATGTGTCGGTTTATTACAAGATATTTACGCTTGCATAAATGTATGCGTTATAATCATACCTTATCTCTTCCTGGTGAAACATGTTGCAAACTCTTTCCAAACATGCTGCAAACCTTTAAGCAACATACCTACTATTAACTGGACATCACCTAAATACTTTACGTGTATACGCATTGTAATGTGTAAACACAACGTGTTTACCAACATATATTGCCCCATAAATATGGTAGATTCCTTTCTATGAAATACACAACAGCAGAGGCATTTTTTTGTAGTTATGGTACACGCATAGGAATGTTCCTAACTGCCGTTATACCTATTGTGTCATACACGAGATCATGGACCGAAACGGTTGCCTATGGACACACATTCTAATATATTTCATACATAGACATATATATAATGAGCTATATGCTCTACGTTGATTTTTGCTCCTCGCAAGCGAGTTCATAGACTTACCATGCTCACTTCTTTATTAATAAGTTACGGCTAATTTATTGAACTGTTCTTATTAATTAGAGATTAACGGCTACATATCATAATATATTTATTTTGTTACAGACCCATAGTTTCCACATATACGCGGTCTTGTGGTTTAGATTTATTGTTGTCGCAGGTGAGATCATATGCCTAACGTTTATTTGTTTGTTAATATTTCCTTCAATATGCTAAGGATTGCACATTGAATTTTTGTTGGTATAGGCATATACATATATGTGTTTTGATACCTACCCTTATTTCTGAAGTATTATTTGCTAAGGCTAGCACATTGAATTGCTCTTGCTATGTTGGGATTAACGGCTATATTGGTGACTACAAATTTAAAAAACTCACTCATGTTGATCAATCACTAGATCAAAAACACAGACCGGTCGTCAAAAACGTCTCTGAATGGTTGCATAACACGACTTTTAACGCACTGTATAATAACACACTTAAGTACGCACCCATATTTTACAAACAAAAAAAAACTATTACGCCAACAATGAGCCCTAATACACCAAAAATCAGCCTCATTCATATTTTACATACAAGAAAAAACTATTACGCCAAGAATGAGCCCTAATACACCAAGCATCAGCCTCATTTATATTTTACATACAATAAAAAACTATTACACCAAGAATGAGCCCTAATACACCAAGAAAAATTTTTTTCAAAGAGAGGAGAGTAAAGGAAGAGTAATTGAGTATATATGTATATATGTATATACATATATATACAAGGAGATTTATTATTTAAGTAAGTGCGTTTTTCTTGTAATAATTTGAATAAAAAATATTGTACTAGAATGACTGATGACTTGATGACTGCTCATTATAAAGAATGGTTAATTAAAATGTTCTCCTTTTCGATAAGCGATGTTACACTTCTAACAGCAACTGAAACATTAGATATATTTAGATGTAAATGTAGAGCACCTGAAACGAAGAAAAAAAAACATTAGTGAGGAATTCTACAACATGCTTGGAATTATACTCGTTATATCGAGGCTATACTTCAGGCTCCGTCATTTGTCATGTCATTGTTATTTCTTGAACTAGGGTGAGTACGTCTTAAGCGCAAGTATTTTCTATTGCATGGTGTACTTGTTTCAACAGCATTTTTAACAAACTCCCCTAATTCGGGTGTAGTCTCCGTTTGTATTAAATTTCTATTGGGTGACCTTAAATTATTAATCATCGTTTTTGGAATAGACAATCCTTCTGGCTGATTTCTGATGTTTAATTTGGGATTTAATGACAACAAGTGATTTTTACGAATCATCATTAGAACATTTAAAGCCGAATGCACGACGTCGGTCTGTTTACATTCAAATTGCTTTGAATTATCTTGAGTAGGAACCCATTCACTTAATATGATGTCACTTCCCACCTCTCCACTTCCTTTATCATTTTCAACTTTTACATTTGACTTTTTCTTATCTGCTGGCAATTCGCTACAGCTGTGGTAATCTCCATCTTCTTTCCTGCTTGTTAAAGATGTCTTCAAAGTTTTTTTGCTACAACTGGGCTAATCTCCATCTTCTTTCCTGCTTGTTAAAAATGTCTTCAAAGTTTTTTTTGCAGACAACATGCTTCGCTTTTTGGAAATAATTTTATTTTTTATACAAAGTAAATTATTCTCAATATAACCATCACTTTCGCTTTGATGAAATTCATTCGCACATTGTTGCCATTAACCGTTTAAAATTCCTGTGCTTTTGTCAAGTTGTGCACTGCTCTTTGCCATTTTTGTAAATTTGCATTCCATTCGATCTTTTATATCTTTCAATTCCGTTTCGCAGTGTTTTTCTTGTGAGCAGTCTTGAAATTCTCTTTTTCTGGTAGCCGCTTGAAAGCTTGTTTTGTTGGCTATTTGTGCACTGCTGTTGGCGGTTTTTCTAAACTTGGATTCCGTACTTTTATTCGACATTCGAGCTTTTATATCTTTTAGTTCAGTTTCATAATCCGTTTCCTGCAAATTGTCTTGAAATTCTCTTAGAATATTTTGTACGGATTTCTGCAATTCTTTTGATATGGAGATCTTTTTACCATTCGCTGTCTGAAAACCTGCAGAAACAAGCGAACTTACCGGATTGTTGACCTTGCCCACCTCACCTTGATGCATTTTATTTTTCACTCCTTCCAATTCGTTTTCAATAAAAATTTCATTCGCAACTGCGTTTTTGCCTTCTCTCAACTCCGGCCGTTCTCCGCTAGCTTTTTGAAGTCCTAATGCAACATTACTTTCTCCCAGCACCATGTTCTTATTGTTTCTTTGGTTACCTTTAAAGCCAACCAAAAAAATAAGCATAAAAAAAATATGAGCAATATCAAAGCCATATCTTGGGTTATCTGCTTATTTATTTCTTGTGTGCTTATGCAGAGAAATAAATCATTGCCATCTTCATCCCAATGATAATTTGTACTTATCCCAGTTTTACACTGATTAGACGCTGAAGCTAAAAAATTTTAGATTAACTTAAATGTTTTCTCTTCACAAATTTTAAAAACAACTTACCTTCATTTAGGCTGGGATCATTGAGAAGATGCTTATGGTTTTTGTCATCAATAGCGGTCATGAATTTTTCTTCGAAATTTGATTTCACCTTTTCTTTACGGCTATAGCAACGTTTCGGTTTCTCCATTAATATAAATAAAGGACTCCGTTCCAAATTTCTCTCAGGCGATGCTGTAGGACCGTTAAAAGGCGTTATAGAAAAGTCCTCAAATGTTATATCTACTATTGTCTTGTTGGTCTTGCCATCACGGGCTCCTTCTAGTTCGTCTATGTTGTTTACGTCTTTCGTCATAAGTTCCACTTTATTGCAACATTCGATCAACTCATAGCATGATGTTAATTTTTGCGAGGTTGTCGAATTGGCTATTGGCGTTTGCAAATAAGACCGGGAAGTCGCTGAGGACATTATTCCATCTTCGTATCGAATCACGTTTTTTCCTGAAGCGATATGTCAGAGTCCTCCGCGCGTTAGAGTCCTCCGGATAATGTATGCAGTGTGTATGATTTGCAAAGTTCAAATAAGTTGGCAGGGCTTGGTGTATTACGGTTTGCTCAAACAAAATGAAACCGTCACTAAGTAGTGGTTATAATTGATATCCTAGGTTTTCATGATTTCCATAGATGATTTAGTGTTTGCTTGAACTTTTCTTTTCAGCTAAAATAGTCAGCTATCCGCAACTGTATTCTAATGGTGAGTTTGAATTTATCTTTACTGATTGTCATTTATGCTTGGCTAAAACCGATGGTATTAATGTTGGATTACGGCTTATATAATAATGTAAGCATCGATCCGTTAACACATAATCTTATTCAATTAGATGGCACAGCATGGAAAGAATTACATGATAAAACTAATAAGCATTTATGGTTAAAAGAAGTCATTCTGCAAACCTATTCCGCTTTAATGAAAGTTCGTAAGAACTTTGAGTTAACGTTGAAAAAGAAAATCCTCCGTGAAACATTGACCGATGTGTCCGGTTTGGTAGATCAATTTAATGCGGATGTTATCGGTTCATTGGCTTTCGGTTTCAACGATGATTTTGTGAAAAACATTGCTTTTCGTGTATTCACGTTAACTTGTATTAATATCAAGAGTCGTCCAATATCCGGATGCCAAACAGTTTAGCAATTATTTGTCCGAATTGGGCTCGATGGATGAGCTATCGTTTATTGGAATTTTTACCTGAATCTACGCAACACTTTCTAAGTATGCTGCGCGCTAAATTGAAAGACCGTGCGAAATTAAGAGATGTTCCATATGATTTTGTACGCATGTGGTCGGAAAATTGTTTTGCTTGCAAAATTAATGAGAATGAAATTGCTGGGTAAGCTTTTACTTTTATTTGGGCTGGTTTAGATAGTGGCATTGTGCCTATACAAGGGAATGCTGAAGAAATAAGAAAAGTGTAAGAGGCACGAAATGTTAAATAAACTGGTTTATCTAAAACAGTTACTAAATGGTAAGATTCCGTTCAATTTCAGCTAAGTTTCAATTTAAAATCTAATTGGCACAATTATTCTTTTTTTATTATAGAAACCCTGCGTAAATATCCGCCGTATACTTTCCTTTTGCGTTTGACCACCAAAGACTACAATTTACCTAATACGGAGTTTCCATTGAAACATGACAAGTTAAACGTTTCGTAGAACATATGGTTCATTATTTACGCTACCAATATTCCGTACGGGTCTTAGATGATGTACTAATCATATATATATGTTACTCCACTTTACGATAGTGAAATGGGAAAATGAAATGGTGGTATTCTAAATGTCTAAATGTCTAAATGTCTTCTAGTTCTATTTTCGTCAGTATGAGAACTTTGAAAACCTTATAAAACTGTTAATATTTCCTTGCTTTCATAGATATTTATATGGACGCTACTGATCGATTTGATGAGATATATTAAACTGAGCATAACAACTGTAATGCATTCTCAACGCGGTAAATCATTAATTTGAACTGGCTGTGTCGTACACTCTTACTACTGTTCACATTTGTTCTCATAAATTTCGCGGGTAGTTTTAAAACCGCTTACAATGGCAAAAAATCGTCAAACAATATTTGGTTTTATTATACTTTTATACTTATTATACTTATACACTTTTGTTATAAGATTTCCCTAATTTCCCCAATTTTTAGAGGTGGAGAAAAAACCTTCAATACCCATAGTGACATCCTCAGTACATCTGTATATATATGTATATACTTATGTTTGGCTTTTAACAGAGTGATTTTCAGGCTAAACTATTCTCTACTTCCATGAAACAATCGTGCCTTAAAAACTAGCTGTATTTTCTAATTTTTTCTAATTCTTCGATTTTTTCTTTAAATATTTAAGTTTATATGTTAACAAAAAAAAAAAAATTTCCGAATAATTTGAACATAAATCACTATTATCCTGAAAATCAGATCAAATGAAAAGCAATATAATGTTATCTTTTTCATGTAGTAGCTTTAAAAACTATAATTTATTTTATCAATATAAATATATAATCGTTAGTTTTAATAGTTTATTAAAAACCTTGGTCTTGTAAACCAAAATTAAGTTACAAATTTTTAAAACATCAAGAAAAAACAATTTCTTTATCATTAATTTCCAAAATGAATATTTTTTTAAACGACGTCTTGAAATTATTCTATGAATTTTATATTCTCTATTATTAATATTTAATTTCATTTTTATAAATATAAAACATCCTGTAGCTATAGGATTAATTCTATTAATTCAAGCAACAATAATTTGTTTAACAACAGGATTCATTTCAAAAACTTTTTGATTTTCTTATATCCTATTTTTAGTATTTCTAGGAGTTATACTTGTCTTATTCATTTACGTTACTTCATTAGCTTCAAATGAAATATTATCATCTTCAGTAAAATTAGCTATATGTTCCTTATTTCTATTTATATTACTAATAATTATTAATTGAGAAATTGACTCAAACATATTTCCCTACCTACTACCAATTTATCTACTTATATAATTTTACAAACTATGCTTCTACGAAAAATTATTGTTATTACTATTATTTGGATGTGCGAAAGTACTCTGACGAAATGGAATATATAAACCGCGGGGTCCCAGCCTAAAGACCAAAGAATGAATTTTGGAATGTGACTCCTATAGGCCAGGGCGCATTTTCAATAGCCTTTTCCAGATAAGCGTCACTAGCTGCTATATAATTTCGATTCAGCAAATGTTTGCATAAACTTTCTAAAATATCTTCCGGCAAAGTACGATTTTTCAATTTGCGAAACAATGGTTTAACATATTCTTGCGTTTGAGTGTAAATATTCCTTAATAATGGGCAGTTTCCTCACTATTTCAAGTATCATTGAAAACGTGTGGTTCGTCTATGCTCACAGCCGCTTGGTGCTGATTAAGTACATGCAGAGGTTGATGTACAGACAGGCGCATATTTTTTTTTTTTGACTTACGAATAGGACAGGCTCAGCTTAGTCGTCATCCCTTGCTTTTTATTAAATAAGTTAGATGAATAAAACACGTGAAACCAAAAACACGCTGTTTTTATTTCTCTAATAAGTATTCTGTTTCAAGTGCCCGAACACATTTTTAATAAAAGATTCCCCAATAGCTCACACAAGTTTATGTGCTTGTGTGGTCCAAACACAGAGGATTAACCATACCATTTTCAGTACTATTATAATTTATTTAAATTCTTTGTATCGGTATGTGTTTCCGTAACGTCTGTAACTAACCAATTTTTCCACGAAATATGAATAAGAAAATTAAAGAAAGCTACTACGTTGTAACTACAGTTCTTTGCAAGAGAAAACACGATTAGTGATTAATATTTTCCTCCTTTGTTTAACAAGCACGGATTTTTGCCAGTAGCTATCTTTCAAACAAAAAGAGTAAACATAAAAATTATTAAAATCTCAATTGAAAAAAGTAGCATGAATGGAAGAATCGCTAAGGAGGAGATTATCGCGGTATTACCTTCTCTCCTGACTGCGATTACGTAGGACTATTCCAGGTTAATGTTGGAGTGGAAAGAAAGAGAAAATTTTAAATCAGATATAATAAATTCACGGTGTATTATATAAACGAATTTGTGATCACTTTATCCAGCAAAAAGGAAGTGTTGGTATTAATATTAACAAGAATATTTACCGATAATTAATTAGGTTCGTTTGAATGCCTATCTTATATATTGTTAAAAGTAATAATAATAAGATTTTCAAGTATCTCAATAATTATACACTTATGCACATTCAGAGTGCACTATGTAAAATATTGTAGAATATTTCTATTACTCCAAGAATATTTCTATTAAACCAAGAATATTTCTATTACTTCGAGAATATTTCTATTATCCCAAGAATATTTCTATTACTCCAAGAATATTTCTATTACTCCAAAAACATTTGTAACGTCCGCAAACAAATTCAGGGAGGGTAACTGTCGGTCTCCTTTTACCAAAAATGCGGTTCTTTGCAAAATTAGCGGCTAGCCGTTAGCTATGCAAAGAAATAAGAAAAGCAAACTTATGCAAGGACGAATTTTTGGCGGTACTTTTGTCAATTGTGTTTTAGCTGTTGACCAGTAAAGAAGGGAAGCTGAGCTGGAGAGTCTGAGTTTGTTCGTCTAAAGAGAATTACTAATGCCATGGACTGGCTACGCAAAAATTTTTATTGTTGTCAGAAGATAATTTTTTTGAACAAGCAAAAATCAAGCGAACAAACAATTCTGAAAAGTTAATGAATAAAAAAAAGGCGAAATAAACAAATACATGTATGCGTAGATTTTGTTAATATATTTTGACGACACGATGTTTTGGCTGTGTTTTTTTTCTTTCGTGGGCAAAAACAATAAATGAAAAAAAAAATTTTTTTTATTAATAGAAATAAAGTCAGATAGACTATATTTCTTATTTTATCGTTTTGCAAAAGTGCATAAAAATGAATGCTTTCATAAATCAAATACAATGACAACAACAACAACAAAATAAAAAAAAATGGTCATAAAAAAATTCTTTCCATTTGATAAAGCTCAGAAACAAGAGAGTATAGTAATGGCCACCATAGCAAACTCTGTAAACTCTTAGTAAAGTGCTGAGGATCTTTATAATTTATTTTGTTTATTTTGATATCTATAAACGCATTGTGAGGACGTTTCGTCCCTTTTCCTTAGGCTGGGGCAGCCCAGGGAAGGAAAACACAAGAAATTTCTATTTTTACAGGGACTTGCTCTTTCCGTTTATTAATTGAATATTACCGTTACATTTAGCGAATCGCTAACAATATATTCGATCTCTCTGAACGTTGATATTTTCTGCCGCCTCGACTCTTCGAGGTCTTAAACTCGATTGCCTGGAGTCTGAAACTCGACTGACTCCTTCGGAGTATCAACTAAACTAATTTTTTCTATTCTATTCTTACCCTATACTTAAACTATCCCTATTCTATTCCTATTTTATCTTAATCTATTCTTAGCCTATGTTATTTCCTATTCTACCTTAACTTAGCACTCTCTTCCCCTCTCCAGAGACGGAGATCCGTGAGCCCAAAACGAAGGACGACTTTGGGTCCTCACAGCATATACATAAAACAAACAAAAAAAACATTATAAATAATCGAAATAAAGAAAAACTTGTTTAATTATAATTTTCTTGGAAAAATTTAAAAATCAAATTTGTTAACCATAGTAATAGACATATATGTGCATCGTAGAAGAATAAGACAACCCAAATTGTTATTGTAAAGAGAAGTGCGGAGAGGTGGTTTGTGAAATAAAAGAGAAGTAAACGAAAAACGTTGATATCAAGTTAATTGTGTCGCAGCTGTTGCCGGTACCTTCGTCTCAAGTGGATAGCTACATGTCTAAATCGACTGTTGTGTTACAACGGCAATATGGGCATTATCATTACCATAATCATCGCTACCACAGTAGGCGGACGCATTCATATCTACGTGCCATTCTGCCGGAAATGTATATGAGAAGCCTCTTGCCAGATAGTGACACGGAATCGAACCTACAAAGAAGATTGCTGACAGGAAAAAGGGGAGAAAGAGTGATAAATACTTTTTTTTTGTTTCATTTTTGTTTTCTTTTGTGAATCAATAAAGATGGCTAGTTAACTACGTATATTCCACCGCTGAGGCGGGGAGTAGAGTGCCGCGCGTATGAGGAACAGTGAGGGGACAGGGACAGTTACCAACGGACAAAAGAAGGACTAACGGACGACGTACCGGACAGACCATATTGTGTAGGCACTTTAAAATTCAGATTTGATAAGTTTTTTTATTCTTAAATTTTTTTTTTTGTTTTGTAATGTGGCACTACCGGCTGAGGGCAACGGCTCTCCCGACTAGAGCTAGCTAGGTCACGTTACAACGTATATAGTTTACAAGCTAGTCATTTTAGTTATTGAGTAAACCTTTTGTTATTGAGTAAACCAGATGAATAAATCACGTCAAATCAAAATCACGCATTTAATTTTTTGTCGGATTAAACTGCTTGAACGGCAGACGTTTATGTGCTTGTATGGCTCATAGATAAATGATCAATGATATATCATATGATATGACATGCTCGTCGCGATATTTGATTCGTTATTGATTTGTTCCTAATTGTTTCGTGTAATTTTAAATGACAATTATGAAGTCAGTTTCAGGAGATAGTAATACTCAGCCAGAGTTGGCAAATGATTGCTTGAAACATCATACGTTGCGATTACAAATGTGTCAGGTTCTTAAAATATTACTTATCACTTCATGCAATCATGTGTTCCACAAGGAAAACTTAATAATATACGCGATTGATAATCAAGAATGCTCTATTTGTAGCAAACCCTGCGACCTGTTGATGTCATAACAGTTCGCTTGATATGCGTACTGATGGTTCGAAAGGAGCAATTAAACAGTATTCTTCTGTGCTTTCTAACGCATAAAAAATGTGGAAAAGCCAGAATTCTTTGTTTTTAGGCCGTGTGTTAATAATGAGTATTGTATAACACTTCAAAAAAAAACTGAAATTTCCCTTAAACATCGCCAAACTGAGGAGATATCGTTAATAGCGTCTCGTTGCATCATTGCATACCGCGCACACATTTGAAGCAACTAATCAAAACAAGTATAGTTTTACTAAGCAAACAAAAAGCGTGACATTTTTGTTGATCATTGTTTGCATATGAAAAATATTCAATTTTATGGGTTAGATATTTACTACACCTTGGTTGAGACCCCTTATGAACATATGTGTTTCGATGGGGTTAAAGAGCCGTTATCCTAATGGTTTATTAAAAGTGGGTGCTTATGAAAATACTGTATATTTATGTGCGTTCATGGTTTTGGAATTTTAACTAAAAATATTCACAAGTTACTGGTCGGATATATTGTATGCTACATTTGAAAATAGTTAAACACAGAAAAAATGCAAAATTTTGTGTAATATAATAAGAAAAGTTTATTTATAATTACTAAATTAAATAGATAAACGATATACATAGCAATGATAATAGATATACATAGCAATGTACTCTTATTATATATAAAAACTTATATATGCATATATATATTTACATATATACATCGGTAAATACCTTTTATACATATTAACAATTACGTAAATTGAGATAATAACAATTTCATAAATTGAGATTTAAACTTCAATTCGTTCAATTTCGCTTTCTCTAACCGATTGATTACCATTACTATTATGCGTATTACTATTATATTAAATATTACATAAAATGTACAAGAAAAAATGAAATAAAATGAATTTTTTTATTTTATGGGAGGAAGGTAGATTTACAGAGATCTTCGGACTCAACT
Organism: Glossina austeni; assembly: GCA_000688735.1. Taxonomy (NCBI): domain Eukaryota; kingdom Metazoa; phylum Arthropoda; class Insecta; order Diptera; family Glossinidae; genus Glossina; species Glossina austeni. Next base: position 106,355 of record KK502537.1, on the reverse strand, counting down.
TCGGGTCTACGATTAACTTTCTTGGGCCTAAGGGAAACCAACAGGCAGAACAGGTAATGAAAGTCCTTACGTGCGGAATCCTCGTCCGCAAATTTTGTAAGGGACAAGTACGTGCAATTTTTTTGGAGTAATCGCCGTAAGAGTGTTCGTAAGCAAAAATATAGAACCTCTCATCTCTCGAACTAGCTAGCTCATGCCACAGCACGTAAGCATAACTGAAAGGCCTCCATTCCTCTTCAAGTGACGCTGCAAGGCTGCCCTAAACATTTTGTGGTCAGCTAGAGACAAGGGGACCCACACGAACATAGTGGGACGTAGTCGTTACAATTGCTTTTATGCTCTTTTTATTCTTGTTTTCCAATTTTTTTTCTTCTAACTTGTTATGTTTATGTGTTTAATTATGTATATCTTCTGTTATTATTGTCTTCCTCTTCCTCATTTTTTATTAGTATTATAAATCCTCTCATTTAATATCCATGTTCTTTTGTATTTTAATATTTATGTTTTCAATATTCATCGTTTTAATATCATTTATTTTTCATTGTCTATATTTTTCATTACAATTCTAATATTTCCATATTTCATATTCTTATATCCTTCATATATTCTTCATTTAAATATTCTTCATATACTCTTCATTTTCTTGATTACAATATTCTTTATTTAATATTCGTCATATATTTTTCTCATATTTACTATATTCTTCATTTTAATATTCTCATATTTTCATTTTAATATTCTATTATTCTTAGGATCATAATAATAATCGTTATGGATAACCTCTGTTCACCTCTGCTCTCTCTCTCTATATAACGCTATTATGCGAGAGAGAATTATGACAAGAGAAAAAGTCCAAAGTCCGTGGGTGTGTCACGAAAATGTTATTTTCTCGAATCTTGTTTTCTTGAAAAAAGAGAGGTACAGTTAGCAAGACGTTTGGGGAGTTGGTGATAGGAAATTAAATAAAGCGGACGTTTTTTAAAGTGCGCGTCAAACAAAACGAACCCCATCCAAAAAAATGCTTAAAGTGTAAAGGAGAAGAAAATGTGTGAAAGCGTTGACCTTTTATTTTAATTTATTGCTATTGTGATCTAGTTTTTGTGCAATTATTTTTATTCCATTTGTGAGAATATTTCTCTTTACGCGTTCATTAGTTATTGCAAAACAAAAATAAGAACATTTCTATGACATATATGATCGAAAAGTAAAGAGGCACGTCAGCAGGAATAATAAATTAATAAGTAAAAGAAAAGTAAACAAACAGCTAAATAATAGTAATATTAATAATTAACTTGAATAAGGCCATATTTTAGTCTATTGACATTTAATCTGTAAAACAGAAAATTTACAAACTAAACATCATGCCGAGAATTTCTTTTTTCATAACTATTCATCTGTTGTGTAGGAAAATGAGTATGCGATTGTTTTTTTTGTGATTGGATTTTTTTTTGTCAATCGCGACAATTCTGTTTTGGGTGAGCAGTGATTAGTCATTAAAATTGGAGAAAAAAAAAAAACAAAATTTTGACGTTTACAATTTTTGAATAAAAATCTTTTCAAATTGCGCTCAATAGGCTGCAACACATGTTCAAGTCCTTCGAAAGGATTGGTGACATCACACACAATGATATGATGGTAGTGTTAACAGCTTTCCTGACGTCAATTTGAATCAAAGTGTTTATGATACGAACATGTTCAGATATCGCAAACCGATTCACTAAAACAGTATACTGGCCTCCTTCGATAATGCATTTGTAAAGCAGCAGGAGAGAAAGTATACAAGAAATCTGTGCCAACTGCAAATTCAAACTAATAGACATACATTTCATATAACAACGACATCAATACGGCTGCCAGAAAACCGATTTCATCAATTCAGCAGCTCTTAATTGTTTAGTTTTTTGGTATAAAAAAAATAAATATAATTATTATAAAAATTGGGCCCCCCAATTTTGGCGAGCAAGTCACATTTAGTTAGAGCCCTTTAAGTATGCTACAGTTGTTCTTGTGTTATATGAATAAGCTTTAATTCCCTTGGATTCCATGTGATAATAAGTGAACAACCGGTGTCATGGTTGTCACATACATATGTATTTGTATGTAGTCTGTACTGATTGCAAAAAAAAATTGAAACATAAGCTATACATATTGCAATATGATAAAAACACAAGAACAGCTTTACGGAAAGACAGCTATGCGGATTAAACGAATCTCGCAAGGAGTTTGCAAAAAAAACAAAACGTAGTTTTTTTTGCTGGCTACGATTTTAAACAAAACCATCTCTGTTAATGACTTTGTAACACGTTAAGCACAGTCAAGTTTTCAATTTTTCCGCCGGGTGTTGTAATTATATTCCTTAATTTTTTAACAATGCTCCATCTCGAAGTCGAAGGACTCCGAATAGCTTGTAATACAGACAGACTATCAGTAACAATGACGGTTTTGAGTTTGTTTTTATGAACAAGGTTCGCAGCGTGAAGGATAGCTCTGGCTTCGACTGTGAAAGTTGAAGTACTTTCGTGAAATATGTGATTGAGAAGAACCTGTCCTGAAGCATCTACCACGCCACAAGTAGGAGGCAGACCAGAAGATTTTGAACCGTCTGTGTATAAAAGATTCCAACCGCTACTCTCCAGTACTCGGGTTTTTTCAGCGATTAGATTCCTGAAGGCGTAATTTGGAGTATCTTCTTTCTTGTGCATAGACAGCGAGATGTCAAAGCAGCAGTCTTTCAAAATCCATGGAGGCTTAACACCAAAATACCGGAAAATTTTTAAGGGAATGTCCAATTCCTTTGCGACGTACAAACGATAGTCAATTGCAGATGATGACTTTGGAATTTTCTTCGGAATAAAAATCTTTCTCACGTCATCGTCGAGAACAGATTTGTTTGAATTAAGAAGCTTGGGGACTATTTTAGTTTTTAACTCATAAAGTCTATTTTCTGAAGTTGGGAGACCAGTTTCAATTGTAATATTATTTAAAGGCATCGTCCGAAAAGAATAACAACTTGCTCTGAGGGCTTGGTGATAAACCGGTTAAACCGGTTTAAGAATGTTGATATTAGATTTGCAGCTATTGCCATAAATTATCAAAGCGTAGTCAATCTTGCTTAAAACAAGCATTTTGCTAAGATAGGTAATAGTGTTAATGTGCGCATTGCTTTTCCAAGTAACGCACTGTATGAAATTCACCCTTGTTAAAATAGAATTTTTTAATCGAAGACAGTGTGTTTTCCAACGACAACTGTTGGAAAACGTCAGCCCGAGGATATGGAGCGTCTGCACGTTTACTACTGGTAAGTCGCTAATATGTATCAGTAGATTTCCTGCATCACACATTTGTTTTCAACAAATGTCCATTTTTTTTGATTTTTGTATAGAAATTTTAGCCCCTGACGAGTTTGCCCATGCGGAGATCTCTCGTCCAATAGACTCGAGGATGTTAATTGCCTTCGTGTTATCTTTTTCTTTTGTAAAAATGTATACATCATCCGCGTAGAGACAGTGTTCGATACTCGGTACACGGCAAAGAATTTTGCTAATTTCGTTGAAAGCGATGTGGAACAGCGTGACAGAAAGAGGCGATCCTTGCGGAATACCATTCATTAGCGGAAAGGAATCAGAGAGATGATTGTTAATTCTAACTTTAAACCGTCGATGCAACATGAATGATTTGATGTACTTGAAGAATTTAGGTCCAACATTCCATGATTTTAAGAGTCTTAAATTAAAATGAAGACCAACTCTGTCAAATGCTTTTTCGAAACCAATTGAGAGAATTGTTACATGATTCCTTTCGAAAATTGCTTTGCTCGTAAAGTAATCAATATGCAAAAGAGCGTCAATGCACCCTCTACCCCGCTTGAAACCAACTTGTTGCTTTGTAATCAGGTTCTTGGATTCAAGAAACCAGGATAATCTAGATGCCATAATCTTCTCTAACACTTTTGACAGACAAGATAAAAGAGAGATTGGGCGATAATCCGATGCGATGGAGACATTTTTTGATTTCGGAATTGGAACATCTGTTGCCAGTTTCCACGTGTAGGGCATGTGGCCAGTCAAAAATACCCTATTATATAGGTCCAGTAATTTCTTTTTACTTGAATTAGAAAGAGCACTGATCATTTGGTATGAGATACGATCTAGACCAAGTATCCTCCCTTTCGATTTGGAGAGACAACTTTCAAGTTCCAAGGAAGATATATAATTTTCCAGGAACATGGCACATCTGTCAATAGCATTTGAAAGAGAAATTGGAGTCCTTTTATTTTCGATGAAAACACTGGAAAAGTTGTTGTCAGAGGAGCATTCGGACACACTTTTCCAAAGTAATTAGAAATCTCATCTGCCTCAGTTAAAGTTCCATTGGGAGTGCAGGCGGCAGAGATTTCGTTCAGATTTTTGAAAAAAGTTCGAAACTAATTGCCTTTGATTTTCGTAATTCCTTCCTGAATAGAGCATTGGCCCTTTTACATAATAACACATGATCATGATCACTTCTTAAAGCGGTGCCATAGATCCATTTTATTTTTCCTCAATAACGAAAGCGTGTTGTTCCACCAAGGAAGCCTAGCTCGTTTAAAGAAGCTGTTGGATTGGAGAATAGAGAGATGAGCAGCAGTACGAATCACTTTAGACATAATAGCAGCATCATGGTTGCAGCTCCCGTTAAAAGGCTTTGAATTCAGATATGACTCGGCCTGTTTGGAGTAATTGATTCAATCCGCTTTATCTAGGAGGTATTTGGCCTGTTTTGCTAGAGTAACGGAGGACTTTGAAAGGTTAAGATCGATTATGACTGGAAAGTGATCACTGTTATGTAGTAATTGATTCAATCCGCTTTATCTATGAAACCCAAGGAAGAAGTGACATGTAAACATGTTAAATCAATATGTGAAAAGGTGTGATGAGTTGAAAAGTGCGTTGGTTTTCCATTATTTAAAATGCAGAGGTTGCTTTGAATGAAGGCCTTTTCTAAAAGCGTACCACGAGTGTTGTTCACTGTTGATCCCCTGATGGAATTCCAGCTGTTAAAATCGCCGCATATAATTAAGGGGGCGGAAAGTACGCAGAATAAATTGTAGAGTTCTTGCTGAGAAAACGATTGGGAAGGTGGGACATAGACCGAAAGCACTGTAAATTTTATGTTTAAGATTATTTGTATCGCACGGCTTGTATGTTCGAGCTAAAATTTATGCGTTTGTGAAGTATACTTGATTTTATAAAAACACAAACTCCTTGTTTGGAATATGAATTTTGATCAGCATTCGTGAAGTATCCAGTATATGATTTGCGTGGAATAGGATTAAAAGAGTTTCTACAATGGGTCTTTTGAAGGGATATAAAGTTGGATTAAAATCATTTATTAGTGAATGGAGTTCGTCAAAATTATTAATAAGTCCTTTGATGTTTCATTATAGAATTTTAAAAACTTTATTTAATTGTAGTAACATGGAAAGGGAGTGGTAGGTGGGTTAAGTTTCCATGTCATCGTCTCCGTCGGGAAGGTCGCTAAAGCAATTTTGCGGGAGTAATTTGTTCTTACCAGAAGAATAATCTGTACTTATATCGTTACGTACATTTGAAGTGCAACGAGTGTACGCACGTGAATAATTTGAAATTGAAGATTGATTAAGGGATGAAAGATTGGACTCATTAAAACTTGTAATTTGTTGACTAGAGTTGAGAGCTGGTGGTTCTGGAGAATTTATTTTATTACATTTTAAGATACGTGTTATTGTTTTGATTTTTTCGATATTTTCTTTGCCGGGTGATGGAACTGGTTTCGCAATGTGATTTTTGATTGACGGTAGAACAGGTTTTTCATAGGAAGGAGTTGGAGTTAAAGGCTTATTAGGCTCGATTTGCGAGGCAACAGCAGTGTAGGTATTACTTTTACTAATTCTTTGGGTTTCAGATGGATTTATTTCCCGATATTTGCGTCGTGCTTCGCCAATGCTACAGTAATTTTCTTTTTTGATTTTTAGAATTTCATGCATTTGTATGACACGTATGACACGTGTGTGTCTAACGCCGAGTGTTGATCGTTGCAATTTATGCAGAAGCTACGTATACAGCTTTCAGCATGTGGAGGAAGACCACAGTTAACACATGATGAAGCACTGGTGCACCTTTTTGCCGTATGACCCAGGCGTTGGCAATTTTTACACCTCATGGGATTTGGGATGTAGAATTCCACTTTTCATTTATACCACGCCACATCAACTGTTCGCTGTAACCGGTAGCGATCAAATATCAAAATAACCCTTCCTGTAGCAGTGCGAGTTTTTCCGTCGTCGTTTAGTTTGGTAAATGTGTAAACTTCAGTTACTCCTTGATTGCCCATTTCGCGGATAATTTCATTTTCATATGCACATGCTTTAAGTACGGAGCATAAACCCCTTTAACCGAGTTCAGTTTTTCATGCAGCTTAGAAGAAATAGCACATAAATTAGCTAATGATTTCGACTTTAAAAGCTTTTCGGTTGCGCGCAGGTTCCCAGCGAGGACAAGTAAATTCCCATCGCGTGGAATCGAAATCGAGTCTATGTATGTTGTAATGCTATCTAGGGCTTTTTTTATTGCAAAGGGGCTGATTTGGCAAATTGTTACACTAGAATCAGTTGAAGCAATAACGATATATTTTTTGTCAATGGGAGTGATTTCACTTATTGGCAACACCGGAAAGTCCGAATATTTAATTTTTTTTCTATGGGGGATGTGTCAGATAATAGATGAAATCTATTTGACTGTTTATCTTGCGGCCCCGGGGCCATTATACCTTACGGTTGCCTACTATTCAGTAATTTGGGAAAAAACCACTCACTGGAAAAAGATTGGGAACTACTAAAGGAAAATGTCAATTGTTTTCAATTTTTTTATTTTTATTTTTCTTTCTTTTGTTTGTTGTATTTTTATTATATAGAGGAAACGAAAGCACGTACGATATCCGCGACAGCCAGTTCTAGCAAAAACACGGACGAAACACGAGATCCGAAATACACGAAAACACGGAAACAATCAAGAAATCGCAGACGAAAAGAAAACACGCACTATTCAGAACATAAGCCGACTATGTAGTGCATGTAATAGTAAAAGTTGCTATGAAAATGAAAAGTGTTAGCAAAGTTGATTGTTTATAAATGGGATAATTATTAGTTATTACTCTTGAAGTGTGTATTGGGACTTTGTTTATCCTCTTTTCAAATTTCTGCTTTATGTTAATTTCTTTTTATGGTGAAAGATGCGTTATACTCATTTTGTTTTTTTTTTCATAATGCATGTAACATCCAAAAGAAAGCTTTAGAGACCCTATAAAGTATATGTATTCTTGATCAGCGTGACATTCTGAATTAATTAAGCCACGTCTGTCCGTTTGTGTGTCTGTATGGTGTTTGTTGTTGTCACTCTCCTGGTCGCAAAAATGAAGATATCAACTTCGCATTTGGTAGCAAGATTGGAAGTTTTTGCACGCTAAAAGTGAGCCAAATTGGTCGGAGCGGAAGCCTACAGTGGAGCGTAAACCGAACACAGGTCCCTTTTTCTTAACAAAAATTTGTGGGTTTTTGCTCGTTACTCAGAAATTATATAAGTTAGAAGATTGATAATTTCCATATTTACTTTCCCAAACACTCAACTCTTCACGTTAAAAAATGGTAAAAATCATCCATGCCCATATAAACTTACAAGTAATTAAATTTTATTTTTTTCTACTTTTTTGAGGTTTTATGCTTTTTTATCATAAGGCAAACAAGACAGAAAGTTTAAAATTATTTTGCACATTCCACAAATGAAGATATATAAAATGGGTCACATCTAAAATGAATATGGTAGACATTACGACCTGGTGGATTAATTTTTTCTTAGTAATACCAGCGAGATAGGTATCCAATAACAAGACTTGGAGAGTAGAATGCGAAAAGTATTGTCGCATATTCAGGCAGGATTCGGCGACCGCCGAATATAAGTTTCTTCTTTGTTCTTTTTCTTCATGTTCTATTTTCGTTTTTACTCTCAGTTCCTTTTCTTTTCTGATTTGTGATTTTTACGTTTACGAGATTAATTTTAGCTTCTTTTTTCGATTCTATAATTTCTTCTTGGAGATATGTTTTTAGATGTTATAAATTAAATGGGTACTTATCCTTTTCTTTACTTGGGTGGATGTCGCTAATCTCTCCTAGGGATGAGGATATTGTTATTTTTAACTCTGAATATAACACCATCTTGTTTTATTATCATGTCTACGTCCTTTAGAACAGTCTATTTCCTATTACGGCTTGATATCCTGTATCTTTATCGAGTACGATATGATATTTTAGGTTCAGCTTGATATTGTCGATAGTAGCTGCTAATTCGATTCATTCTATTCTATGAAAAATTATCCTCCTATTAAGCAACGTTTTTCAGCGTGCATATTATAGTGCCCTTTTATGTTTGAATAAATATTGCAGCTCATAAGATTCATCCTGCCTCCAGTGTCGACTTGTGCCGGAAAAGTGATATTGTCTGTCCGAATGGTTGCATAGTTCACACCTGTATTAGTCGGAGTACAGTTTTCGAAGAAGGTATTTGTTCTATCCTGTGATGTTGTGGGGTGGTCGAGTGCGCATTCGAAAGATTGGTGGCGTTATTGAAATGATCATTTACTTGGTTTCTATCGCGATTGTTATTATTTTGTTTTGTTACTGTTATAATTTTGTAACGTCCGCGAACAAATTCAGGGAGGGCATCTGTCGGTCTGCGTTTACCAGAGATGTCACAGTAACAGCATGCCGTTATGTGACATCGCATGGTTTTACTGTTATTGAAAAATAGCGACTAGCCGCTAGCTATGCAAAGCAAAGAAAAATAGAAAAAAATCATGCGAAAAAAAATTTTTGGGGGTGGTTTTGCTATGAAATGCTGATCGTTTTTTTGAGGCGTCGAAGTTTAACTATCCAAGCAAGCGGTTGGAAATAAAGATGAGGAAGAAAATTTAAATAAAAATTAATCAGAACTCTTTAAGATTATAATATTAAGTGAAAAATTGGTTGTAAAGTTTCTCAACAAAAAAATGAACAAATTTAAGGAATATTCTTGGGCGTGTGGTTGGAAAAACATATTCTTAAAGCTATCCATTTCCATGGTAAAAAAATTAGAAAAAATTATGGTGGAATTAAATCGGGAATGCGACATGAGAAGTACAAATCTCCCAATTGAATGTAAATGCCGGAGAAAGTAAATTTTGTACATGTAAATATTTTAATGACAATCATAACAAGATGCCTGTGGAAAATAGATGAAATAGCAATTTCTGGAAATTGTTTGACAAGAATTAAAAAAAAAAAAAAACAGAACAAAACAAAAAAAAACACAGAAATAGAAAACAAGAAAAGAAAAGAAAAAAAAACCAGAAATATGAGCGAAGGATTGTGTGTAAAAAAGGTTCCTCAAATTTAATAATTTGCTAAATAAATGGTAGTAAAAATGAAACAGTTGATAGATTCCATCTGCTTTCAAATTAGAAGTGTAATTAATTATAACTGAAATTGTTCAGATTTTAAGATTACAACTACAACTACCTTATTGGTATAATGATATGTGTTTAATAAAAAAAAAAGAAAACAAAAAAAAGAAAAAAACGAACAGTAACATTGAGAAGAATTGTAAAGTATGACAAATATATGGCGTCATAATAGACAGTAAAATGATTTATTTGAAATAAGTCTATTGTTAACAAAGAAAAAAAAGAAAGATTGTAAAGTATAACCAATAAAATGTATCGTAATAATAAAATAAACGGAGCTGATGGGAATAAGTTCTATTTAAAGTCTTCCGTGTTTATTATTAATATTCATACGTGAGTGTTAGACAAATTTTGCAAAAAACGACGCGAGCATATACATATGAACGCATATATTTGGTTTAGCAAAGTGCAAAGTCAAACGCATATGGAATTAAAACAAAAAAAAGAGGGAAGCTTTGTTACTGCAACAATATAAATTTATACGCTGTAAATCAAAGAAAATAGGACACTTTGTGGGAAGGGATCAGGTCGTCGCATTTATACGCCAGAATATATGTATATATGGAATCCATTCAGTGACGCTATTATTCAAACATCAAACCTTTTTCAACAGCAGCAACCTGCCGGACCATCCGCAAACCAACGAAGGCAATGGCACAGGATCCGGGGACACCTATCATCAATGCTAATTTAGAAACCTCACAGAATCATAGAACTATGCCGCGGTTCTAGCTTCTCCTCGATTGAATACAACGGCAGCGGTAACAACCATGGGGTAGCACGATGTACGCGGTAAGGTAGAAAAAAAAAAGAGGTAGTTTTGTATATCCTTTTTTTTTATTATTTCCTTTTTTGCTTTGTTGTTAAATGCAAGAAAAAAAAAAGGAAATGAATAACTAAGTGCACATACTCCACCGCCGAGGCGGGGTATGGACGAATGGCGTAATACGCGCACAATAGATGTATATACAAAAAAATTAAATTTTTTTTGTAATTAGTAGTTTTTTTTTTTTTTTTATTTGTAATGAGGCACCACGGGTCGAGGGCAATGGCTCTGCCGACCCAGAGCTAGTAAGTGCCACCATTACAGTTTCTATTATAATTCTGGTCGCTATTAAAATTGTAATTTGATATATGATTTGGAAATGATCTAAATCTGCTATAATTTCAATATTTTATCTTTAAAGTCTGTGATATTACCTTTCTGCGTTGTTTAGCTTAGTATTGAATGCAGTTATGGTATTGTTTGGGTGGATTTATATCTATTCCCAAGTTTGGGTTTTAATTGCTGGAATATTTTTTGTAAGAGGAATTTGTACATTTAAAGATAGTTTACGGCAGAAGAAGTATTCTATTAATTGTGTTTTAGTTTCTTCGTTTAGCGTTTTGCGTAATATTTCGACAATTATTAGGAAGGAGATCATTTCTTTGTAATTACCATTGTATGTGGGTATAGAGTTAGAAGCTTTTCCCAATTTGAAATACATTTTGTGTTCTGTGGTATTTTTTTGGTTTTGCATTTTCTAAAGGCTCTTTAATTACCTCACGTTCTAGTAATTCTTTTGCTATGTTGTATTTCTTTTAAATATTTTAATCTTACTTAAGAAATCTTTTTGCTCTGGTTATGCAGTCCCTTCCATTATTATATTAACTTATTTATTATATATTAACTTTGGTTTAATAATTTTTTAGTTCATCTAATATGTTTTTAATTGTTTCTCTTTTCTTATATGTTTTGCTGCCAAGTTTCTTCACCAAAAGATCAAAAGATTTACGACATTCATCTTAGCGATGCCGCATTCTCTCTACAAAGCGAAATACATAGTTCTATCGGTATGACTCTACATTAGGCGCTGTTTAGTTCAAATATGATGCAGAATGCATATTCGTACAAAATAATGCGATAACTGAATGTTTTAAGGTATAGCGACTTAATAATAGAGAGTGTGAATAACATGTCAGGGAAGATGCGACTTACAAGAGATGTAGTAGCCAAAAGATTTCCAGAAGCCTACAGGAAAAATTAACGAACATATAACACCCGTAGTAGACAAGTTCATATTAAAAAAGGACAGATAATTTATGTAATGTGTGGTTTTGGTTAAACAATTTTTTTTTGTATAAAGAATGCAACCATGCATTGCTAAGATTGTTAAGTTCGCGTTCTAGAAAGAGTTTGACAGGGGGAGATGTTTTTGGCGGCATTTTTCGTGGAGTTTTGCATTGTGGGTGGTTCGGTATGGGAGATGGGGGGAAACGATTAAGAAGTAAAGGAGTGTTGTCCTTCAATATTTAAATTTTTTTTTGCTTGCTCAAAGTACTAGTGTAAAAAGAAAAATAAAAGTGTTAATAAAATTGCCTCTAAAGTGAATACAAAAAAAAAAACAAGTAAGAAAATTAAATTCACTCGGAACCGACTCTTTTATTACCCAACACCGTTTACCCCGAAAAAAAGCAAAAGAAGTAAAAGAACAAACTTTTCACACTCTATAATACGGAGTGGGTGCGTGATTACTTCTAATAATAGTCTTTGTCGTAGAGGCATGTGGGCGTTGTAGTCGTGTTCTTTGAAAAGTTTATGAAAATTCCAAATCCTCTTGCAAATTTATAGGCAATATCTTCATTTCCGGTAACGGGAGAACGTTTAGCATAGGTAACGCCTTATGATAGCAGAACGGTGTTCAATTTATACCAATTGATTTCGATCTTTCCTTTTTATTACGTGAACAATGGCTCGATGTGCTAATTAGAAACTGGCTAAGTATAACAAAAACATGTAAGTGTGATCACCTAAATTTGTATTAATTGTATTTATATTAAACGATTTATGTGCAACAATTTACTCGTTTTCTATATAAAAGTTTATACTCATATACATAGTTACTTACACATGCAGTTGCATACATATAATAAATATTGTATAAAATGTAAAAAAAAAAAAAATTAAATCAACAGTGTTTTAATATACAGGAGAGAAAAGTAGGCTAGAGCACAGGGGGTATCCGTTCGGTAGGTTAGGTCACGTCCATCTGTACGTTGTTTAAAGGATAAGTAAGTGCCTCCCTTTTAGTCGTGACAATCTGAGGAATGTCAATGAGCCAAAAATATGGAACCCCTTCCGTATCTCACGAACTAGCTAGCTCAGCAAAGGCACGCGCATCGGTCTGGTACGCCTCAAAAGAGCACATTTTCGTCTGGATACTATCATGCTATAAGTTTGTATGTGCGGAATATTTCAGATTCAAGGACAGTGGTAACGTATTCCAAGCGATATAGTATATAAGTAAATGCAACTGTACTTTACTTTAATGATATAAAAAAAAAATTAACTGTAATAGTACGCTAATCAAATAAATACAAGTGGTTTCGCGACTGAAATGGGGAGTGTGTGTGTTTGTTTATGAGCATGTGTGCATTAAACAAATAATAACGAACAAATTGGTCCATATGCACAGACTAACCGACAATAGCATGAAACAGACAAGCAATTCTACAATTGAACAGATAAACAGACCAGCTATAACATCATTGAAATAAGACATATTTCTCTACTATACATTTCTTTTTTTCTTGTAACACGTCAGGTGGGCCATTTAACGCAAATATAAATAACCTCGGCTCCCGACATTTGTTACACATGCTTTCTACTACAATAACGAAATTATCCATTTCACCTGGTAGACTGCGTTGTAAATAAAAGAAATAATAAAGAAAAAAAATCTGCGAGAATGTCAACATCGTTGCCGTTTAACTCATTCGCAGCCGCGCAAAAATCGTTTAATAGAGCAATCAATTTATCACTTGTTGAACCTGACTCGCACTAGTTTTTAAAAACATTTACCTTACGTATTGAATCGTTTCGTTTGTATAAAACTTTTAAAACATCTCATGCAGATTGCGCTGCAACACAATTTGTTATATATGTCATCTTTAGTGAATTCACTGATAAATTTGTCATTGCAAGAGCTTTTTCGTCTAGAGCTTTCTTTTTCTCAACCGCATCGGCCGCAACTTTGGTCTGTGCGGATGACCATAGGTCCACAGTTATGAGAGGGCCTTCTATTTGAATGGACTATGCCAACTATTTTTGGGCATTTAGTTTTTCAGTAGTTGCTAATTGGCCTACCATTTTCAGAGTTGAAATAAATTAACGTTAACCGAAAATTTTAATTTTATTCAATGAATGCGCGACTAAAATGTATCCGTAATCTTTGTAAATGCTGAAGCCTATCCTAGTTTTTTCTTTTTATATAAAATCCTTTCACAGTTGACCACGAGGAAGCAAAACGAAAATTAGCAAAGTTTGGTTCACATCTACAGCATTTTTAGCAGCACGTTTACGGTTTTGATGGCTTGGATTCTTAATACCAATTTTTCAATTACGTTATATATACGAATGTCGTGTAGATACGTTATGTTGACCACAAATTGGCTTATTTACGCGTGAAACATCGACTGACTGCGTTTATTATTTTAATAATAAATTTAAACAGTTTCTGTACGCTATACAGGTACATGGATTTCAATAATCAATAAATTGCCTTGTCACCCTATAATTTTACTGATTTGACTGTTTATTTGCACTTACTTCTGCTGTGGTTAGTGTTAGTTTGTGACCGTTTAGAATTTTCACAATAACTGGAACTACTCCTTCAGTAGGCTTTTCACAGATTCTAGTTTTAATGTTAGTTACGTTTCTATAAAATTGACACGTGCTCATTTGTTACACTTTAAAACTTTTATGCAAATTGCAAATTGCATTGCAATCTGAGAGAAAAACTCTTATTGTATTTCTTTGTATTCTCTGTATTCTTTCTTTTTTTCCTGCACAGTAATAATATATAAAAAAATCACCTTTTTCACTTTTCGATTGATTTAAATTTATCTATGCGATAGCATCCAATATTGCTCGGCGACCTTTTCTTTTGGCATTACGTACGAACAACAACTTGTAAATTAAACGAAAACCAACAAACGAAACCGAACAAATTGGCCTTAGTTCAAAGTTTGGTTAAGAAGCAAAAACAAATGTAAATGACAAGACCAAATCTTGATTGCATAACTTGCCTACAGAAAATTGGAAATCAATGGAATTCATTATTTACAAGTAATAAAAGCCGTTACGTTTTTTTTCCTCTTCTTTTGTACATGTGAGCTCAAAAGGACGAAGAAAATTTAATTTTATTAGCTGCAAATTTTAATAGTTCTAATTTTTTGTTTGTTTATTTCTGTAAAATTCTGTTGTAAATTTAGTTTTTTACAAAAAAAATGTACAATTACTTCCTATTTCTACTTAATTTCTCTAAAATACATAATAGGAGAGAAAGCTTTGGCGAAAGTCATAATAATGCAAAGAATGGACATGATCAAGTTTCGAAACGGGCGAAAATGAGTCCTATCACCTATCATGCATAATCACGCATTTTTTAGTTGACGTTCATTAGCGACGAAGGTAAAATATGAGATCCGTTTTTGTTTCCATCACGTAAAACTCTGGTCATCATATCATATCGTTCTTCTCGAATGAAGAAACAGAATAAAGAAGCGAATTTTTGCTTACAAACAAACTAGAATATTTGTGAAGACATTATAAAGATAGAGAGCTGCTCGCGCCAAAAGTATCGAAATGAATAGCCTTTCTAGTATGTTTACATACTATAAAATATTATTTTAGGTAATTTTTCTAGCAGTTTTTAAATTACACGCGAATTTTAAGTAAACAAACAGTGTGTAAGTTTATTTTAATTTATCTATATTAGCTCGTTTTAGTACTCAATGGTTGTGATTGTAACTCAGACTGCAAGGAACAAATGCTCGAACTGATGCTTAAATGTATGATCTTGGATTTTAAACCAACCAAATTTAAAATTCAACGTTTGTTACCAAAATAATTTTGTTCTTAATTTTTCGCACTATATGAATATCAAGTGAGCGACCAGTATGTGATTGTTTTTATTTCTCCACCGCAGCTGCTTTTTCTTATAAATGTAACAAAGAACAATCAAACTAATGAAAAATGTCGGCAATTCGTCTCTCGCGTGATCTGATAGGCATGAGAGAGTGTATATAGCAGCAGTTGTGCACAGGGGAAGTAAAAAAAGCGAGAGTCTTCAAACATTTCTGAATACCGTCTCATACGTGAAGCAAAATCAGCTGAAAAACAAAAGATTAAGCTAACTTACGCAAAAAAGAACCGCGAGTGGTAAATTTTTCATAGATAATCATTGCCATAGTTTTTTCGTTTATTATCGTTTGTATAATAATTTTGATAATATGTGAGTATTGGCATATTGAAGAGTACGGTGCGAAGGATTTCAGAAAACTTCCAAATGCAAGATAAGCGATCGAAAATAAACGAGCCTTGTTGTTGTTAATCAAAATTATATCAGAGCCTATACAGAATGTACGTGCGTGGATGACATGTATAATAAAAAAAAGTGTAGATTGCTTAAATTAACTATCCTTATTAATATTGACTTTCCAAATTGTTTTCTCCTTTTTTATTCTTTTTTATCAGTTATTTATTTACCGGCATGAAGGGGTTTTTATTTAAAACAGTTGTTTCCACAATAGTACCGAGTTTCTTTTCATGTTTCTGAGTTTTTTAAGTTGCTCATTGTATGTTTAACTTTGTTATTAGAGGGATCAAAAATAAAAAGAAAGAAAATTGTTTTCATTACGCGTGTGTATATATGTAAAAATTGCAATTTTGCTCGTCATGGGAATTAACTAAAAGTAATTAATTGATTTTAATTAAACATAATTAAGCGAAAAAAGCATACAGGAAATAACGCGGACGCTTGTAAAAGAAATGTAAGTCAATAAAAAAGTGAGTGAAACAAGTTAATTTATTGAAAAGGATTGCAGTAAAGACAGATCGTTCTGTCGCTCAAGTTGCGTTTGGCTCATTAATAACTTCGTGAAGCATAAATTTCGCTTCTTCCTATAAGAAAATGTGTGACCAAAAAGAGCTTATGAATGTGTTTCGCTAGTGGTGTGGTAGATTTCCATAAAAACTTATTTACAGCAACCACTGCCGTACAAAGCGACAGTGGTGACCATAGAACATTTGTACATTTCTATTAAAAGTTTGGATAGGTCCGACAGTGTCAGTCACATTGCGGTTACAAATAGTTTAAAAAACACAAACATGTCACGCAATAAATCACGATTGCAAGCAGAAGTTTGCGGCGATTGCGGAGCAACTGGCAAGTATTAAAAACAAACGATTATGATCATTATTGTTATGATTATTTTTATGTTTGAAACGCAGACCCTTCTTGGGCTTCTATAAATCGCGGTATCCTTTTATGTCCTGATTGCTGCTCCATTCATCGCAGCCTAGGACGTCATATATCGATTGTGAAGTCTTTACGGCACGGAATTTGGGAACCTTCAGTATTGAACTTTGTTAATTCGCTCAACGCCCACGGTGCCAACAGTGTATGGGAACATCATTTGTTGGATGGTACCACCTCTTCAAACATTAAAGGCTCTTCTCGTCTACGAAAGCCCTCACCAAAAGATGCTTTACATCCCAACAAGTCGGATTTTATTAAAGCTAAACACGTACAACTAGCCTTTGTACTGAGACCCAACTTGCAAGACGATGATGATGTAAGCGGGTCATGCCTAGAAAAAGAACTCAGCAAACAATTACACGCAAGTGTGCGTACTAGCAATTTAGAGATATCGTTGCGTTTGCTTGCACAGGGAGCTGACCCTAATTTTTTTCACGAAGAAAAACGCTCTACGCCATTACACGTAGCAGCAAAATTCGGCCAAGTTTCACAAATCGAATTATTGATTATATATGGATCCGACATAAACGTCATTGATGGTAATGGGTTAACAGCGCTTGAAGTAGCCAAAACCAACAATCATACTTTGGTAGCTGAACGTTTACTTGAGGTCATGTATGAAGTTACAGATCGTATAATTATGTTTCTTGGTGGCAAGAAACCCGAGCATGCGGTAAAAGGATAGTAACGTGAATTCAATAATTCTTTTTCAATTTTTTTTCAATTTCAGAGTGGCCGACATTTACATATCCCAGAAGCCAATTCTGGCGACATTAGTGATCAATTAAAAGTCGCACGCGGTCGTTTACAATTAGTCCCCAATAAAATCTTTGAAGAGTTGGTAATGGACCTCTATGATGAAGTAGATCGCCGAGAAAATGAAGCCAGTAAGTTCGTGTGCTAATGTTTCATAGTTGAGAAACTGTTTTTGTTACACATTTAATCAATTTGGAATAGTTTGGGCCTGTTCCGTCTTTAGTGCTGAAAATATTGTACCATTTTTGCCAGCTAATCCATTCTTAAGTGCTACTCGTAATCAGGTTTGCAAAAGAATTCAAATTATATTTGATGGTGGTTGCATGCCTTTTGTTTACCTAGGGTCGCCAAAAGTTGGCCCGTTTTAGTCGAACTGAATTTGATGGGTTATTGACGGATGTTTTAATTGATGCTCGCCGACGTCAAAACATGGCTAATTTGCGTCCACTGGACATGCCAACAACTGCGCCATCGGCGTCTACAATGCAAAATAGTAATTTATCATTTTATAACAATACTAATTTGAATGTAGCTGACCCGAATTTATCCGATGATGAACCTATTTATGATCCAGTAGCTGATGATGATTACGAAGCAATGCCAGCTATAGCACAGCAGGTAAATTTTATGCGTCAACAAATACTCACTTTGAATAATAGTTTTAGTTAGTTTAATAATTTATGTGCAATCAAAGAGAACGGAGTTTTTAAATTTTTTCTAACGACTTACGAAAAATTCTTAACGGTTCGTTTATGTCCAGTATATCAAATTTCTCAAATGTTTGTAATGCATAGAGATTAAGGGGAAAGACCGTGAAGAGGTATCGGTAACATATTATTTGTCTACCTAACTAGTGAATAATAACGTTGAATCCGAACTTAAACTGAAGGCCTATTAAAGGTAGCCTATGATAAAAAATCACGCAAAGGTGGTCCACAATAACAACGTTAAAAATTACGAGATTAGCTGCTATTTGAAAATCCTTATGTTATTTTTGAAGCGGAGATGCGTTGTATATGTTAGCTTATGTTAGATAAGATATATGTATAAGTTATATATTATTATGGTATACGCATTTGCAATGCTTTCGAAATGTATTTTTTTGAAAAAAGTAATCGAATGTAGTAGCCATAATGAAATTTGGTGTTAGGTGTATAAAGATTTTTTTTGTGTAAACTATTTACTTTTGTAAAATCTGGTATAAATCCCAGCTCTCAGCGACAGCAACGCCCACGAAAGAAAATGCTGAACACAAATGTACGCACTTGTTATTATATGAAAGGTTTTGTATACGATCCGCATTTGCTAGTGGCGCATACGTGTTTTTTTGCTTTGTACGTCAAAAGGGTGGTAGGCTCAGTACATTGGTAAAAGCTGTCATTTATTTTGACAGCAATCACGCCAATGGCCCTAAATTTGGATGAAATATGCTTAAAAGACAAAAAATATAATGCAAAACCATCACAATGTTTACTTAACACCTTTGAATCATAATAAAACTGATATATATTCATTGTAGAATTCCAACCAACAGTTGTTTTCAATATTTAGATGCTTAAAAAATATACTACAAAGTTTAGTTTGTGTGTAATTTATATTTTTCCTTTTTATTTTTAATTTTCATTTTATTATTTTAAATTTTTTAATTTTTTAAAATTTTTGTTTCTTCTTTTAAAGACCATTGCTCATCAATCAGCCGCCCAGGAAGAAACTAACTTAGAAATGGAACATTTACGTAAACAGATCAATGATTATGTTTCAGAAATCAATCAGTTAAAAACAGTTGTACAGAAACTGTCCAACGAAAATTCTGAATTGAAGTCAAAATTTTCAAATGCGACTCAAAGAACTTTAAACGCGTCAAACAGTAGCATTTACGATGAACCCTTGTGAGCACAGCATTTTTAATTCTTGTTCCAATTTTCATTTTTCTTTATTTCTATTATTTTATTATTTTTCTTATGAAGACGCATTGATTTTACCCCAAACGATCAAGAACAAGAGCTTCGTTCATTGCCTGAGGGCTCAACCACCAATCCTATGATGGTAAACATATCAAATTGTTCGTCTTCAACTACTTCGTCGGCCACCAATTCTAACCAATCAACCATTAAACGCCCCGCCAGCATGTACGAAAGACGTTTGACTGCTACTTTTACAAAGGCACAAAATGATTCACGTAATACAACTTCTATGTATCAAATGGCGGGTGATAAAGTGCTTAGAGAAGAGCTCAATCAAAAAGCTGATATCGTTACTCACCGCCTTAAAGAATTAATACACTCTATGCAAGATAGGGGTAATCATGGAAGTTTAGTGCCTTGCGCCGAACACATTAGGACGTCTGTTTTGGAACTAATCAAAGTGTTTGCTGTACCGGTGAGCATTTATATTAACTTTTATCCCACCATCGAAGAACGCTAGTGCTTTTGTAAAACCTAGGTGTTAACGTAAGAGATGTCTGAATCTGACTTACTCAGGTCTGTCCGTGTCCTGTATTGATGATAAACATTTCTCACATACCCTTGACGCAAGTTTAGAAAAGTAGTGGCGAAAATGTGGGGAATTATTGGTTAGAAAAATTTCGATGAAAGCAAAAAATTGCAAGGACCTAAAAACGGAATATTTGCTCCAAAGAATTAAAATTAAAGGCTAAGTCTATATAATATGTATGGTGGGTATAAAAGATTCGTTTCAGAGCGTTTGCAGTTAATGAGTTAATGGGTTAATTTTTCTTCTACTTAAAAGTCAAATTGTAACGAAACTATCCGTGAAACCTTAATGCAACTAAATCGAAATAATATTTTAATACAACACAGTTGCGAAAACTTGCGTAGCGCCTTGGATACAGATGATACGGCCGCCATCGACAAATACACTAAAGATGTCCGCGAGTGTGCTTACTACATAGCCAGTGCCACAAAAACTTTGGTTTTACAATTAGATTAAAAAAGGAACTTAAATAACTTTTATTTAATTAATCATCCAAGCCAAACTTTTTAAAATGATTTTCGATTATGTAAGAAGAATATTTAAGAAAAACCTAAAAAGTTAAATAACCTTATGTACGCGCACTCATTAAACATTGATCTAAATACACGCTTGTTTTACTTCCATCGAAACCAAGTTGCCAACAAATTTTTTCTTATACCTATGATAAAAGATTCTTCACGTTTATGAAAAAATGCAATCCTGTCTTGATTATATAAAAAGTTTTTAAGTCCTTACTGAAATAGTTAGATTGTTACCTTTTCGTAACTTTAGACTTTAAGGAAAGGGGGAAGTTGATTTACGTTTTTATTCGTCATCACTGCCGCTTCTACCATTCAAGTTGAACGAATTGAGCAACATTAAGAAGTAAACACGCGTTTGTTTGAAATGTCCTTAGAGCTATAAAAAATATGTTAAGATAATACAAAGAAATAATTACTTAATGCTTTTTAATATAAGCAAATAAAGATTCCCATCGTTTTACTAGTTGACGCGAGTATTATGCGCTTTTTTTTGGTGAATTTCGGTGTCTAATTAGAAAAACGGAATTCGTTACTATTAGTTAGTGATACTAACTTTTATGTGCAAAAGATCGGCCAAGCAGTGAATTAAGGCCGCGTAATTGCAATTGATAAAGGACGTTAAGTTAAGTTAATTAAAGTATTAAAGTTAAAAAAACCATAGTGGAATTATTTTATATAGATTATTCCATGACATCAATGAAATATTGAGCTTGCATTTTCTACTCTTCCAGCAAATAATCACTTAAACTAGGCGTGTGCATACTTGACGTGCGCCACAAATTAAAAACGTTAATAAAATTAAAACCAAAAGAAAATAAATCAAATATAACACACTTCAAAACATTCATTCAAGTTGCATAAACAAATGTATAATAAGTGAGAGTGAAGAGCAAAGATATGCAAATAATAAAACTTAGAGGTACAATTAAAGAAGTATACATCGAAATATGTTGCAATTTATCAAATTTAAATATATTAGAACTAAATGCTCGGTTCGCCTGCTTCATCAAGTAGTAGTATATGGGTTGAAAAGATGAGTACGTGACTACGGTACTAATTAGGTACTGCGAAAGCTAAATTTAATATTTTAGTTTTTTGCTTTACGTACGCACACTAGTTTAGAGACATCTTCTTTATACCTTTTAAAAAACAATAAAACATAGCTCATTTTTCACGTTGCTACTGATTGTTCAATGCAACATTGAAGTAGCTGTAGTAGAATATAAAAAACAAAAATATTAGCAGCGATTAAACTAAGTGTTATTTTCGAGTTTTCTGTTATATCAATGCAGGAACAGTGCGAGAAACGCTCCATCATAGCTGTCAAATCAGGCGTAAGCAAAATAGTACACGTTTTGCGCTAATTTGGTTTTTCAGAGTTAGCATTGGTTGTTTCGAGTTGCATCTAAAAAGAAGTGCAAATTAAAAATAAATTTTAAACAAAGTTATTTACTTACAAACAGCTGAACCAAAACAAAAATTTAAAATTTGCGAAATGTAAGTAAATTAATTTTTTTTTGTTTGCTCCAATTGTCTAATGAATAGTCTTAATTTCCCTCAGCTTGTAATCAATAGTGTATCGCCACTCTTTTATACGTTTTCATATACTGTCGCAATCATTGATAAAGTGATCAAGAAATAATAAAAAACCTATCATTTTACTGATGATATTGCCAAATAGCCTAATCCATTTTGTTAAACCACTTAGGAACCATTTTAATTAATTTATACATTAATCATCTCGCTTCGGGGATTAAATCCATCCAGATCTTACTGTACGCTGACGATGTTAAGCTGTGTTCTCCTTGGAATCGCAATTGTGTCAACTTCGAACTGACTTAAATAACTTGGTTACATGGTGCTCATTAAATTTTATAAAATTAAATCTAAAAAAATGTAAAAAGCTTTCTTTCTCAAGGAGGAATTTATTCAATATTGAATATTTCACCGATCCACAAAAATTGGGAAACGTAGATTCGTTCACCGACCTTGTGTCTCTACCTTCTCACGAAGATAGGTTACTTCTTTACTTTCTTGTTCACTTTAGAAACGTAGATTTACTCTTGGTGTTTCCTTCTTAATTAAGTTAGCAAGTGGTACTATCGCCCTCATTACTTGCTGAAATAAACCTCATTGTCCCGAATCTACTTTCTAAGAACCATATCTTCATACAGCTTAGTCCATATTAACATAGGATTTTTTCAATTCATTTAGAATTCTTTTGAAACAACTACCTTTAATACGTCCGATTTTCCTACGTCGTATTTAAACTAATTTGCAATCCTCACATCTTATTATTATTAATAATTGCGTGGGCAATCTGTAGCCCGACCTAGAAGATCTATTGTACTCACCCGTGCCGTAGTCTTGCAGCTTCAGAATTCTTATGATTCCCGCCATCTTCTTTGGTTAGGAGCACCACAATGTCTTTCGCATTATAAAGTGCTCGCCAAAAACATGGTTACTCATTCTGCGGATGGCCTCACCTTCGCATAGGATATGATAGAACTTCTCACTCGTTGCTTGGCCAAATCTGCATGAATCGGTATCGGATATACCCATGTTTTTCAGGCGGTATCGGAATTATAACCCTTATAGAAGCCAGCGACGGTGGGTCGCCTCCTCTTAGTTTAAGTGCCCTAACGGAAGATTTTATGACCCTTTTTGTCTGCCGTTGTTCTGCATATTGCTTCGAATCCGCTTTATTCTGCGCCTAATGCGATATCGGCCTATTAATGTGGCTTCTTAGTATGCAACAAAATAGTTCGGGCCCCTCGTGTTCCCCTGTTGGTTAGACAATCCGACCTTTCCTTGCCCTTAACACCCGAATGGCCCATATTAGGTACACACCATTATTCCTGGCTATCTAGGCATTCCAAACAAGCCTGAATGTTATAATTCGCCCCTTTAGGGACCTTAAAGCGGCTTGACTGTCGGAGTGTACGCATATCTATCCTCTCCTGCACTTCCTTCTTAAGCATTCATGTGCACATGCGGTGATTACGTAGACTGCTGCTTGGAATATGGAGGGACTATGATATTTCATTTCATTTGAATAGTCAAGGACAATGTCCTGTAGGTGCGCCAATGGTTTCTCTTTTTCGAGAAAGGCACTATTTTTTGTCGTTTAGTCTCGCTAGCATCTTATCTTTGACGACGGTCCAAATAAAAGGAAAGTACACGAGAACATTCTCTATTGGTCCTCTTAGTTAAGGACGCTCCTGATAGCTCCGAACTAGTAGCCGTGTAATTCAGCATATTGAGTATGTAATTGACAATCAGTTTTGGAATGTTTTTGATTTTCAGTGAGGGCTTCCTTGTACTTTGCCAAATCATTGGACTTTTTATCGCTGTTGAACAATTTTCTGGGCCAATATCACGGCTTTTGAACGCTCTGATTCCACTAAAGCACATCCCTCGTGACTTTTTGCTCTTTAGAGAACAGCTTGCTTTGTAGGCCTGTTGTATGTTGGAACGCAGCGTCTGTGCTCCGTGTTCAATGGCCTCAGCCCTGTTGTTTCTGTTTTCAGAGAGTAGAATGCGAAACACTTTACAATTCACACATGTAAGATCTCTGTAGGTTTGACACGATACCTTGCCGGCCATAATGTCAAACCGTATGGGTTGATGGTCGACCTATGAAACCTCCCTGGTGAGAGTAAGATCTAGCACCGCATCCCTGATCATGTTTCTGGAAGTAGGGTTGTTATATTTATTTAGGTTAAAAAGATTATTTTCTAAGAAGTATTCAAAAAGGCACTCACTTCACGAATTATCACATGGGATGCCCCAAACAGTATGGTGGGCGTTGGCGTCGCAGCCGACTAGCCAGTCCAGTGTGTGGGATTTGCAGTACTGAATAAGGCTCCGTTCCTCAGCTGTGGGTGCCTCTGCCTCACCCGATAAGTACGTGTAGGCTGTCGTCATTGAACGATTTCCATCGGGGAATGACTTCCCAGCCATGAAAGTGTTTGGTGTTGCACACCAACTTCTCTTTCGCACTGTGCAAGACTTGAAAAGCGTCTGTATTTACCCAGGGCTAGAAGAGGGCTGTGGCGAGACCTCTGTTTGTAAACCTCCCGCTGAGAACCGAAGAGGCAGCTTCAGTAATGTCGAGATTCATTTGGATGCATCTCAAATGCAACGTTGGAGGCGCGTTCTTTAAGCTTCGTGAGCCCGTGGTTGCCGCGGAGCGCAGCTTGTTCAACAGTCCATTCACCGTTCATTGGCCTGTACCCCAGTGCCGGTTGTCTCTCGAGGCTGCAGAGGGCTCGGCCGTTCTTTGAGAGTACAACTAGCTCCCTGAATGTCCACTGTCTATCAGACTCTTAACCGAGTTTTTTGATAAAAGTGCCGCAGCGGGCTTTTTGCCGGTCCCAAGTGATTTACCCTCCACCGCTTAGGTAGAGTTTGACGACAGGGCTTTAAGAGCGGTGCCCTTCTATGGCTTTTTTGCCGGCACCATCGTCTTCAGCCATTCCGCCGCCTCTTTCCCCTTACAAGTAAGTACGAGTCAATCAGGGCGGAAAGTGCAACTAGCACGCTTGACTTGTAGATGCTATCTAAGAGAGCACTTTGTATCGCCCCCAATTGGTCGTCCTTCCATGACGTCTTGGTGTAGTTGTATGGGATAATTCCTATCCTAATCATCTCCGCCCCTTCCTTATAAGAGTTCCGGGTGCCTGGGCCGCGGTGCTGTTCATATTTCCACTGGGAGCTACTGCAGTTCCAGCCGCTGCGTGTTTTGGTGGATTGCCGGGGCTAGAGGCCGCAGAGTCTTGCAGTCTAACCCGCTTGCAACCTATATTTGGCTTCGCCGTTTCAGAGTCCCCACAAGTCGCTTTTGCGCTCATGGCGCCTTTGATTGCAGCTTGGAGATGACGGTGGGAGTTTCCACTTAGCCTCTTTTTCCACCTTGCTCTCCTCCTTTAGTCATTTGGGAGTTCCTATCGAAGTTCTTTTAGGAGGTTTAATTTCCTCCGTCGATACCTTATATGCTCCCCTAAATAACGCGGGATGAGAGCCGAGATAAAAGTCTTTGTCCTCAGCTGGTATGTTGCCAATACCCGAGGTGTCCGCAAACAACATCCACAATTTACTCTGCCATTTTGACCATTGCATTCCCTTGATAATTTGGTTTTAATGTTCCGTTTCTTTCTCCATAAATTGTGTCTGAAAGAAAATAACCAGTCGAGACAGAGTACTTTCATAGCTAAGTGATTATTTTCTTTCCCCAGAGGTCACCAGGTATTTTGGCCACAACGTTCCAAGACACACTCACCTAGTGCCATTCATCCTTAAGGATGGTACTTATGAAACTCAGGATTACGCGTTTTATCGAGTTCGCCTTTCTAGATCCGTCTTGTTCTATTAAAATAACGGTGGTACATCGGGAAGGGAGCAGCACTCGTTCTACGCATGACGATCTGGATGCCCATTATGCTCGTGGGAAGTCCTAAGGGAGGTGAATTCGCTTTCAACCATCCGCTCTTCCGTCTGTCGCCCGGTAATCATTACTCCACACGAAAAAAGAGGTCTGTGCCAAATGTGTACATGCATTTTTTTTCTCCCTCGTTCATTTTTACAAACATATCATTCTTCCTTTTTTTTTTGTTTTTTATATAATTTTTCACTTTGTATTGCTTGTAAGAGCCCGTTGAATCTATTTTAGATGAGTTTCATAATAAACAAATAAATAACTTTCGTTTAATAATTTGCTTAGACCATACGGACTTAAACGACCATATCTTTGATGCCATTTTATTATATTATTCTCATGAGCTACATTATATACCTTTGCATTACAACGTTTATTCAAATTACGATTTTGTAACTTATACTTTAAAGACAACGACAAAAACACCTTCCTTTCAATATGCTACGAAAATTTTATTATCTTCGTTATCCGTCATCACAGCTTTACTTTTTTAAAAAACTACGGTAGAATTTGCTTGTTATGTCGTTATGGATTGACATAGAATGGAAATGTAATTCGAGTACCTACCAGACATTGTTGGGTATTAAATTGGTGAACTCTGTCTTCAGAACTACTATATCACTATCTGCAGCGTCGGTAATGTGTCCTGTGGCTAAGACAATTTTCCGCCTTTGGACCCTAGAATTACGAAAATTATACCGATTGCGTCACATATGAGAAGACGTTACGCTATGCAGGATCCACATTTAGTGCCCAACGAACGAGTTCTTTTCTGTAAAAGTGATCGAATATGACCCTTTTTTCCTTATTTGAAACGGTTGTAACTGCCATTGTGCATTTCCTTTTCATTCAGCTCATATTTTTAATGATTGACACGGGTTTCTTTATTTCGTCTGCTTTTATTTAAAAATTCTCGTTTCATTTCTTTCCAATATTTCTTCACGAATTCGCAGCAAATATATCGCCATCACATGCCTCATTTCTAGGGCGTCGCCGATCCACTTCTTCTAAAAGTTTTAAATTCAAATTTTTGCAAGATGGTAGGACGTCTCTTCTCACCATAGCTACCACGAAACCTTCCACATCATCCATGTTTCATATCATACTGCATATGAGTGTCACATATAGTAAATCTTCATTCAAAATGATGTCGATTTCTTTTAAATCATCCACAATTGAGCAAAATTCATTATCTGATTTTTAAATTTATCATCGGTTTTAAACTTGAAACGAACCAGTTTTTTGAACAGAAATATTGTTCTGCTTGCTTGCTTTGTCCGCCTTATACATATCACTTAGAACATTCCACAAATCTTGTGAAGTTTAAGCATTGCAGTTGCTGATGCCTCTTTGTCACATTTTTGCCAAATGAATTTTTTGACTCCTGTTTTCGACACTTGTCCTGAATTGTGTGCCATAAGTTTAATGTGATTAACACACTTTTGATCTGAAAAGGAAATTTATTTCGAATAAAAAAAATAAAATTACAGCTGACAAAAGTTTCTAAGAATAATTGAATTGAATCTTTTGTATAGTTTACTGTTTAATTTTTTAGACTCAAGACGTACTTCTTACCTTTTGCACATTGCGTCGATTACCTGCTCTTCCATCGTTTTTTTTCCTAACCAGTTAATTTTTTTTTTTAATCTATTTAAATTTGTTTAATTTTTTCTTCTTTCTATTTGTTGTCAAATAACAAAAACACTAATAACCATCTTAAAGCCTGAAATACTAACCATATGGTTGTTTAATTTTGATATGTACATCGTCATTTCGACGCAGATATTTTATAAATTTTGAAAAATTTTAGGTCACGCACAACGCAATGTAAGCTAGATGTTCATCTGCGTTAAATACAGACAATCAATTTTATTTTGACAGATCGTGCGCCAGACAAACTACATAACGCAATGATCGTCTTTAGCGCATTTTAAAGTATTTGCTTTTTTCGTTTTTGACACGTATGTAGTTTGTATTCCTTCATTGCAGCGAAACTATATGCGTTCAACAGGTTGGTGCCTGATTACGGTATTGATTATTTATTGCGAGAGTTAAAATTCGCTTTTGAAGTTTTTGCTTTACGTGTGCACAATAGCTGTGAAATTTGGTCTCTTATATCTTCGAAAAAGTAATGAAAAATAGCTCTCGATAAACTAACTTTCATTTTGGATTTTTTTTTTTTATATAAATACAGAAAAGGTGAGAGAAGCGCTCCATCATATCGATCATATCAGACGTAAGCAAATTAGTACGCGCTTTGCGTTAATACCGATTCCTCAGGGTAATCATGTAAGCGGGCGATCCCCGTGATAATCGTCTGGTTTTTTAAGAGACAAATGATTATCGCCTGTTTTGTTTAGGAAATAATTGCTTATCGCCAAGAGGCTAATCATGTGCTATCGTCGCCGGCTTGCTAATACTTCCTCTCAAATTTGCCATTACAATACATTAATAACTGAAACAAACATAAAAAAAGAGAGCCAGATTGACGGTTATTGGTTTTGTATAAACAAACTACATATGGTAAATAATAAGAAGCATGCAAAATGAAATGAGTGGAAAATTGTATAGAATTTGTGTTAGGCTATGTTTAGCTTAAATTAACTCGATATTTAAAAAAAATTATGCTTACTATCACCACATTTTTTTTCTTTTTCTACACTATTCAGAAATGTAATTTCTGACAATCTTTATTTTTTTTAAATTTTTGGTATAATACTCCATTTTCTAACAGCTGTTTATATTTTTCTTGTGCAGCTGCTTTTTTACAAATGCAACTCTAAAACAGAGTCTTGTGGTCATTTTGCTCATTTTATACTCAATAAAATGTAAATTTGGTCTCAGCGACGGCAGTTTCACTGTGGCCAGATTTCACGTAACTTAGAGAGTTGATTTAGCGATAATCGCCAGCTTTATTGCCGCTGGCATACATGGTTATCCCCTAGAATTAGCGTTAGTTGTTTAGACGTGCATTTATAGGAGAAAACAGATGTAAATTAAAAATAAAATAAATTTCAAACAATGGTGTTTTCTTACTGTCATACACGCATGATTGCGGTAGAGCTTTATAATTTTCGCCTAGCTGTAGTCAGCCGCATGTGTGACATAAATTTTTTTCTTTTTTTAAAGGTACTCCTGCTCACAGGCCTTACATGCTGCAACTCCGCCTGTAAAGCCCGTTGTCTGTACTGTTCGATGTTCGTTGGCTCATTCTTTGTCCGTTAGTCCGTATTCCCTGTCTCTTACCCTCACTCACACGCACACCCACGCGTACTCCGTCTCAGCGGTACCTGCGGACTGCTTAGTTTGTCATCATTCTCTTTTTTTTCGCGTAATTGATCAATAAAGAAAAAAATGTAACTGCTATTAAGGTATAATTTGCGTTTCAATTTCCCTTTTCTTTGTTTCCTTAACATATAAAACTAATTTCAGCGATATTTATATTTGCTTAACCATATATGCAAACAAACAAGCAAATAATAGACAGTAACCTAAAAGCTACATAAATGTCAATGCATAAGAAAGTCTTATACAAACCCAATCACCACATCTACGGTACAGTTAGTCGATGACTTGACTGTCAAAGATGCTGGCTCACTCTCAATACTTTCCCCATCCCCAATACTTGACCCATCAAATACTATTCCGCAAGAAGAAAACAGTCAACACGATGATCAATATGCTCCTTAGGGCTTTCAGTTCGACGATGATCCCTTGCATTTAGAACGCATTCAAGATCTTTTTTTTTCCACCAAATATTGGTAAAAGGAAGGTTGTCGAACATGTGCCAATGTCAACGGTATGATCGACAAATAACGATGCAAACTTTTTTTTTTGCTATTTATTGCGTAAAATCTTGATTGAAATACATGTTATATCCTTCGGCATGGTAATGGAATTTTGCTTTTACATACTTCTGCATCCAAAGCAAACCTAATACGAATAATAGCTTCTACCTACCTGCATCAGAAGTTATTTATGACTTAATTTCTTAGTTCTTTCATTTCGAGCAGGATGGTCACTCGAATAACACTAACACGTTAAATCAGTCTAGCTCAAACATATGATATGATTTTAATGAAGCCAATATAACACTTCTTAAATCTCATCTCTCACACATTATGCTAGATTTTACTGCTGGAAATACGGAAAGCCTAATATCCTCTTTCTGCAATTTATTAGACCTAGCTATTTCTGCATGCGTTCCGCCCAGACAACCGCCTCTTCAAAGCACTTACCTGCCATGGTTCAATAAAATAATTAAATACTATAAACGGAAGAAAAACAAAGTTTTCAATAAATACATGAAAAGTCGATCTGCATAAGACGATTTCGTGTACACTTCGGTGAGACACAGATTTAACTACGTCAACCATCAAAATTATACGCAACTACATTCATAGGGTAAAAACATCGCTTCATAGTAACTTTATCAACCCTCCTCCATCTCTCTTAATGGCTCCGACACCCATATCAAATCAAAAAGTCGACCACGATTCCGCATTTAGTCGTTTTAGATAGAAATGTTTTACAAGATTTAAGGTCACTTAAATATAGGTATAAGCCTGGGCCTGATGGCATTCCATCGTGTATCATCAAGACATGCTCTGAAGAATTATGGACTGTTATCTCAAATATTTTTAACCTTTTTTTGAAGACGGGTGTTTTAGTTTGATGTTGGAAGAGCAGTTTCCTTATTCCAATTCACAAAGGTGGAAGCAGACATCTGGTGGAGAACTATAGAGGCGTTGCCATATTGAGTATCTTAATTAAATTGTTTGAATGAATTCTTACACAGCAACTAGCTATTGCTATCAAATCCTATATTTCGCCATTTCAGCATGGCTTCCTAAAAGCAAAATCGACCTTACCACGTTTCAAAGTTTTCTCTAGTGGCTCTCACACGGATGTCATTTACACTGGTTTTAGTAAAGCTTTTCACTTCGTTGGTCATAAATTATTGAAACTGCAGGCCTCTGGCCTGCTTTTATACTTATTCAAATCGATAAGATCTTATCTCCAGAATACATCGTTTGAGGTTCTATTTAGCTCCATCATCTTTGACCAACTCCCTGTGACGTCTGGTGTCCATCAAGGTTGGCTCTTATTGTTACGTAGGCTTAACTCTATGTTATTACATTAATGATCTTCCTTCGGTGATTAAGTTTAGCCATATATTAATGCATGCTGACGATGTTAAACTGTTTTCTTGTTTTCCATCGCTCTTGTATCTCCTTCAATCTGACTTAGACATCTTGATTATGTGCTGATCTCTCTGTAAATAACGCTAGGTCAGTCCTTGGTTTTATTAAACGATTATCTAAGGAGCTTGACGACCTCTACTTTACAAAAAGACTATATATGAGCTTAGTGAAGTCAATACTTGAACATCCGTCTGTAATATGGTCACCTTCCTATAGGGGCTACATAGAATCAATAGAATCTATTGAAAAGCAATTCCCGTTCGTTGCCCTTAAGAACGTGGGCTGGAGTCCGCTTGTCTGCTTGCCTCCTTAAGAAAATAGATTGCTTTTGCTAGCCTTGCCTTCAATTAAGTTAATAAATGGTATTATCGATTCGCTGACATTACTTGGAGAGATAAACATCAATGTCCTGAACCGTTTCTCAAGGAACGTTACTTTCATAAAGCTTACTTAACGTAGATATAACTACGAGCTTTTTAACTCTTTCTGAGCCTTTTGTGAAAATCTAAATTATATCTATAGTTTAACCTCAATATCGGATTCACTAAAAACTATCAAACCAACTCTCCTAAGTACGTGCGCTTTGCCTATGTCCTATCCAGATTAGCTTCTAATCTCGGTATATTCATAAGATTCGGAAATTGATGTGCATTTTTTCACTACTATCGTTTGCCAATATTTTGCATGTTCGCAATAGCTTGAGGCTTGACCTTCAACAAGAATTTACACCGATTATGGGTGTGACTCTGTGATAGAACTGCACATCCTTTTTTTCTGTATTTATTTATACATGAATTTTGTTCTTTTTATTTTCTTATTTTTTCTTTATTTTTCTTAAATATTTTTTAGTGGCTATTGATAACACTTAGCACAAGATTTATTTGTAAGAGCCATTTAAATTTGGCTGTCAATTTATTTATATTAGCTAAATTTAAATTAAATAAAATAAATGGCGTCTGTCACCTATTCTCATTATCGGACTCTTTAAAGTCCATTAAAGCAACATTTCTTAATACACGAGATTTACCAATGTCGTACTTAAACTAGCTTTTAACCCTAGAAAGTTATTATGATTCGAAAATTAGTTGATGTTAATTATTATCGGTTGCCAAGTTTATGCATGTTTGCGATGGCTTAGGGGTTCACTTGCAGTTTGGTCCTGTACCGGTATGTGTGTTTCTTTTTTCCTTCTTATTTGTTTTATTTTTACTTATACTAAGTTTTAATATTAATTAATATAAGTTTTGCTTTAAGAGTCAATTGAACTCGACTGTTATTTGTCTAGTCGAGTTTCATGTATAAGTATAATTAAAATAAATAAATAAATAAATAAACAATAACAACTACATTGGTGAACAAAAGTTGAACAATAACAAAGTAAAAGAAGCAACGCACATTTAGTAATAACAATAACATTTGAAAATAAACGAACGACACAGAAGCATACGACGGTTGCGATTCTGCTCGTGGTAGCCGTTGCTATCAAAGAGTGCTTATGTAGATGATCCATATATTCTGTATGAAGCATTTTTAAAAGGTACACTTGGCTTACCGTTGTGAAAGCGTTAATATCAGCTAGTCTGTACAGCGTAGTTCGTTTGCGAAATTTAATTTCTAAAAATTAATTTAATATTTGGTGTTAAAAAGTTATGTGCTCTGCACCGCAAGCAAACGCTAACTTGTAAATTACATTGTGGATAATTCGAGCGCTAGAGCTGACAGTAAGTACATGGTACTGCTGATTAAGGATGCCTGTACTATCTATTTCTTCTTCTTTCTGGAAAGTTAGTGGCCTGCACTGATTTAAAAAACTTAACACCACCATATCATTTTTGTATCAAAAAGTTCGCGGTCTCAAGAGAAAATGACGATGAACTGGAATGCTCTATTCCTGCTTTGTATCAACATATATTTACTGAGTTTTCCGATTAGATCTGTAGTCTGTGTCTTGTAACATTTAATGTCAAGAGATTGATTTATTTATTTTTTGCTCTGGCTAACACAGTTACAAAAAAAATATAATATAAAAAAAATGAGATACTAAAAGAATGTGATGGGTAAATATAAACTTGTGTCAATGTTGCTATGTCTCTTTTCTCTATCCTTTAACTTGTCGTATTGTTTCTCCGTTTTACCTTGTCGTCCATTTTCTGACCTTCATCTGTCCTATGTCCACAGATACGAATTAGTTTGCCCTTTAAGTCGCTATCAAGTCACCTATTATTCGTTCAATACACTACACCCTATATCTCCATCACGAAATCGTTGCACTTGTTTAATACTTTCTTATATTTTTTTTTTTATATGTTTGCGCAAGGCTGAATAAGTAAAAGAGAATAGGCTATTTTAACTATGTTAAAACAAAATCCAAGTAGTCTAATTTATTCTAAAAATATTTTTTTATTTTCCTTTTGAATGCTGCAAGCGGGTGTAGGCTTGAACAGATCCTTAAAGATGTTTCACTCAATCGATTTTGTAGTCTTTACTCATACGTTCTTTAGTATCCAGGACTTCGGCTTTGCGGATTTGCTGTAAATCAAACATCGCATGGATTGTTGAACTGTGTCTTCGACAAGGAAAATCTTATCTGTATAAACTGCATGACTAAATTGTACGAATGCCCTTTCGAATGAATATTAAAAATTTTTGATTGCAGAAGAAACCAAAATTCACACCAGGGCAAATGTAAACTTATTGAGTTGATTTATATAAACTCGTAGGCATAACTTATAAAAATTTTTATTTTGCTTTTTTTTTAATTTTATTTAATTTTTAATATGAAGGTTGCTCCTTCATAAGTATCAATGTAAATTTCAGAATTTTGTTTTATACATTCTTTGCCTTTATTTTGCATAATATGGCATGTTTTCGTTTATTTTTTGTTTAATAATTATGTTATGGTGTTCTTTATAATATCTCAAAGTTAAACTTAAGTATAATGTTTTCATGGGGCTTTTTTACTTTTTAAGGAAATCCAACAATATGTTTTATTTTCTTCATTAAAAAAAATCAAAGTAAGAAAAAGAGGAAGGAGCACTTTGTAACTCGTTAGTCTATATGTCCTCAAAGGTCTGTCCAAATATTGACTATGCTTAGGATCAGTTTAAAGTGCTATACGAAAAGGATCGGAGGCTGTAGAGACGGATCCCGCCCTAGCTTGTTCGGAAGATTTGGGGGTTTTATATTTTTGTCTCACGGACAATCCGCAAACGATTATATCTGCACGTGCTATACCATTGTAGGAATGAACCAAGGCCAATTGTATAGCCTACCCTACCGTTGGTCTCCTTTGGCCCAAGATTTGTAATGAGAGACTCCAAAGTTGGCTCCGATGACCCCTCTACAGTTCCTCCCATAATAAAACTAAAAACTTTATTACATTTTATATATATGTATTTTATTTGTAATTTAATTTAATTCGTACCATGTTTCATAACACACAAGAAAAATGTTAAAAAAATTAATGTATTTTAATAAATAGAGTGAGCGTAAGAATTAAGTTGCAACTGCACACATTTGTTTATACATATATTAATCAAAATTATAAACGTGCATAATATATACCGAATAGTAAATACAATAAGATAAAAACCCGACGTAACAGTGATGTACGGCACAATATGCTGTTGAAATGGTATGGCAGACCGATAAAAATGGTGTATGTAACTGATTACGTTTCGACGCTGTAGATAACTAAAGATATCAGGAAGTTGTAGATGTTGTACATGTTTAAAGAAATCACGATCACATGATGGTCGATTTACCACTTATAACCACGTTTGGAACTGTTGCCACAGATGGGGTTAAAATACGTTTGCAAATCACTGGAAACCGTCTTTTAGATCTCTTGCTTTCAACATTATCATACAACACACTTTATAGATATATATGCGTATATTCAAATTTTATGCAAAAAAAATGCATCCGACAGTTTATTATAGCAGTATGCTATACACTAAACTTTGGATGAACATGGAGACTGATAGTCGCGTACAGTTCCTTATGTTTTACATTTTCAGCATGTTTTCTTTTTGTAAAATGAAATTCTTTAAAAAAAATGAAATTACAGTGTTATTTTATTGCGATCTTTGAAAGTGTGGTTTCACTTTTTAGCTATTTTAAATTTGCTATGAGGTTTGTTATTTATCTTTTTAATGTTTGTCTACCATTTTTAGTTATTTAGTACAAAGATCACTTTTTGTTCACTTATTACAATTTTATTACAGTTCATTCATACAATTCACGAACTCTGCCAACTTTTCGTTGAAATAAGAAACATTCTATCCCATCTTCTCACATACCACAAGACATTTGACATTAAGACATACAATTTGTTTGCATACATATTTTCCAGCACAAAAAAAAATTATTCACTCGCTCCAGAGAAAACGTTTTGCAATCAGAGTTCTTTTAAAAAAAAGATAAATTGTGTCATAAAGGTTTCTCAATTTTTCGGGAATTCTTCATATAGTTTCTTTAATCCACTTTCACGTAAGTCGCCATTTTTTTTTTTTGTTTTCTAACATAGTTTTGCAAAGTGAAATCCTTATAAACCGCTTTTAGTTATTTCAACGTTTACCGTTGAATTTTTACGTTTGGTCAGAATTTCATATGAAAATGAACAAGATCAAATTCAGAAAAATTAATAAAAACTATACACCCGGCTAGCAACTGAAACTCCACTTTGCTTTCTTATTCTGTCGATCACTTACCATTTGTGGTACAGGGTATATTAAGAACAAGAGAAAGGCTTAAGATAGAACCACCTTTTATTATGCCGATCGATTCAGAATCATAATCTGAATTGATCTAAGCCTCTTTGCCCGTCTGTCCATTTAATTTGTGCTCAAGCTACACGCCGCAATTTTTGATATATTTTGACGAAATTTGGTACAATGACTTGCTTTGATCCAAGGACGAACGCTATTGAAAATTGTTTACATCGGTCCACGTTTTCGGCCACTCCCCATATAACGCCCTATTTTGTAAAGTCGCTAAATAGAAAAAAATTGTAATTTTCAAAATTTCTCGGCAAAAGTGGGTAAGTAGTAGTATTTCGACATTCTAAATTGGTATGAAAATTTTGGACCAGCTGGGGCAATTTTTGACCTCATATAATGAAAACGACAAAGAGGTTTATACGACAAAGAGGTATAATTTTCAGTGCTTCATGATGAAAATTCTATCAGAATAATATTTTAACATTAAACAATTAACTGGATCATTTTTTTACCCTATCCTAATAAGGATTTTCTTCACGATGCTTCATGATGAAAATTCTGTCATAATAATAATATAACATTAAAAAATTAACTGGATCATTTTTTGTACCCTACCCTAATGAGGATTTTCCCGAAAATTTACCCTTTGCAGAGCAGAAAAGTCTAAGTTTTTTTTTGCGGTGATGAAAATTGACTCATAATATTATAGTGATTTCATACAAAAATGAACTCTGCAAAATTTAGACCATGTACGCCTATTTTTTTGATCCTGCCTTATTTAAGGATTAAACTTGTACTTCATTAGGTTGCGTTTTTGACCCGCTTCCCCATAAATACGCACATGAAAAATATGCCTTTATATAGAAACAAGATAAAATTTTTATGTTCTATAATAAAGATAAGAAGTGTTAGACAAAGTGGTGTAGGGTATTTAACGGGCCCGACTACAATGTTCTTACTTGTTTTTTTACAAAAATTGCGCACACGTTTGCGTCTGCGTTTAATGAGCATAGGTTATTGTAAAACGAAAACCAGTTGTATTAAGCAAATCCTACCCTTATATTTTGCAGAAGGACTTTAAACTTTTCCCTTTTTATTATTCCTCTCTTTTATTTTAATTATTAGATTAACGTATTATAAAAAGGAAAGTATGTTAGAGGTGTTCCGTTATTCGACGTTTTATCACTCTTTCGCAAAGGACAATGGTAAAAACAGACCGGCATATATCCTTTATACTTAGACGTGGACGTTGCAGTCTCTTGCAGTTAAAGAGGGCAGTCAATACTAACGATACACTACCCGCATTGACTTCGTCCAACAATGCTATCTTAAAAGTACTTCGGGCTGATCCTTCTGTGCTTCCTAACGATGTCCACCATTCCCTCTTATGAGCGGTATGCTTACATAACATTATTTCATCTTATTATGTTTTGTTTGGACAAAACATGCTGACTAATGGCAACTTATATTCGCAATTACAAATCATTGATCTTTTCAAATACCCTTCCTCTTCCTTAAAGACTGATGAGAAGTCGCTTGGCATACCGTTGTGGTAGCAAGTTAGCTAACGAATTCGAAATGGATATAGTCATGGATAGGCATGGGTCCGAGTACTGTGAAACCAAAGACCTTAAAGATAAAAAGCTAGGCATATTGTACACCAAAGATCTGCACATTTGATAAAGTCAACGCCATTAATTATTCGAGCGAGTATTCGAGTTTTACATAAATATTCAATAAAGAGGAACAGCTTCCCTAAAGATACTTCCTCCCATAATTAGTTTTAATACAGGGGGTAGGTCAGCTACGTATCGCCTTCTCTGAGCATGTGCATCCAGCTGTTGATGCTCTCACTCGCGCTCGTGCACAACTGCATCTTTTTTGTAAAATTAGGTTTTATGTTCAAACACTAGTTACAAGCCCAGTAGAATGTCGGGTTACTAATTTCAATGACAAACAAAATAATTGGCAGATATGGGAGATTGGCATGCCTCCTCTCCAAAAAGAGAAGACGAGGAACAGCGAAACGTCAGAAAATGTTTGAAATGGTTAAAAAGAAAAATTAGTGTCCGGAATTTAAGGATATTTTTTAAATTTTCGTGTTCAGATAAATTCCATTAGTCAATTAATTACGCATACATTTACAAAAATTTTATGCCTTTTAAAAATATGTTCTGAAATAATCAATCGTGAAATGATTAAACTACGATGTTAAGAGACGAATAAACATGCACTTTACTGGCTTGCTTTTCATGTCGCTACCCTCCAAACATCCATAGACAGGTTTATGCTTAAAAAAACATTAATCGAAATAAACAGATTTAACTCCTATAAAAATATTAGCTAAATATTAATAAAATTGTTTATGATATGTAGAGATTGAAAACAATGCACAAATGAAACAATTTATAACAAATCTATCTATTACATATATTTGTGTGTGGATGTATGCAAGAATTATTCGTGACGAGAAATATTTTCTTTTGTGATCTTGCGTTATTTATTCAATTTCTTGTTTGAAATTAAGTTCGTATCACTGAATTGTGATTTTTAGGACAGTATAGTAGTCCCTAGGAGATAATTTAATAAATTATTTACAGCAACTGATATTTACAACGATTTAATTCTCGTTCTGTCTCCTTAAATATTGTAATTCATCTCTCTTGACTCGACTGACTTTGTTTTCCGCAAATATTCTGCTTACATTAAAGGATATGTACAAGTAAGTTACCTGCATCTAAATTCTTCGCGACACTAAATTTTTCCACTAAATTTCTGCTAATTGTTATAAATCTTATCACGCCGCCTGCAAGGGGCAGGTAACGCCTAGTGGAGTAGGTTTCATGAAAACCGAAATCATCAAATGTGTTTTTGTGCTGTTGTAATATCAGAATTCGTTCCGAACTTTAACGCTTTTAAAGAAACATCCTGTATCTATTGACTATTAACTAAATAGCTTCTCGCTTAAATGTTTCAACAAAGGTTATTGGAAAACACGAGTATTCAATGGGACCAATTTCACAAATTCGAAACTTCCGATTGAAAAATAACTTGCTGCTGTTGATTGTATGCAAGCTGCGTCGATGTCAGCACCACCAGAAGATAATATGTTAGCTGACTTGTTAAAGAAAGATGCAAAGACTCGGGACGTTATAAGCTCATCTATTCATGATGATTTCGTGGAATAAGTGCGTGATGGAGGAACTGCCCAGGAAATGTGGACTGGATTGTGTTTAAGGTTTGAATGTAAGAGTGCTCAAAGCCAAACTTTAGTAAAAAGAGAATTAACACATCTTCGCTTGCGAGGAAATGAAGAGTCAAATGCACAACTTTTGAAGTTTGATGCACTTATAAAACCGGAGGAGGTTGATGTAGTCTCGTGGGCCTATTAGTCAAATAGCATATGATGAGTCAATATATTTCGTCAGCTTTTTGATGATTATACTTTGCAAGCATTTATTCGATAAAAAGAAATCGTAGGTTTTTAATTACTTTAAAGAGCTTGAAGTTATGGTCTCGGCTAAGATCGGTCAAAAAATTTCAAGTTAAATTATTGGTCAAGGTCGAGAGGATAAATCTAAGGATATGCTTATATTTTGTAAGCAAAAAGGTGTACAAATTACCGAAACCATAACATATACTCCTCAATAAAGTGGAGAAAAAGTTCGAGCGCTGTTGTTGGAGACATAGATTCCAAAAATTCGATGGAGTGAAGCTGGAACATATCTAATCAACAGAAGTCCAATAGGATCGTTACCCTTAAATATTACATTAGCTGAATTGGTTGTCATAGAGTGCTAGATCTTTCGAGAAGCATATGTTTGGGTACCTGAAAATAATTGGATTCCAAAAGTAAGCAATTACAATTGCTAGTTCATAAGTCTGTAAACAAAAACGAGCAAGAATGGTAGGAAGATTATATTGTCGCTTTAAAACCAAATTCGGCTATACTATTCGATGAAGATTCCGAAATTCAATTAGATGAGGAGCAGAACAGTATAAATCTTATAACACATGAAGAAAATGAAGCTGAACATGAAACAGAAGAAGCAAATGAAACAGAAGGCCGCGTAGTAAAACAGCGATTATCGAGGAAGCGAGTAATTTCTCAGAAGTTTCAAGATTATTTAACATTTGAGACAGCTACAGCGACAGACGTTCCTGAAACAAATGATGAAATTTAAAATTTCGAAGATTGTGAAAAGAGGGAAGGAGTCGTGCAATCTGAGTTATATTCCATGCATAAAAATAATGTTTAGTATGTAGTGAAGAATGATGCAAATGGAATCACCATAAGATGCAAAGGAAGACTATTTGTGAAACGTTTTCTTCAAAAGTGCGGCACCGGTTATGAAGATACATATTTTCCGATTGCTAAATTGGCAACTATAAGAACTGTTTTGGCAGTTGGAGTAGCGAAAGAATTTGCAGTTTTACAAGTAAACGTGAAAACTGGCTTCCTCCATGGAAAAACTTTATATGAAAATCGAACTACGAATGGTTTTACAACTGAAAAAATCTTTGTACTGTCTTAAGCAAATTTCACGATTCTGGGACGCCAAATTTAGTACAGCTTTATTAAATTTCTGTTTCGACAATTTGGAACTTGAAAGTTGTTTGTATATATGTAAAATTGATAAAAATATAACCTTCTCAATCATATATATCGATGACAACTGCTGGAAAGAATCGAAACGATATTGATTTGGTCTAAAGCGAAACTGTCTACAATGTTGGAGATGTCAGACTATGGAAGATTAAAATATTACTTTGGAATGAAGATTACATATAAGAGAGAAAATGGTACATTATGGTTAAGCCAAGATGGTCAATGTGCGGCCTGGTATTTGTTATTCTGCCGCATATATGGCTAGATTCCAAGAGAATTTTACAGAAGACCTTTCGACAACATTAAAAGATATTCTGCTGCATCTGAAAGAATATTCTACTGCACTGGAGTTGCAGATTTCTAAACAACAAGGAGAAAGTGAAATTCTTGTGGGGTACATGGACGTTATCTAATTGAGAAGGAAGGTCATTAGAAAGAACTTTATGTCGTAAAATTCAGTTAATGCATTTACAAATTTACATCGTAAAACACTTCGTATGTTTTTGCAATTCTGTATTTTAAAACATTTTGTATTATTGTAATATCAAAATAGGAAAATTATTTTTTTATTCATTCTGAACTATAACATATATAAAGAAACATCTTATGTCTATTAATTATTAAGTAAACACTTGTTATTTTGAAATAACATATTTTTCTTTTTTCATTGTGACCTAAGTAAGTATCTTTAAAAATAATTTGGAACAGTTATGTTTATTCCAACAGCATTTACAAAGAAAACCATTGATGATGATAAATACTTATGATCAAGGGGGATAAAATTTATCGTCCGTTTAGATCTAGCAAACAACATTTTATAAATGGTGTTCGAGTGCAGATGAGCTTGTGAAGAAAGATTAGATTTCTGATATTAAATTATGTTTGAAGATTTTAACATATCTCCCACACTTATTGACAGCGCCCTGTAAACTGTTGCTAGACACACGATCTAAACTACCATATACATTCGCACCAAATATATGAGAGGCACGACTGGACATTTAATCAGTCTCAATTTTGTGATGGTAGAAATTGAAGAAGGCCACGCCTTCGTCAGAATGTTATAGATACGTATTACCTTAAAATCGACATGATCAACGACGGTTACCGCGCTAACAAACTCAGTCTCTTCCCTAAGCATCTAAACAGATGGCAAGAAGTCAGAGTCACAACTGACAAGGTAATATAGAAATACCTTTACTTTTATTAGAATTGACCTTTAAAACCACCATAGAGTGCGATGTTCTCACAGAAAACGAAAATTTCACCAAACGTCCGGAAAAAATCGTCCAAGCCATTGCTT
Organism: Glossina austeni; assembly: GCA_000688735.1. NCBI lineage: Eukaryota > Metazoa > Arthropoda > Insecta > Diptera > Glossinidae > Glossina > Glossina austeni. The sequence continues at coordinate 64,500 of KK502537.1, read as the reverse complement.
CTATGTGGATTAATCACGCATAAAACCTTTCGAGTTATTGCCACTGATGTGAACTCCAAGATACTCGATGACGCTATCATACTCAGACTTCCTACCGGTATGATGATGGAAACGTTGGTTAATATAAAAGGTGATAAATAACTGCCTTTCACAGTACAAGTCCTCTTGACGATGTGCGTCGAGCAATCAGGACACATAAGCCACACAATATTATTATTCACAAGAACCTTCATCGAATACTGATCTAACCCACTGCAGCTAATCGTGGTATGTTAAATCTTATCACTAATCTTATTATCACTACGCGTAGCGTTATGGCATTTGGCGCACACCGACACATTGAATATCTAACAAGGCCGACGTGACGCGAACAGCAACACCCGACAACTAGCGCTTAACCACCGAATTGCTTAACCACCAAAATAAAAGATATTTTAAGTATACAATTGGTAAACAAACAAATGAAGCCAAAAGCCACACAGGGTTGAATTAAAACGCAAAGAACTTTTATTAATTAATAACATAAAATTCCTAATGCGAGCGCTAGCAAAAATCACGTCTGGAGCAAGTTTTGGTTGCAGCATACCTAACTTCTTGTTAAATACTTCAAACAGTAGCTTCCAAAAAATGTTTATCATTCGTTAAAAGCCGTAAAAAAAGCTAATTTAAAGACCAAATGCTCTAAAAAGCAAATATACATACGTATTTACTTCGTATCCATAAAAAATAGAAAAGTAAATTGCCGAAAATAAGAAGGTTCCTGTTTACAATCTATTGCATCATTACAATCTTCACACATACTATTAAAGTTCGCATAAAAATATTCTCCGTTTGTATTTGCTAAGTGCTATATATATGGATGCTACAATATTTCGATACTACTTTACACGCAAGCTATGCAGCACAGTTGACGCATCAGATGAAAGAAAATACTGTACTGTGGCTTTAATATCTAGGGTTTCACAATCTGAAGTGTAAGAAATAGTCATATTTAACTAAAATTAAGGCGGGTTTGCACGTTTGCTTTATTAAGCCTATATATCAAACAAAAGACTTGATGACAACTTTTTACACCATTTTAAAATTTTTCGTATAGTTCATTCCAATGCTCAACATTGTAAATACATGATACATATTTCTTATTTTTTTTCTCTTAAAAATATTCTATGTTGTCTGCCAACATGGTATGTTTCTTTACACTATGTCGTGCCACATCGGGTGGCTTTATTACTGGTTGACTTTATGCTTGTATTACAGGACGAGCTGCAGACGCTGTCTTCGATCCAATGAGTGGATTAGGTTCTTTTTATTCCGACGGCAGGAAGAGTGACATTGATTTTTGTAAGATTTTTATGACCACAAAAAGGAGTTTTTCGGAATTAAATAAGGAACTCATGGCATAGTCTGGAAAATTTAAAAAAATGAAAACTATGTACGATGAGTGCCCCTACTTAGACTAGTTAGCTGGTCCTCAAACTTTAACAGAAGCAACTTGCATCTTAGCATGCAGTACCTCACCTTCGTCTTTGCACAAAGCTCATACATTCGCCCATGTTGATCGTCAATCATCTTCATCCTCCACAATAGAACTGGTGAATCCGTCATCGGCGATCCCCGTGAAGGCGTCCAATCCGGCTCAGGTATCAAGCGCTCCATGCTTGTCTTCAAAAAATATGAACATTCCTTCCATCGTAAACTTGGCAGATAGTAATAATAATAATAAGTCGAGCAGACACCTCGTATAAGCAACATAATGCGGCAACGGTATCTTTCAATAGTGGTGTCATTCAATCTACATCTCAAAAAATTTAAAGAAAAACAATAAATACTCCTCTACCCCTAACTGGTCAGGTGTATCTGAGCAAAGTGTTGCACAAGTTACACAAGCAAGTAAAGTCAATCCCTCTATTTTTTCGCAAACTCAAAGTTCTCTGTCCGTTATTTTTAATATTTTTAATACGAATGATGTATCCTTGACACCAATATCTCTCGAAAGGCAATATTCGTGTCAAGACTGACGCCGAATACCTCTGAGCATAACATAAAACGTTACCAGGCTGCGAAAGAGCCACCCATTAATTTCACGCGTATTACCAGTTTCAAATTGATTCCACCTCGACCTAGGGCTATGTGATCCTTTAAAGTTTTAGTTCAGACTGAAAACATTGAAACTTTGTTAAATAAATAATTGTGGTTGCTTGGATCCTTAATAAAAGAATTTATTTCTTGTGATACGCTCCGAAACACTAATTCGGAAGTTCTTCCAACTGCAAAAACGCAAGTATTTCCTCAGGTGCACCAAATATCATTTATAAAAATATTAGGTGTCTAAACTCAAACATTCATTCTCTTTACCTCAACTCAAGGCGCACGGAGTTTCCCTGTTTCGTTTTTACTGAAACCTGGTTAAAACTGACCTGTGTTCGTTGGCACTTTTTCGCAATTCTTTCCAGGTTTTCAGAAAAGATCTATTAAATCATAAATGCCTCAAGGGGCTTTAGTTCGTTATTAAGTATTTCATCGATTCACAAAAATTGGAAAACGTAGATTCGTTTATGAATTTAAAGGCTTTATTCGACCAAAGATTATGTTTTAATTTGCATATTGAACTCTCTTTAAGTAAAACTATGTCGGCGCTAGGTTTCATTAAACGGTGGTCCAAAGAGCTTAATGACCCTTACATTACAAAATGCTATAAGTCAGCTTAGTCAGACTAGTGCTTGATTATGCCTTTGTCGTTTAGTCTCCTTTTTGTAAGTATTAGATAGATTCAATTGAACCCGTTCAAAAGCAATTTGCATTTAGGAATTCTGGTTGGGACCCACTTTTCTCTACGCCTGCCTATAGAAATTGAGTGCTTTTGTTAGCCTTATCGACGTTTGAGAAACGTAGATTTATTCTTAATGATTCCTTCCTAATTAAATTAATAAACGGTATCATCGACTCCCTGATTACTTGATGAGCCCCGAATAGTTTTTCTAGGGACTTTGTCTTCATAAAGCTCAGCCGATGTAGATATAATAACGAGCTTTTCAATCCGATCTGAGTCCTTTGCTGAAGTGTAAATTATTACTTACTCTCAATATCGGATTCCTTAAAATCTATTTAAATTAACTTGTAATCTTAACTAAGCTGTGATTAGTATCATTCGAAAATAAACTGTATATATGTACTATAATCGGTTGTCAAGCTTTTACATGTTTGCAACGGCTTAGCGGTTCACTTGTAACTTGCTTCTGTACTGATTATGGGTGCGCCTCTATGCTATTTCTGTCCTTGCCTTTTTTTTTTTTCTTTCTTATTTATTTACACATTAGATGTTTATTGTTTTATTTATTTTTCTTTTTTCTTACCTAACTCCTTATATGCTTTATACTAGTTTTTAATAATAACTAGTATAAGATTTACTTCTAATAGTCTTATATCTTAAAGAAGGGTAGTTCGGTGTTGACTAGCCGGGATTGCATGGTTGGTCCGAAGGCAAGAGTGACTATGCCGCGAAAGGTAAGTCTAAAGGCTTCATAGATGAAATTTAAGGTCCACGTGGGTCAGGAGCCCACTCACAGAGTCACGAGTAGCTGCGGGTAAAGGTGACGGCATTGGTTGAACAGATTGCTACTTGCCAAGATTCTTCGCGGAAAAGCTTACATATTGTTATACAGTGTGGAAATAGCGGTGAAAACTAGTATGACCAATCACAGTTTGAACGCAGCAGTTGACCAATGTGTTTTGACTGCTAGATACGGCCCTTCGGGGATATCCTTATGGACATACATACGGAAAGCGGAAAGTTATATCTGATAAAATAACTACGACTAACAGTCGGGTTGCGAATCATCGTGCTTGTTTTCTTCGCCAGTACGAAAATCATAGCTATTAATACTGTTATCACTGTTACTACGCAAATCATAACTGTCTATCAAAATCGTTTTCGTATACGAAATCACAACAATAAAGAAATAATATATAGAAGAAAATTCGAATTTTTTTTTTTTGGAAAGGGACTTCCTGGAAAGCCATGAGCATACCTCGGATAAGAAGACACGTTACAAGGAAAGCAATATTTTATTCCTCAATGTGCCATCAATATCAATCATTATCATATTCAATGGTAAGAGAAAGTTAAGCATCCCCACAGCTTTATCAACACCAGATTAAACTTCATGTACCACTTTCCTTACATAGTCAACAAGATTAATATTAAAATTCGTATTGTCACTCATTAATGGGAATTCATTTAGAAAATAAGAGAATAATTTTCAAACCTATCTTCCATTCAATTATATTTTACGCAGCCTCAATATGGTCAAATAGTGCGCAGTCTCAAAATGATTTACTTATCTTGGTTCTATTCCATCAATCGTTTACATTCTTTTACGGATCAAGGGTTACTTTCCTTCCGGATTGGAAAGGCTTACTCAGAACACTATATTCTCTCGCATTAATGTCTTATGATCTTATAAGAACATTAGTTATTCAAAGTAGCTGTAAGTACAAAATAGATTTTTTTTTTCTCTTTAATGAAGTTGTTTCAAAATTTGTCCCCTGTTATAAATTTTGGTATATCTTCTGCCCACGTTCCACAACGTTTATTATGAATATTAAAATATTAAAGGGAAAATTCCTGAACGCATTACTTTGTATTAGTACTTAATGATGTTGCTTTACTATAGGCGAAAGTAAATAAATTAATTTGAATTGTGGCGTTTAGAAAAAACCGATTTCTAGGTATTATAATATAAAATTGTCTAAGGTAAAATTCATTTTCCACCTTTCAGTTTACTTAAAAAAAGCTTATTTAAAAAAAAATTTTAATGTAATTTGTTTCGTGCTTTTTGTCTGCTACAACCCGTGTTTTAACCTGCGAGCCCTCTTATTTGAGAACCATACTGACGGGCTTTTTAAGAAAACTTTAATTCACCACGTCGTAACGTCCGCCGTAAGTAATTCATAGTTAACTTACTTAGCTCATTGTTTTTTACTCTTAACATTCTATCTTGTTCGCCGCATGAGTAATTAGCAGAAAGCCTTAAAAAAATGAAAAAAATTTAAATTTGATCATTGCTTAGCTTTGTGTGGACGTAGCCGACTTTTTCTATTTTTGAACATAAAAAGTGGTTCTCTTGTGTTTGATGCTAAACTGACTTTTAATCTTCATGTCAAATCAGTTGTGTACAAGGCGAGGTCTGTACTTTTATAAAAGGGTGGTCGAAAAACATTCACAACCTTTATATTACGAAAGGACAGCACATGAAGGTGGTGAGAACCTTTAGCGGAATATGCGTCTATCATTTGGTCTCCCAATTGCAATTATTACGTTGACATGATCGAGGCAATTCAACAACACTTTTGCCTATTTTCCTTGCGTGGACTGGGATGCTAATAGGATATTACCTCCGTATGAACATCGGTTGCTTTTAATCAATTTTCCTAGTCTCAAGAGAAGAAAGTTGAGCGTTGGAATAGATTTTTTAATGAAACTTATTGAAGGAGATATTTCATCATTGTTCTAGCTCAATAGGCTAGATTTTAAAATTTCTTGAAGACTTTCAAGGAAATTTCTTTACTTTCTGTTATCTCAATTCCTGAATAACTATAAACTTCTTTTACTTTCCGGGTTTTATGGAAACAATTTCATCATTTTGTAAGGAAGCGTTTTGATCCCTTACCAATAACAAATCTGTCTGAGTAATTGTCCGTCTATAGTCCGCTATATTCCTCACCCGTAACTCATTAAATTTCAAAATCAGTTGGTCAGTCTGTCCAATCATGCGCTAAGTTACATATGAAAGTATAGTTTCGCGTAGAGTTGGGTAAAATATCCTCCCTGTGATATGCGTATTTGCCTCTACACTAACCAGGTTTATTTATAAAAATTATATTAGAACTATGGAACATACTGTGTTCAAATATTCCTTTCAGTATTTTTTTGCTTCGAAAGATATGTCGGCTTATAAAAATATTTGTGCTTGTAGAAATATTAGCTGATCGAACGATTCTTACTAATTAGGGATTAACGGTTACATATTTTAATATTTACAGACCCATAGTCTCAATATATATGCATATTAATATGTTTCACTGGTACATATCATGTAAAGGCACATATATAACGGTCTCGTCGCTTGCAAAATCATGCAATTAATTGTCTCGAATGTTTTCTGTTCACAGTCGTAGCTGGCACCTTGAATCGTCTTGTTAAGGAAAGATTAACGGCTCTATACATGTTCGATCATACGGTTTGGTAACTAAGATAGCATTAATAATAAGGTAGATGTAAGAACATTATGATAACATGTACACAAGTAAACATTGTTATTATAGCAAAGCGACAGCGATGGTGATCGCGACTATAAAAGAGCATGTCGCAATACGCTCAGGGTTCAGTCTTTTTACGGCTTTTAGTCTGATTGCGGCTTGCAGTCTCAAATCTCTAACCGCATGCGTAGCTCTAATCGCATACAGTATACCCTCGTAAACAATAAAATTATAATTCCAAAGAAATCCGAAGGTCCAAGAGGTGTTTTTTTAGTAAATTTTCTTAGCTAGACCATGAGCATACCCCGCAATGAAGACTCGTTACAATTTCTATAATTTATTTTTGATAGACGAGTCACTCATAATTTCATTTTTATGCATTATATATACTAATGTAGGGAATGTAGCTTTGTCCTCTTTAAGATGGGCCATTAAAAATCTCTTATTAGACTAAGTTTTACATTTTATTGTATAAAGTGCTATGGTGTAGTATTAATACGAGTTTAGTTTGGGTTAAAATTAGTTCTCACTCAACGCTCTACTTAGCTCTCAACATTATCTTAAGCAAATTATATATTCGTGTTGTTATGAAAATGCCATTTATAATGATCAGAGTTTTAATGAAAATTAGTCGATTTTCTAAGAAACTAAATTCTGAAGAAGGAAAAAACGGAGTATACATTCATAGACTGTTACCTGCGTTATGCATCTGGAGGAATCTAGGTAATGATAACTTGCTTGTGAAAGAATATATAAGCGGAATATTTGCGGAGGGCAGAGTCAGTCGTAAACGAGACGAAAAGTCAAAAGTGTGTCGAGAGAATCAAGGGAAGAAATTTCAATTGCAATTTAAAACGAACAAGAGCGGAACAAGTATTAAAGCGGTGTAAAAATAACGTCCTGTCAATAATTTGTAAATAGATTTCCTAATTTTGTGAACAAATTATCACTATCCTAAAAATGACAATTCAGGGGTACGAACTTTATTTCAAAATGAATTGAATAAGTAATGCAGAATCACGAAAGATTATTTAAGTTACAGTATATTGATTTAAACGTCGTCACCTACATTGAACAAAATTTTTATCCAAAATATTGTGACTATATTGTAGGTATTTCACATTCATTTTATGTTTAGTAAAAGTTACTGCATTTCTGTGTTGTTATGTATTTATATTTTTGTATTAGCTGTATAATAGCTAATCTTTCATGCAAAATAAATAAATAATTATTGAGGAATGAGTAAAATTGGACTGGACGCGCCCTTGGACCGACTCGACTCATTTTCAATACCAATGCAGTCAATATATCTGCCAAATTAGAGCCAATATTTTAATTTTTGCGACCACGACAGAAACGTGTATTGTTTGATTGTTATAAACGCTTATTTCGACGGAAAGGAATTGGTGGACCAACAACTAGACAGTTTCGATCCTATGATGCCTAACGAAGCGCGTTAACGTAACTTAACATATTCGGCATCGTTATATATGGACATTACGAAAACTAAAATCGTCGAAGGACAGGCTCCCGTGGACACTCAACATCAAAAGCCTTTAATAGGAAAAATGGCTATTATGTTACATTCTACATGTTGTTTATTTTTTTCATAGTCGGGGAAATTAAGTAAGTAGAATTGAAAAATTTAGCAGACTTTTCCCCAACTTCACTATATTCATACAATCACAGGCTTTGCTAATGTTCAAAGAGAGCGGAGCAAGTGTTTTTTCATCAGCTCTTCATATATCTTGTTGATATACATGTTGGTAGAACTGTATTTGTGATGTGCAAAAGAACCTCTCCTTGGACTTAGAATATATTAAAGAAATGAATGATGGGGATCCGACCAGAAAACACATAAAAATAAATATTGATAACATTTGCTGTAGAAAAAGCAACGACAACATCAGGAGTCCAGCATATTTCAAATAAAAGAATTAACGTTAGTGTGATGCTTAACATATATGGTAGGAATACATTTTCATATTTTTAATTTATCTATTTATTTATATTCATCTTTTGTCCATTAACTAATTAAAATAATTATGTAACTACCGCTAACCAAATTTAGGTTCAAAAATCAAACGGCGTCTTAAGATATATTATATATACAATATTTTTGGGTACATTCACATTTATTTAGAGATATGTTATATAGCGACTATGCTGAGCCTTATCTCTATCAGTAAATTCAAAAATAAAAAGAATTATTTGATCAGATATCGCTTACCTTCTTGGTCGCTGTAACAGAAATGAAAGACTTATCGTATTGAATCAAGCTCTTCTATAGTCGTGATCACCATCGCTGTCGCGTTACGCTGTTGCTCTGCATGTACTTAGTACAGGCTGGTATAATACGTTGCATATAAGAAGACCGTTTGATAATTTAGCAACTATTGATATAAGCAAATATTTCTAGCGGGTAATCATGTAAGTAGACGACTATCGCCTATTGTTAACTCCCTGATAATTTGAGAACAAGAAAAAAAAGAAAACAAGAGAATAAAAGACCAAGCAGATAATAATATTCATTATATAATGTACGCGGAACTCAAAATGGATTATAAACCTGCTAGTCGGTGCGTTATTGCGACAGTTTTACTCGTTCAAATTGCCTGGAAAATCTGTAACGAAATCTAACGGAAACATTTTTAATAGCCGAAGAACGAATATTCGTACTTACTCAATAAAAGAATCGATAAGTTACGGCCATTGAGAAGAAAAATTATTGCCCTTTGAGTTAGCCTCTTCAAGTGAAACCGGTCCCTATTACGAAAATTAAGTCCCTTACCTTACTTTCTCATTTAATGTTTTAGCACACAATATGAAATGTACTACGAATTAGACATTTTTCCCTCGATTCAAAATGCCTTTTAAAAATAGTTATTTTTGTTCTATTTTCCGATCAAGTACTTCCAGCAATAAATCTAATTATCCCAAATTAAAGGGACATTTTTCTCAAGCATCTCAAGTGCCTTTTGCATTTGATCGGAGCAAACCTACAGGTCACAGGATTGATCCGCAGTTAATACAACTAGGTGATGAATACTTAAAAATGGAAACAACATATAAAGTTTGTATTAAGAGGTACTTCTACAATGACGGCGACGGTTTTACCTAGTTTAAGGAAGCGAAAGTAATGGTAAGACCTTTTCGCTTGACCGTTTGGAACGAGTAAAATCATTTTTTATTTTAGATGGACGACGATTCCTGTCCGGAATTAGGTGTAACAGTACAGAATCATTTCAAAGCGATTAGTACGCACAATGGGAAAGCTTGTCATCACAACAAACACAGTCTCTACTAAATTTATGACAGCAGAAATATGAATATTTCATTGATACAAGAAATTCGGGACAACTATACACCCATTTTAGAAAATCATTGGGATTTATTAATGAATATATTGAGTTATATCTTACACGATGTCACTTGCAATAAATATTGAATAAACCTTAATTTTTTAACTCTTAATGCAGTTATCCTAAAATAATTCTCGAAAAGTTTCACTCACAAGCTAACGATCTAGATGATGACCGCTTTAGCTATCCTAATGCCTTCTGAGTAATTTTTTCACTTAATGTAAAAGTCCTAAGCCTCTAAGCCTCTAATTATTTGCATTAATAAACATATATATAAATAAGTACATTAGATAACGATAAATAGAATAAACTCCAACAACTTCTTTTATCAACAAAAAATTTCTTCACATTTGTTGATTTGCACTTGTTGCATTACAATGGCTACACTAAATTTGGAACCAATGAGAAAATTGAATGTGCGAGTCTGAATTAGCACTTGTTGCATTACAGTTACTACACTGAATTTGGAATCAATGAGAAAATTAAATAAATTTGATAAATGGAAAGCTTTCAAAGTGAAAATGTTTCGACTTTAATAACGAATTAACAAAAGAAATTTGAGCTCTTAACGAATATTTTCTGGCCTTCGGCACAGATAATAAATAAACTAGTGAACTTAATATTCTTGCAGATAAAAGAAATTTCGATAATGGATATCATATTATACATTCGTATACAACACAACCCCATCTTTGAGAAGCACAATACATCCCATTCGAATTAAATGAACCAAAACAAAATTAAGATATTCATTAGAAAAAGGCAAAAGACTGCTAAAAAAAACAAAAGATTTCGGGAAGAAAAGTTCAGAAGAAAAATACCCAACTTTAATCCTAGTCACAATAGAAAGAAACTACGTAGACCAAGAAAAGGACCATATGAGACGACAACAGCTTTTTTATTCTTTCAAAATTGTAACGAGTTTTCTTGGTCGGGGTAAGCTCAGGGCTCCACCAAGGCTCGTTCCAAGAAAATTTATATTAACTTGGACCGTTCGGATTGGTGATTAAAAGTTGGGGATTTTTTTTTTTTTTTTTTTTTATTACTTATTAGCGATTTTTTTTTATTGACACGGTTTAGCGTATAAAAGAAAAAACCAGCTTGGTGGCCCGACTTTGTAGCTTATATATTTTTCCTTTAA